>OZ018335.1:43477428-43802577 GCA_963969495.1 Ceratothoa steindachneri
AGGTTCGTCAGGCATGACCGTTGCCTTCGGAAGCCGTGCTGGGAACTCCTCAGTAGCAGGTTTGACTCTAAATACGACGTCACTTTGTCCACCATGATGCTTTCCATGAGTTTACCGACTATCGAAGTCAGACTGATAGGTCGGTAGTTCGACGGTTGGTTACGGTCTCCTTTCTTGAAGATAGGAGTCACCTCCGCCTCACGCCAGTCTCTAGGAACGCATCCGGTCCGGATTGACATGTTAAAGATAGCGCACAGATGTCGTGATACTTCATCGCACACTTCCTTCAACACTTTAGGTAGAAACCCGTCCGGTCCAGGGGACTTATTCGTCTTTAGGTCAGCGATCTTTTTCTTTATTTCTCCTTCGGTGAAGTCCATTGCCTCCAGCTTTTCCCCCGAGTAGGAATCCGTCGGCTGGGGAATAGGACCACACTCTTCAGTAAACACTGAAGAGAAGTAGTCGTTGAGGAGGTTAGCATTTTCTGCATCTGAATGCTTTAATGTCCCCTCCTCATTCCTCAAAGGGCCAATCGTTCGACGGATTGGTTTACGGCTGTTCACATATCCAAAAAACTCCTTGGGATTCCCTTTACAGAGTCTCGCCACTCGGAGTTCCTCAGACCGCTTAGCCGCCCTTATGCTGGACTTCACTCTCCTGGCTAGCCTCCGGTATTCGTCAAAGTCACCCGAGATCTTCGATTGCCGGTACACATTTCTCTTCTCCCTAAGCAGTTGGCCGATTTCTCGATTAAACCACTTAGGTTGAACAGAAGACAGACGGGGGCATTTCAGAGGGATGAAACGCGATTGAAGACTCATGAATGTGGTTTTGAAACTATTCCACGAGTCTTCAACGGCATCGCACACTTCTAGCCTCACGTCAGTCAGTCCAGCTCGAAGGCTTGCAAAGTCTGCTCTTCTCAAGTCAAGTTTCTTTAATTGACTGGCAACAGACCTTACCTTCGGGATCTTGACGCTAAATCTAACTAGCTGGTGATCACTGCCACCGAGCTCTTCGCCTACAGAGATATCCTCAACGATATCATCCTCAGAGGTGAAGACCAAGTCGAGGATATTGTCTCCTCTCGTCGGTTCTCTGACCCATTGAGTGAGGAACTCGTTGTTGGCGAACTCCAGGAGTAGCGCGCTCTCGCCACAGGCTGCTCTGGTTTCCCAGAGAGAGAGAGAGAGAGAGAGAGAGAGAGAGAGAGAGAGAGAGAGAGAGAGAGAGAGAGAGAGAGAGAGAGAGAGAGAGAGAGTGTCACAAGGAGTCACAAGGAAAAGAAGTGCCCTAGAAGACCTTACGGTCCATACGAGAGGGTACTTGTTACGAGGCAGGGACTCGTGAGCCTGTCAGCGAACCAGGAGAGAGAGAGAGAGAGATTAAAAAGGGGCGATACCTCGGACGAGAAACCTCAATCGCGTCACGACGAAGCCTAATCAAAACTCGCGCTCTCGTCAATACACTCAGAACACGTTCACAAAGAACTCATTAACAAAGACTTCATTAACGAAGACCGTTAACAAAGACCATTTACCATCGCAAAATCAATAAATGCAGTAAAAAATTAGAGTATCGAAAACGAAAGAGTGTATCCTGAAAAACGTGGTGACGTTAAGCGAAGTGAGAAAATATGGAAGGTATCAAGTTGGAAGGAAAATAATGTCCGATTTTAGGGTATTAATTAAAAATGGAAAAAAAAACTTATGACTATGGAAATATTTAATCATAAACATAACCTCCATTGCTTCCTAGAACCTTCTTCCATCTGTCCACAATCTTATAAATGCCACGCTTGTGAAATTCTTTAGGTTTTGATGCAAAATATGAATCCAACTCATTTTTAACCTCTTCACTTGATATCAACCTAAGACCATCCAAATGGTTCTGTAATCTCCTAAACAAGTGATAATCAGAAGGAGCAAAGGTCGTAAGAATATGAAGGATGAAGCAATATTTCCAAACCGAGCTTCTTCAAGAGATCTTTGGTCATTCAAACTATGTAAGGAGAGGCATCATCATAATGGAGGACGACGGCCCCTCTGTTGACTTGAGGTCACCTTTAGCCCAAAGGAACTTTCAAACGATGAAGTTAATTGCAGTAGAGATTTGCATTAATTGTTTAATTGTTGTCTAACAGTTCGTAATTGACAATTCCTTCAACATCCGGCCATACATTCAACAAAATGAAGTTCTTTATCGGTTGTTGAGAAATTCTTCTTCCTCGACTGATCCACGAACGGCGGTGTTTAACGTTATGATAAAGGATCCATTTCTCATCACCAGTAAGAAGCCTGCCTCAAAATGGAGCCTGAAGGTGTCGTGAAAGCAACGACTCAACAAGGAACACGCTGTTGCAGTTTCGCCGTAGACAGTTCGTGCGGGACACATTTTCCAATTACTGGGACTTTTCCAATCCTGTTCATTTGGCGTAGGATAGTCTACGTTAAATTGTTCTGAGAGTTCCATAGATGTCGTAGCAGGATTTGCTGAGATAACAGCTTCCATCTCTTCGGAATCAAGTCCTTTGGGTCCGACTTTTAGACTGAAATCTGCACTTTGAAAGCAAGAAAACCGCCTCCTCCAACTTCCTTTATTTAATGCATCATCAATGCAAGTGCTCTGAATGGATTTTGTAACTCTACTTTGCAGTGACACCTACATGAAACTCAGAGTAAAACATGTCTAATGTGATCTTTGGATGGAACGAACATAGAGGTCAAAACCGAAGAAGATTATGAACCATATTTTTATAATTTGAAAGAAAAAGTTATACATTACTCCTTGTCGCATTCCTAAACGATAACAAGAGGCGCTACTTTAATAAATACTAGCTAAAATTTTATTCTGGACATTACTACTTTTGTTTCAACCTGATACGCAAAGGAGCAAAATGTGACGGGTAGGGGTATTAAATACACATCTGGTGATAGCCACTAAATGCACACGTCACCACAATTAAAATTTCAGCCTAGTATTAAGCTAGTAAAAACAAAACAAAAAAAACAGCCAAAAAATGCAACGAATAAGAAACAGAACAAAGGCAAGAAAAGAAAGCACGCTCCGCCTCCCTCGGGCGCAGAACATGCGACCAACACCAAAGAGAATTAAATAAAATAGAGGAGGTCAGCCTCCTCCAACAAAAATGTGCCGAACAGTCTGGGGAACAACTCAGTCGTCGTATTAAAGAGCAGGCGAGCGTTTCATCAAATAGCGGTGCGTCCCCTGTGTGTTTCCGATTCGGAGACGACAGAATGCGACCTAAAGCGGTCGTGGGATTTGTGAAGGTTGTGATGCTAGGAACTAAACAGGCGCGCAACTCTCCTCCGGGCTACAGCAATGCAACGAAGACAACGCCCCCTAGTAAAACTATGCCGAAATATGCCTCCTGGGCAGCTGACATTCTTCATAATGTAACGAGAGGATTTTACCTTATTTAAAAATAAAAACAAACGAGGGTATTATCACTTTGGCCCAGTAAACAAGAGGGTTGGGATACGCTGAGGATAGCCATGTATTTGTGGGCTTTTCGCTTCGAGTCTGCAACCAGAAAAGGGAGCCGCCATTTAGGTTGTGTTTCGAAACTGGCGAGAGGTCGGGGTTATAGGTGTGATTATGGCCAATAAAAAAGTACGATTTGTTATTAAAATAAAAATAAACTTAAAGTTTTGCTCTTTTTAATGATATAAGAATTTATTTTATATATTAAAAAGTTCACAAATTATTGAATATGATTTTCTGTCGCATATTTTATGGACAACCTACGAACATTGACAATAAACCGAAACTACCGAGCAAAATAAGAGAACGATTTTCCTTTATTAAAATATTTTCAAAAGTATGAGTGTGTAAATGAAATTTCCTAAATACATAAATACATTTAATATATTTTAAGAAGATTTCCTATGATGCAATCGTATATTCAAGAAAATATACCTAATAAATTAACAAAATAAAATATTGACACGTGAAAAATAAGAACCACTCGGCATTGGCGTGACTATGCACTCCACTGCGATAGTCCTTGGACGGTGCTAATCGGATGTAAAAGCTGTGATAAAACAATAACCTTAAACACAAATGCTTCTTTTGTAAATGTAAGACGTCTATATCTTTAGGTCCGCGCCACCTTAAGTAAAATCAGTTTATCAATAGCTTATAATTCTAATCACAACCTTTTATCTAGTCTTTTCACGGTTAAAGCGGTTAAGCTAGAGGCTCCCAAGCTGTTTATGCCCCCACACGCCTAGGAAATGTTTGATTAATGCCCATACACCATACAAGAGAATTATCACATTTGAAGATGAAAAAATACTAAAAAAACCTGTTTGGGGCTAATGCAGTAGGTGGGAGGTAGCGCTCCATCAAAATGGGTGGTGTGTAATGCGAGTTGTCCAAATCTAAGAAGACAGAAAGCAACCTGGAGCCGGCAAGGAATTGTGGGGGTAGGTTCATGGCAACAATCGCGGAGCAGTGGCACGCAACTTTAAATTCCCATCCTTCTCTCCGATTTTCTTGGCAAGGCAGCCCGGGGGGCTTACATAATCCTACTATGTAGTCAGTGTGCGGAAGGAGAAACGCTGGTTCGGTCGCCCATTCATCGCGGACTCTATGGCACCATCATTCCCAGCAATCCCTACATATCCAGGAGCAGAGCAGAAGATGACCTCGACATCCACCCAGCTCGCGGCAACCGTAGCATTACGGATATCACTAACCAGGTAGTGCGGAAATTTCAATGCCCTAAGAGCACACATGGCGCGTTGCGAGTCGCTATAGATCAAGATCCGGTTTCCGTACCTGGCACGACACGCTATATCCCTTACCTAGCGGTGTGTTGCAAGTTGCAACCTTCTCGGCAATGAAGACAGACGCAGCGTCCGGTAGATCCCCGCTGACTTAGAACAGATATTATACGGTGTGGAAGCCGAGCCCCTCTTCAGAATTAGAGGCATCCGTGTACAGTGGAACGGATCCAGCTTGAGACGAAGCGTGCTCCATAAAGGTCGAAGGCAATACTCACGGGACTGTGGAGGCGTAGGGGTCAGAGACGTGGCGAAAATTGATCAAAGGTTGTGTCTCCACCGCCTCCTTGAAAATATACAAGCTACATTGCTTCAAGGAAGGAGGGTGCGGCTCGCTACAATTCACACAGTTAGCACTACACAATATAGATTTATCACGCAATTCCTTTGGGCAGTTTACGCAGTCTTCGGGCTGAGTTGACCTTGCGAGTTCCATTTGTATAGCCAAAGCGGTGACAATGGTAATTCCTACGCGGCAGTGGCAGGAATATCTTGACGCAATAGCGATACCAACCGGCACACACCGACTCAAGGCGCCTGCAACATTCGAAAGAGACGAAGAGGGTAGGGGTGGGTCTCGACCCCCCCCCCAAGTTTTTCATCACATGTTCGACCATGACCGCTTCTTGGTCGATAGGCTGTTTGGTGATTTCTTCTAAGGAGTAGTCCCCCATTTCTCTCGCATAAACCAACCCTTTCACAAAATTCATGGTAAAGTACGGTGTCGCCTACACAGGCGAGCAATCGAGGGCCCGAAGAGCACACCATGGTCGTCTGGGCAAGGTCCGCCGAATTCACCAGAAGGGTCCCGTCCGAGAAACGGGAGACCTAGGGTCTCAACCTAGAACCCTAACTAATGCTTGATGCTGATGAAGCGTGTGCCCTTGGGACAACATGCTCCTATCATTAGTTAACAATCAGGAAACGTTTTGAATCCAGTGGGCTCGAAGACGACAGGTAGCCGCTTGATGAAGGACGCCGACGTCATCAATACACCACTCATCATATCTTCAAATTTTGTCTCGATTTGGATTTCCCTGCCCGAGGGCGCCTCAGGTTCGGGCGTGCCTGGTCACCTAAAAAAAAGGCAGGGGGGCCTAACTGTCCACGGAATCCCGCTCCTTCCGGAAGGACAAACTCCAAAAAGGTCAGCAAATATCTAAAGCGGCGCTGGGCAGGGGTCGAAGTGCCCAGACTGCCCTTGTCCCTCCAAGGGGATTCGCCCTATCATTGAAATAGGTCAATCTTGAGCCGCCTGCTCGCTCCTGTCTAGGCGGGCGCCTCTGAAGGGGTCCGCCAAGTGCTGAAGTTGTCTTTGAGGGCGACTCTAATGACGGGGGTGAAGCTAAAGCCACCCCATTCATAGAAATAAGAGATGGTGTAAAAGAACAACCTCTGACCTCACGTTATTTGGAGACCACGTGCGATTGTATCCTACCGTGGAGAACGTCACTTCCTGTTCGGGAACATTCGCGAATTTTCGATTCCTGAGCGCATTGAGGAAATATTCCCCAATCCTGCGAACTTGTCCCAAGCCTCCTCCCCCCGGTGACGAGGCGAGAAAGAGCCGCTGTGTCTCGCTGCTTGCTGTTAAATGATGAATTGACTCCGCCTCTGGATTAAGATGTCTGGAGAACGTGACTCTTTTCTCCAAATTCCCCCTTCCTCCTCAGAATCGTGCATACAAATACTCGGTTTTGACTGGAGTTCGAAGAGTCCAGCACACACCTCAAGGCCGTCTTCATCGTCTCGTCGAAGTCCCGTGAGCGTTCATTAGACAGCAGACTTTCTCCGCCGTGATTCTACCCCAGTCAATTGGTAGCTTCTCTGATCGGGAAGCCTTTGAATTTGCGCAACAGTCTCCCTTCGTTTAATCGAACCGAAGAAAGTCTCCATCGATTACTTTTGAGGAAAAGTTTCCTCTTCCAGTGGAATTACGAGAATTCCCACATTTTCCGTCGAACGTCATCGTTGAAGATTGGCTATCTTCATCGGAAGGTTGGTTCGGATCGTGCCTTACTTGCCTCATTCGGACCGTGCCCCAGTTGCCTCATCGGATCATTCCCCACTCGCCTCATCGCAAGAAGGACCTTCCTCTAAGTCACCGACCCGTAAGACTGAAACCCCCTCCATTATTATTGTTTCAATTTTAATAATTCCCTTTTGCCTATTTTTATTATTTTGATCTTCGTAAATAAAATGATATTTTTCTTGCTTCATCTTTAACTAACCTTGAACGATACTCTCGGCCTATTGAAGTAAATCTCGCCAACCATTTATTCACTGTCTGATTATTAAGGATTTGAAACCCAACGCCTCAAGTTTGACCTCCTAGGCGGTCGTTAATCCCTGCGAACAGTCCTTAAACGGTTCGCGTTGCGTCACCCACTACATAATATAGGAGTAGTGTATCACGTCAGATGGAAAAACCCTTCTCCGCTTGAATAAAGTTGGAGGTGCCACTGATAAGAGCAGAAGGTAGGGAAGGGGGAGGATTTCCTTTTCAGAGTTGGAGCTGCCTGAGAGCGGCTCCAAATATGACAAATGGTTGTGGGGGAGCCCCTCTACCGGCCAGTGCTGCTGTCGTGGTTTCCATGTTTTGCTATTGGGGAAGTAGTCTGAATTTTTTTTTTTAAATTTGCCAGTAGGCATGAAAAAAAATCTTATGACCATAGAAAGAAAATAGTTGGTAGGCTAAATCCCGCGTACAGCTGCTCCCGCCTATCCCATCTCGGGTTTACGGATATTTTACGTCTCCACCCATAGTGCGTTAATGTTTGGTGTTCGCACCTGAGCAGCGAGGCACACCGACCAGAAGTTGAACTTTGGACCGGTCACTCCAAGAAGGACACAGCTCCTGACTGAACAGCAAGAGAGGCAGAGCAACAGGATGAATTTCTTTAGTAGGTCCTACTAATCGTCGACAAAACGGCCAAGATCTGAAGTGGCAGACCCAGAGACGGTACCCGAGACTTTTCTTTGGTCTGGCTGCTAACAAGACAGTAAAGGCCGACTACCACAAGGAGTACAGCCTTATGCACTCGAGAACGGTTGCAGGGAGGTGGTCAGTCCATTACGCAGGGAAGTGTTTATTGGGGCATAACTGATCTTTTCCATTATTCGCGCTCCAACGTCCAGGACACCAAGTCCTCGCCTCTTGCGACCTGCAGGCTTTAAAGGGTGTTGTTTATAGATGTTCCAAGGCCTCTCTTCTGACACGGCATGAAGTAGCTGTTCAGGTCTTTAAGCCTCGACAAAGGTTGATGGGATAGTTCCAGAAAAAAAAGTAATGCTGAGAGCGGGAGGAATCACGCCAAGTCAATCCAGTAAGGGGGCTTCATTACTTTGCACTCGAGCCGGAAAGACGAGCAGCTCCTCTAGGTACCGATCGTAGCAGGCTACACGCAGAGGGTACATCCTGCAGGTTGCTACTAAAACCTATCCGGATGGCTGGCTATTCATCATTTTCGACTACGGATGAAAAAAAGTGTGCCTTTGATTGCTTCTAATTCACAATTTACCTTGATTTCTCCGACAGATGCATGGATAAGTATTGGCAACACTTATGATTGATATTTTTATATAAATTCGGGTTTAGACTTTACTTTCATAATGTATAGGTATTACATAAGCTTCTTGATCCATTGCGATTACATAAAAAAAGGGAAATAAAAGCGGGTATAACAATGACAAAGATTAATTGGAAAACAGGAAAGACATAAATAATGACAATATGAAATTAATATCTGGTATACTCCTATTTAGCCACAATAACAGCCGTAAGGCGTTTCTCTTAAGAATATACCAGATTTGTGCACGTTTTTGGAGGGATTTTATTCCACTATTCTTTAGCAAATGTTTCTAACTCACAATGTTGCGAGGGCCTCTTTTTGCACAAGCTTCTTCAGCTCCTTCCACAGATGCTCAATGGCGTTCAAATCTGGGCTTTGAGATGGGCACTTGAGTACAGGATGTGGTGCTGTGGTAGGTATTTCTGAGTAGATTTCCTTGTAGGTTTGGGATTGATGTCCTGTTGAAAGGTGAAATGTCTTCAAAAGTCCCAGTTTCCTTAACGATCGCTTCAAGTTTTCATCAAGTATGGGCTGATAGTTTCGAAAATTCATGGATCTATCTATCACATTTAAGTGCTAGCAACAGCGAGACAGAATCGAATCGCTTTCTTATTTGACAGTAGCTACACCATACCTTTCAATGAGGGATGCGGCAGAACTTCGCCAAACATACCGTTCGTCGGTTCGTGATTGCTTCTCCTTCGTCGATGGACGGGCGCCCTTCAAACACACACAGCCTTCAAGGTCGCCATACAAAAATCCTTGTTTTTATTATAGTTCGCATTTTATTGCTCATTCGCATTTTTGCTTGCCGCTTCGCATTTTTCGAACGATTGCTTCATATTCGCCCTCTTCGCCGATTGCTTCCACTTTGTCCTCTTCGCATTTTCACTCGATTGCTTCCAAAAAAACATTTCGCTCGATTGCTTCCAATTTGCACTTTTCGCTCTATTGCTTCCAATTCATATTTTCCGCTCGAATTCTTCCAATTCGTATTTTTCATTCGATTGCTTCCAATTCGTATTTTTCGCTCGTTTGATTCCAATTCGTATTTTCGCTCGATTGCTTCCAATTCGCATTTTCGCTCGAGTGCTACCAATTCGTATTTTTCGCTCGATTGCTTCTAATTCGCACTTTTCACTCTATTGCTTCTAATTCGCAATTTTCACTCTATTCGCGCCTATTTTCAATCGATTCCAATTCGACTTTTCGCTCAATTTCTTCCAATTTGCACTTTTCGCTCTATTGCTTCAAATTCGCATTTTCGCTAGATTGCTTCTAGTTCGATTTTTTGCTATATACCTTTTTGTTAGCATTTTTTGCTCAATTGCTTCTAGTTGACATGAGCAAATGACGACACTGTAGTTTAACATCGTCCATATTCTTCCTATTTGCCTGGTGTGTTAAGTTATAATCCCTCCCCCCCACGGAATCTCTTTAAGTTCAGGCCAAGTTCTGGCTTACAAGGGCCGATGTCAGGCTTGTTTACAACCAACTTTGCCCATTCCCTCGCCCTTTCAACTCTCTTTTGTTATCCTTTGCCTTCAGGCTGACGACCCTTCGTGTTCTCGTTAGCTTTTTTTTGCAACTTAAAGCGTCCATTGTGGCGACTGCTTGCATGGGCATGAGTCACCGCAATTAAGTTACCCTAATAATTAGGCTATATTTAAATGGAGAAAAACAGCAAAGCAAATGAAACAAATGACGAAAACTACAACAAAAACAAGAAAGAGCAGAGAAAAGAAATCCGGCGACAGAAGATGGGCTGCCCATGTCTCCTTTCCCGACACCTCATTTGTGGGGAATTATTTCTATAGACTCCGGAATCTTCTTTTGATTATCTATTTCATCATCTTTACAAGTACCAGTGTCGAATGTGCACAATTGGCTAGAAATTTATTTTCCATTTTTTCAACCTTCATCGACTGTTAAATTGTTAAAAGGGGTAAATTTAAGAGTTACGCACCCTGGTCTTCTCCTCTGAACTCCAGGTCTCTCTCTTTCACGCAGTTACACTTCCCCTAGAGCAGTGAAGTCCGAGGAACAGCGAACCATGGGGCGAAGGGTGATTTCCAATGTTCCGAGGGAACTCTGGGCCTTTTGTGAGTAGCAAAAAAAAAAAAGCGACCGGGTCTCCGAACGGAACACAACGAGTTATCCCTCGTACCAAGCCGATTGGAATCAGCTTGGGCGTGAAGTTAAACGTCCTGGTAGTGCCCCACCGACTTCAAACAAGGATGGTATTGCGTGAAAGCCAACCCCCTCTTCGTAATTAGAGTCATCCATGTACACTGGCACGGGTCCAGGCCGAACGCGGTATTCCAGCCACCTTGGAAGTTTGGGAGCAGAGGCGTGGCGACAAAGAGTCAAAGATGGTACCCTTTAGGGTGGCGTCCTGGGCAGAACCAGAGGCGCCACTGGCCCGAGAGATACACCGAGCTCTCGTAGTAGTTTTCTGGCCTTAAACCCAAAGGACTTAGGGTAGGAATGGCGTCTCTCAGCGGCATAGGCACCGTCGAAATCGGCTGCGGAACAGTGAGAGCCGTCGGCGACTGAGGGTGACGCTGGGCTCGCGCGCACAGGCACATACTGCGCTGCACACGGCGCAGGGCGAGTGGCATCTTCCAGATTCGACAAGTAGTTTCTTAATGGAGGACGTGAGGAAGGCACCGGTCGCCAGATGAGGACCCACAGGGAAAGACCTAAGGGCGTTAAAGGGGCCTTTTTAGAGAGGTTACAAAGTCCCTCTTCTGACACAGCACGAGGTAGCTGCCATCTCCTTAAACTTAGAGGGAGTAATGAGGGGATACTCTTAGAAAAATGTGAGTGCATAGATGGAAAGGGAAACCCTACCAGCTTCCCCAGTCCCTATCGGGTCTGGAGGACACGTCACTCATCCAGTTACCAGGTGTTCCAGTATACACCCTGCGGGAGTACATGCACATAAGGTACCGTTTACACCGTACGTAAAGAGAGCGGCATCTGTGCCGTTCCAGAAGAGAATTACAAGGAGATACAAGGAAAAGAAGTACCCTAGTAGACCTTACGGTCCATTCAAAGAGGGTACCTTTGGCGTAACAGTTGCAGTCTTCGAAAATGTCAATTGACGCTCTCGAAGAACACTCGCACAACGGTTATGTGCCCAGACGGCTACTTTTCAAGACTTTGTCTAGACGCGACTTGAACTGCCCAACAGAATTGCTGGTGACAACTTCCAATGGAAGTGCGTTCCATGTACACAGATGCTGTATGTGAAAAAAATCCCACACAGATCACGCTGGTAACGCTTCAGCTCAAATTTGTAGCCGTAGTTTCTGGTTTTGTTCTCGCTAAGCTGGAAAATATCCCTGTAGTCTACATTGGAGAAGCATTTTAAACACTTCGATAAGCTGAGCACGCAGCCTCCGGGTCTCCAGCGAGAACAAGTATAATTCCCGTAATCTATCTTCGTAACTCTCGTGTCTGATAGAGGGAATCAGTTTGGTTGCCCTGGTTTGCACACGTTCCAATCTCGTAATGTCCTTTAGAAACAAAGGCTCCCAAATTGTACAGCATACTCCAAGTGCGGCCGGACAAGAAGATTGTACAAACAGAATACAATCTCCTTGTTCCGATATCCAAACTGTTGTTTTATGTAGCCTAACATCTTTTGGGCTTTCTTCTCCGCCTCAATACACTGCTTCGAGAACTTGAGGTCACTAGTGATAGTTACACCCAAGTCCTTCTTAGTATCAGTGCATCCAAGAGCAGTGCCCTTAAGGATATACTGAGATTGAGGGTTTCGGTGGCCGATATGCATCACTTTGCATTTGTTCACGTTAAAAGGCAGTTGCCATGTGTCCGACCACTCCCCAATCTTCCGAAGATCATCTTGAAGGCGGGCAGTATTTCCTTCCTTTGCAACGTTCATACCAAGCTTGGTATCATCGGCAAATTTAGAAAAGTCGTTAATGTAGAGCTTGACGAGAACATCTTCTGGTAGTACCGTAGAGTTGTTGTTGTTAATTGCTCCCGAGGAGCAGCTGACCTCTGCTCCCTCCGATCGCTTGTGAGATTAAGGGAGAAAGCCTATGATCTTGCACCCTATGCTGTAGGTCCGCCAATGTTAACACAATTAAGTTGGGAATTTTATAGCAATAACCGTACTAGCGACCCATATAACAGCTAGGAAGTGGACGTTCAATTGCAACTTAACCTCACTCGAGATACATCCAAGCGAGGGGGCCTCAACTGCAGGATCGCATCCATGTGTGGATGTCGTGTCATATCCATTTGGAAATGACGTGACCACTCTACAACTTTTTTTTCTCCTGTCCTACAGGGTGGCTAGAGTCTAAAAAACAACCTTTCCTGTTGGCCGCCATAAGTACATGCCAGAGGTTAGAGAAATTGGGAAGAAACTAGCCCGGGTGAAATAATTTCTCCTGGTTTGCGAAAAGCGAGCATTGTAGCCATTTGACAGGAGTCTGGGAAGATCCAAGCAACACCGAAGTGGCTTTTTGATTGATAGTGGCCGGGCAAAATATATTTGAATGGGAGAAGTCATTGCTGCCATGGAGGTCTTTTAAAGAGCACCGATCTCCAACTTTTCAACCAGTTCCACAAGAATCCAGACCCTGGGAGTGATCGTTTAGTTCCCCAGAGGGCGAGTGGGTACATGACCAAATGCCCGACATCCTGTTCGTTCAGTAACCTACCTGATATCCTGTCTTTTCAGAATGTCTGATGTCATGTCAGTTACTGTAACAGACCCAATGCCAAATGCCTAGTGTTCAGTCCGTTCAGTAAGAAACCTCATGGTGAAATGCGAGATATCCTGTTTACTTACAGACCCTTAAGCAATTCCCTGATGTGCTGGCGTTCAGTGACAAACCCATTGTCAAATCTCTGATGTCTCGTCCGTTCAGTAACAGACCCATGACCACTAATCACATGCCTGATGTCCAGATCATTGAGTAACAGACCCATTAGTGAATGCGTGATGCCCTGACGTTTAGTAACAGATCCATGGGCAAATCCCTTCAATATCAAAAGCATGGCTAAAATGCTTGATGCCATGCACGTTGAGTAACAGACCCATAACCAAATGCCTGTTTTCACCGTTCAGTGACAAACATTATTAAACGTCTGATAACCTGTGTCCATTGAGTAACAGCTAATAACCAAATGCCTGATACACTGCTCTTTGAGCAACATACCCATGGCCAAATGCTCGATGTCCTAACGGTTCAATAAAAGATCTATGATCAATGCATGATACCGTGGCTGTTGAGTAACGGACATATGGCGAATTGCCTGACGTTACCGACAATTTCGCAAGATTCTCAACCAAACTTAAAATCGTCCAAGAAAATTTATTTTATTCAACCTATTTTGAGAGCTTCCAAAATTACGAGAGGAACAACGGATCACTAGGACGCCCCTTAACCAACTTCCGTACGATTCTTTCTCCATTTCTCGAGTGGTTGCGCTTCTTTCGTCCCTTGAACTGAACCTGGGGGGAGGGTCTCTTAGGGTATTTCCTACTCAAAAATTCTGCAATTCATCGACAAAGTAACATAAATGAATGGGATCTAACTTACTGGGGGGGGGGGGGAGAATTCCGAGAATCCAGAGTGGCGAAAATCCCCGATCCGCTTAATAACACGAAACAACTCCAAATAAGACCATGGGGCTTTAGGTTGAACGGCAGTAGCGTCAGCAATATTAAGAAAAGGCGAAAACTAGCGAGGATATCTCCGCCGTTTTTTTAAAGGTGACGAAGTGGATTCTATAGAAGTAAACATCCCCATTCTTCTGAACCTCTCTTGCAGGGTAGGTCACATGCGGGGTGATGAATAATAAAACGCTACAGGGGGTTTCCAAATAGACAAACTTTCAGGAACAGCACTTCTTTCGAACTGCCCTTATTGAACAATAATTCGTTAGGATTCTCGAATCTTACTTGAAAAAAGACCTTGAACAAACCCCTCTCTAACAAACTCCTCTTGAACAAACCCCTCTTAAACAAACTCCTATTCAAACTAAATCTGATATTCTGACATTGTGTGTAGTAACACTAAGCAAAAAAAAGTCGCGGTCACTAAATAAATCATTAAGAATCACTTTGGTTATAAATGCACACAACACACTTGCTTTTATGTACATGTTAAAAAAGGGAAGAGAGTCCATACTTTTCCTCTCTAATGGATATTCTGAAAACTTTATTACCTTAGATGTAACTACTATATAATTCAAACTTTTTAAAAAGGCTTCTTTTACTCGCTCAAAAGTAGTAGTTCATTATTCAACAGAATAAGGTTCTAAAGTTTCATTCTGTTAAAAATATGCCAATAAAAATAAGGTTGTATATTTACCGGGGGTTTTTTGTTGTTTTTTTTTAGTCTATAAATATGATATCTGTAACTTAGCTTGATTACACAAAAATCAGTGGATGGAAAGCGAATGCACTAGTATACAAATTAACATGGGATGGAGAGGGTATTTTATATATATAAAGGGTCTTTCAATAAGGTCGTTCGATTTTTAAATGTAAATAAAACAATGTGTTTGATATATTCACTCAATTTATTTTAAATTTGAAAGTACATTTTATGGCATTAAGTGTGGAATATGACGTCGTTCAAATGTCAGCCGCGGCTTCGCTTGGTGGAACGTATTCGAGAGGACCAATTTTCGATGACTTTGTCGCATAAATCTGGCTGAATTTGCTGGATGGTGTTCGTTATGTTGACTTTGAGGACATCAACTGTTTGCGGATTATTCGCATAGACCTGCGATTTAAGGTAGCCCCAAAGAGAGAAGTCTAATGGCGTTAAATCGCATGATCTCGGTGGCCAGTTAACGTCGCCGCCACGCGAGATGAACCTGCCCTGAAATCGCTGGTGTCTATCGTGGCGTGCGCAGTGTGGCACGTAGCACCGTCCTGTTGGAACCACATGTCGTCAGTATCCATATCAGGCATATAATCCAGTTAAGGCCACAAGAAGTTGCTTATCACTGATGATTCCGTTAGACGAAAATCGGCACCTATACAGTGACTTTGTTGGGATGCAATTGGTGCTGGTGTATCTCATGTGGATTGTTTTCGTCCCAAATCCGACAATTTTGCTTGTTCACAAATCCATTCATCCAAAAATGGGCCTCGTCGCTGTGGCGAGGATAGAAATCACGTAATGCGCGGAACGTTTGTCGAACGGAGCACTGATTTTGATAACATTTGATGATTTGAACACCCTGTTCAACGCTATAACCTTCCATCGTGACTTGTCAAGTACTACTGAACAGTTCACAGTGAGGTTGCCATATATCGCCTAACAAAGCTCGAGCGTCCTTGTTAAAAGACCATACATATATATATATATATATATATATGCGGTTAAGTGGTACCTTCTCGTGTATGTGAGAAAAGCTCCTTCCGAGCGCTTTGAGGAAGACTATGTCTGCCAAAAATAGCCTTTTAACCGCATAATTAATTGTGTTACTGCAATAATTTTTCTTAATATATATATATATATATATATATATATATATATAGAGAGAGAGAGAGAGAGAGGAGGCCGGGGGGACAGAGAAACAAACAAATAGACAATGATGGATAGATTCAAAATCAAAGAAAAAAAATAGATGAAGAGAGGGATAGACAGTGAAAGGTATAGAGTTAGTGAAAGAGGTAGAGATATAGCACTATATAGAGATAGAAGAAAGAAAGATCGTTCAGAGAGGAATCAAACAAACGTTTTTGCTTTTAAACCTTTAATTGCAATTGCTATGCAATTTCGACAGTCTTCTCTGCAAAAGCGCGCACACCAAACAGCGTTCAATAAATCACCCATCCTTGCATAACTCCAATTCAAGGTCATTTCACCTTTGACACGATCGCCAAATGGCGGCTCGGTGAGTAGCCTTACATCGTTTTCCTATCCTATAGTTTGCAAGGGAGGGAAGGGGTCTGCAATTTTGGGAAATATTTTGTTGACAACTACCATCTAGTGGTCACGCTTCCCTCCTAGTAGCGTTATTTTGCTCTAGAAATTAGAGAATAGTTTTTAGGTGCCAACGAGGTCGATGACCTTGCAAGCGACCATGCAATCGGACTACAACCTTTCAGATTATTGGCATTGCTAGTCCTTTGTTCTATTGGGCCCGCGAGGGGGCGCCCTGTGGTTTATTGCGCCCTTTGAACCGGGGGTAGCGGCACGCCCTCCCGACCCCGGTGCCCCAGGAGAAACTGGTCCTCTCTCTTAGGTCCGCCGGTGCATCGCAGTTGTACACCCTCCCGGCCCCAATACCTACAAAATGACCTGTGGCTATACATATTCTACACATGTTCGCCCTCTCTAGTCTCACTACATTATTCACAGATCTCTCCTTACGCTCTACCTGTAATGGCCTCGTTGATATTGCGTTTTAAATAGGCATATTTTGTATTGCTTGTTTGCCTCCCCCCCCCCAAGAGGGTGGGGTGGACACGTTGATCCTGGTTCGTCCATTTAGAGATGATTATTTATTTATGGCCAAGATGCGAAAACTAACGAGGGCATTTTCACCAAATTGGTCTGTGAGGAGACGATCGAAGACTGAAGAACACGATATAAATCACGCACGGGGACCGTAAAAGAAATACAAATGGATAAGAAGACAAACACGGGTGACGGATATAGTAAAATGAATAAAACTTCTGAGGTGAAGATGGACAGGAGGAGATGGAATAGAGATCCTAAACTGGACACCTTTATACATAAAGAGACCCACCCAAAAAACGACCTGCAGGTGGTCGAAGGATGAAATTCTCTCAATAGCAGGAATAAGGTGGCAAATTCGAGCGATGGACTGTGATCCGTGGATAAGGAAAAAGACGTAATAAATATATTTCACAAACTCTCAACATATCACGAAATACTTAAATATAATCTTTAAGTCTAAAATATTGACAACTTAAGAACCATACATCCCTATAAGAACACCACACACAAACCAAAATAGAAGTCGCTTTAGAAGAGGCGTAAGTAAAAGACAAAAATCACTGAGAAATGGAGGCCCATCGCAATGGCAGGATCCTGACACTCTCCCGTATTTGGGGGGGGGGGTAATAATGATGCAGTTTTACGTTTCTTCTTTGCTTTTATTTTGCCTAAATTTGAATATTATTCTACTGTCTGGGTATTGGCTGCGGATTGCCATCTTAGATTGCTCAATAGAGCAATCAATAATATTACATTTCTGCTGCCCAAACTAAATATTGACCAAGAGAAACGTAGATTGGTCTGGTCATAATTATTTTTATTTAAGATTTTAAATAATAGTGAACATCCACTCCATCCAGCTCTGCCTGAGCCTTTTACAGTAGGCTCGATTCACACCTCACTCTAATAACATAATTAATAGGAACAGCAAAGCGGTTTCTGTTTTTAGAGATGTAATACAACTCAATTTAGACGCTAATTTCATTCCTAATATTTGTAAAGAATGGAATGAACTGCCAGAAGAATGTGTATCAGCACCTGATATTACATCGTCTAAATCTAAAGTAAATAAATTTATTGTTTAATCAATGACTTTGTTTTTAAATATTTTTAATATGGTTTTACTTTGTTTTAACATATTTTCTTTTAATATAATTTCTTTTTTCTCTTTTCTTGCAATATGTTTCCCTATGGGACCACCCTTGGTCTTGTCCTTTCCATTGGACAGTTCTGTATTTGTAGAATAATAATAACAAGGCAATGGCTTCGCCACTACCCCGGGAGGGCTTGCCTTTCGCTACTAAGTTTAAAATTTAAAATCGAAAAAATGCAGCCATGTTTAAATTTTTATAAATTTTCTGAACTTCGCCAATTATAATAATTTTAAAAAGGAACTCTAAAATAAATTTTCCCTCTTTCAAAATATCACGCTGCTAAAATATAGAGTTATAGAAGAGGATATATAAAAATAAATTTTCTGGACTTCACCATTTGTAATTCTTTGGGTTTTAAAAATTTCACAAAATTTCGATACCGATATTTATTCCTGAACTTCACCATTTTGTTTTTTTGATATTATAAAAGAATTATTAGAAATAACTTTGATAAAAAAACATAAGTCATAACCAAAATAAGATGAAATTATTATTCAAATACTTAAAAAAATCCCCTTCTTAAATTATAGAGTTAGTGATGATGATGATGATGATATGATTTCCTCTATAATTGCTCGCTTTAACTCCAATTCAACCATGTATTATCTAACACCTTTTTAGTCCTTCAATATTGTCCTAAAGGGAGGTACATTAATGCAAGCCTTTCGATCGCCGCGACAAACCTTCCGTTTCTATAGGGAACATGCGAGTCCAGAAATGCCTGGGGCCTTAAAACTCTACGGGCGAGGATTTTATTACTTAAGATCCATTTAAACCTTCATAACTCGCACGAGAAGACAGGCGCGAGAAGCGAGCAGAGTCGCTTAATGTAGCCGATTTTTTATTATTAAGACGGTAATTGTCTATATTAGCTGCGGGGGAGAAATTGACCTTTCTAGATGGTATGATATTACCATTTTAGAAGATGGTCAGAAAGACAAAGTTTCAGGAAAATTCTAAACGTAGAGTTCTAGCGAAACGGGGTTCTGAACCTCTTCTCTGTCTTGGCAACAGAATAAGGCAGTATCTTCTTTGTTTAGCGCCCAACTGGCGACTGCCTACAAGGATACAAATCGCCGAAATTATCTTACAGCCTAATGCAGGGTTAGATTAAAACACAAAAAAATCAAACCAACCCAAAACAAAGGAAAACGAAAAACAAAACAAGAAGCAAAAAAGAAGAAGGAAGCACGCTCCGGCGTCGGGGGAAGCGGGACCTGGCGCAGGAGCATGCGACCAACCCTGAAGAAAGTCATATCTATTGGAGGCCAGTGTCCTCCAAAACTGTCATATAGGCCACAAATATGTGTGCACCAACCCATCCCAAGTACATGGGACAAGCGGTACCGAGACCGAAACAGGTAACGTGCGCCAAGATCACCCAGACTCGGACATTCAACAAGAATGTGCCGAACAGTCTCGGGGACAACGCAGTCGTCGCAATAAGGCGCAGGGAAGCGCTCCATCAAATAGCGGTGCGCCCCGCGAATGTGTCCAATTCGGAGACTACAGAAAGCGACCTGAAGCCGTCGTGGCATTCGGAGGCTAAGTCCACGGGGACAGCCTCGGCTGGATGGAGCGGACGGGCGTCCTTAACAAACTGACTACGATTGCATTTATACTACAAGTTGATATTAAATTATTTAACTTTGTTAAAAGAAATTATTTTCTAATCAAAATTTTTCAAATATGTTGCCATAACCGACACTTTCGCATGTCCCAGTAGTACAGATGTGAAAATCACGTAACAGCTTTTCCACTTGAGGTAATACTGCGTCGGCATGCCAGAATTCATCCAACAACTGCATGTTTTCTCGAGTGCTGCTTTTAAACTTTCAGAGTTTTGGGAGTCTGGATTTCTTCCGTCTCGCGGAAGAATATGAGATGGCGGTTTGCCTCTAAGAAACGAAACTCAGGATGTGTTGTCAGAATACATACATTTACTATTACTGGCTACTGAAATTTGCTAAAAACGACACTCGAACATTCCGTTCACAAGTGTTCGCATGTTGAAATGTCAGCTGATTTGTGGTCCTAATTGTTCACACATGTACTCCTTAGCGGCGCTTAATATAATTTTAGGGCTTAGGTCTTTATCTACTATACGTTTACAAATGGTATTTTTGGCCCCTGCCCCTAAAAAATAAGCAAATGACTGGAACCGTGGCTTCATTCGTGAATTAAAAAAAAACAAAAACTTGTGTTTCAGTCAACAGATTAAGGTTATAAACCACAGGGATGGGCATATAAGCAAAATCCAAGCCTATCCATTCTAAAAAGTTGCCTTATACTTTTTTGCCCCAAACCATTTCGTCGCGGCATTGTGGGTAGGTCCGAGAAATCAGTCGCGACGCGATGGCACGACACAAGTTGTTCGACTCGGCCCTCTCCCATCTTCTTTGCCAGGCAACCCTGTTTTGGTGCAAAATAAACATGGTCAAAAAAGAGCGAAAAAAAAACTATGAAGATCCAAGAACACACGAACAATTAACAGCAGCAATTGCTTATAAGAATAACTCTTTAGTTTAGAGTGGGAGGTAAAAATCACACAAAAAGAAACTGTCGAATGATTAGCGGAGGCATCGCTGAGTTGCCAGCTACTATTTTCAAACTCATAGCTCGAGTTGCCATTTAGTAATTTTGAGAAGTGGGACTGGTTAGAATGTTGAATACAATTGAAAGCTACACAGCTTCTCAGTGTCCAAAGTACCTGTCGCTATCCCCCGCGGAGGAAGTAGTAAAAAGCGTTCGTACTTTGTAGTCCCTGTATCCTTTGCACGGGCTTGATTCTACGGGGTTATCACACACTGGCCAGGTATTGGAGGTGGGGGTTGAGGAAATTCGCTCTCGCGAGTCCATGCTTTCGTTGGTTGCAACCTCTCAATTAAAACCAACCAAGTCTTCAGCATCTAAACGCGACAATAGGCACTCGCCGCCCCTATTCCCACTGGTAGCAAATCCTCAAGGGTTATTAAATCTTCCAAACGCAAGAGGGCGTTTTTTTTTAATTCCGGCTCAAGCTGCGGAACCAATGGCACTCTCCAGCGAAGGGATCAGGACTCTGTTGTGACGTCATAAGTGGATAAAAATGGCAACCTCAGATATTCATTTTCTTTGCGGGTAAATAACAAATTTCACAGATTTTTAATTTTCTTAGAAGATAAATAGAAGTGTGTTGGATTTTCAATATTCAACATTCACCCGTCGTCCCGAACGGGGTTCATATTTGAGACTTTCCCGAACGAAAATTCCGAAACGATCTTTGGCAATGGCTCACACTAATTGTTCCTTCACCGTATACTTAAGCTTTCTGCTTTTAACTTCCGTAATATTCATCATTTAATGATAAGGCACAATGAATTAACAATAATAATACCCCCCAAATGGCGAGCGACTATGAGGCTAAGCTATGCAAGGTACCTAGGCTTAGACCACCTTGCCACCAGCCCAAGTATGGCTGATGAATGCACACCCACTTCCCACTCTAGGCATCTTTTGTGCAAGTTTCTCTCTATGCCCAACTTATTTTTTTTTAGGGCCATGGAGTGACGTCATCGCCGAAATCGACAACTAACTAGGCTAGACGTCATCGCCGAAATCGACGGCTAAAAAACAACCTGCTTTCGATTATTTCTATCAATAAAACAATGATGAAATAAAATAAAATGCTGCAGTATTTCTGGGATAATCTAATACTTCGGATTTTTTTTTTTAGTAAAGTATAAATAGCAAACTGCCTCAGAGTAATTGCCTTAGTGAATAAATAGGAAAGTGCCTCAGATGTTTATATTAATAGCGGATATATCAAAATGCTTCGGATTTTTAATTTTATCAGCGTCATTAATTTCATTAGATGATAATAGCAAAGGGCGTATGATTCTTCGTATTTTGGGAAGATAAGTACCAAAATTCCTCAGATTTTTAATTTTCTTAGTGTGCGTCCACAAAAGGATGCCATATGCACCATTAGCGACATTGTTGCGGCTGACATCTGGAGGAATGTGCCTTGCTGGCCTTAACACCCTCAGTTTGCCTTCCAAACCACAATTCCTATGAGGATCTGGGGATATATACCTTCCGTATATTTCACTTCCTCTAATTTCACCACTTAAAAGGTTTTTCCTTACGAAATTTCCGCGTGATGTGGCCTCGTTGCTATTGCGCTTAAAATTCGAATGTGAGCTCGGTGGTCGGTGATGTGCAGTACCAGCCACCAAGTACACTATCAATTCCAACCATAATCCACCATTAGCAGAGTAACCATTGATTAAATAACCCTTCCTCCGTTACAGCTTGACAAGTAAACAGATCCCGGAGACTTAAATTGGGCTGCCAAGAATAGAAACTGAATCTCCTGCTTGTAACCCCCTTCCCCCACCCCCAATTTAACCGTCAGCTCTCGAATTGACATCCATTTTAAGACAATCTGAAATGAATTTCAACCCAATGGCAGCCTAACATTTTCTCATTTGTGAATCTGCTAAAAAAAAATAACCTACGAAGGCATATCACACACATTATGTAAGAAAGAGGGGGTAAAACGAGGGGGGGGGGGTTCGGATGGGGGAAAGCACAACTCTTCCGATTCTGGCTCACTTTATAACAAAGGCGGACACACCTCGCGGGGAATATACAAGTAAACATTAAAAATGTCAAGTACGAATTGGATCATTTATAGTACACAGTTTCAAATTTCTTGTTGTACAGGGTGACCCTGCATAAAAACTAAAGGCCTAACGACATCTGGCAAGCTTCTTTGAATTCGAATCTAATGCTAGGATTTCGAATTATGAATACCTACTACGAGTTAATTTAAAAACAACGTCTGCTGACCAAAAAGTCGCGTGCCCTCACTTATTCTGATTTATGACCTTACGACCTTCAAAACTTTCAATAACCACACCTAACATAATATATCCAAGTGTATCATATTATAACCTAGTATATTATATCCTAGACTAGTATAACATACCATAGACTAGAATAACCTTGCATAGTTTAGCCTATTATAGCCTTGGTTAGCTAACCTATCGTAGCCTCCCTAGCCTATTATAATTTAGCCTACCATAGCATAGCATATTATAGCCCTATCTAGCCTAGTATAGTATAACCTAACCTAGCATTAACTATCCTAAATAAGTATAGCCTATACTATCCTATTATACCCTAGGCAAGCATAGCTTAGTATTGTCTAGCCTAGCATAGCATTTTATAGCCTAAATTAGCATAGGGTATCTTACCCTTGTACATTATATCTTAGCATTATATAGCATAGCCTATAATAACCTATTCTAGGCTAGCCTAGCAGAGTATAGCATATTATAGCCTAGTCTAGCAGAGTATCGGCCGAATAGTTATGTTATTGCCAAAACAAAATAATTCGGGGCTAACCTTGGGAAGACTTTAGCAATTATATCATTCGAAAGAGAATGTAAACCAACATAAGGGTTTCAAATTTCGTTAGAATCAGCGGAATCATTTTGATGTTAATGCCACCCCCTCCAAGAAAAGGGCAAAACGGGGACTGACCGACATAGTGTGAGATGTAGAGTCGCTCGCGACTAGACTCGCACGCAACTAATAACGGTAGGTGAGAGAGTGTAAGCCTCTCAACTAAAGGGGCTATGGGGGCGAAGCCCCCCCCCCCATTTTGAAATTACCTTGAAAATTATAATTTTCTCGGGAAATAATCTAAAGTAGGCGGCGATATCGTCGTCTCAATTTACTGGCTTCCCTAATATTCAGCTCCTCCAGGTGAATATTAGTGGGTGTTAAAACATTAAAGGTGACGTTCGCAGAATTAGTAATCTTCGTCTTCATTGCAAACTCCGATAAAACAAATCGCCTTTATTAGTTGATCCTTCGATAAATTAAAACCACATTACTAGAAAACATTTCCCGGTTTCTTGTAATCTCGGCCTTTCAACGGGATTAATTAAGACTTAATAAATAAATCCATTTTCCTCAAAAGAGCGTCTGTTTGTAAGGGGATAACTTTAATATGGAGGCATACCTCCTCTTATGAATCTTAAAAGGGAAAGTAATTGTTCGTCAGAGGTGGGCGCCGCTACCAATTTTTTTTTAGACCGCTATCGGCTACCTTGGCTAGCTGAAACCACTACGCTACCGGTACTAGCGCTACTTTTTCAAAATCGCGAAACCGCTATCCGCTACTCCGCTATCGCTAATTTGTATTATAAAGCGCTGCCTCTAACAACAGCTTTTCACTGGTTTTTAATAAATTTCAAGGAAAACTATTGTATATTAATCTAAAACTAGCAGTTTTATTGTAAAGAAACGTAAAATAGGTAGCGGTTGTAAATATTTTTAGTCCGCTACCCACTACCTTTTGCTTATAGAAACCGCTTCCGCTACTCCGCTACCATTTTTAGAGTCCGCAAGTAGTGGACCGCCCAACGCTGACAATGGTATATGTAACACCGGATATGTATCCGGTGGTACATAATACCATCCATGGTATACATTTCTGAAAGGGGTACACTAGGCTGAAACAGGTAAGGAAGGGGAACTATTGGTGGAAATTAAATCGAACCACAATCTTTCAAAGACCCTAAACATGATAGTTACGAAGGTTTCAACTATTTCAGAGTTACAGACCAGCAAGACCTTTGGGTCCACTCTAAGGCAAGTCTTGAGGAAATAAGAGGTGGAGTGAGGAGGAGCAATTAAAGAAGAGGTAGAATTGGTTGTAGTTACTGCTACAAAGCAGACCCAGTTGTATGTATTCATAACTGGCCGATCGTGATTTGTGGTATCGACAACAAACGAGGGATTCTGCGCCAGAAGCTATGCAAGGGGGAGATCCGTAAAGAAAGTGGTGATGTTAGGGAATGTGAAAATGTGCACAAGATATATGGCTGGATTCACCTGCGGGAGTTGGGCACGCACTATTTCCGATGTCAGCTGGAAGATGGTTGCGAATTACTACACCCGACACCCCCATGGCGGGGTGAAAGGAGGGTGCCAGGCGAGGCAATGCGCAACTTGTCCAGGCCATGGACAAGTGAATAAAATGAGCCAAGATTTGAATGAAGAATTTTCGCTCAAATCAATAAATAGTTCATCTCCAGAGTGTCGTTCGTCCCTGAAGCGAGGACGCACACGAAATGGACTGCTCGTTCACCAGAGCTCACCCCCCCCCCCCCGTCCCCTCTCCACTTCTTTTTCATGGGGCCTGATAGAGGAGGAGGTGTATCGATGACGCGAGAGACCAGAGAGAACGCATTATACGAGACACCCGAGGGAACGCATTATACGAGACACCCGAGGGAACGCATTATACGAGACACCCGAGGGAACGCATTATACGAGACACCCGAGGGAACGCATCATACGAGACACCCGAGGGAACGCATCATACGAGACACCCGAGGGAACGCATCATACGAGACACCCGAGGGAACGCATTATACGAGACACCCGAGGGAACGCATTATACGAGACACTCGAGGGAACGCATTATACGAGACACCCGAGGGAACGCATTATACGAGACACCCGAGGGAACGCATCATACGAGACACCCGAGGGAACGCATCATACGACACCCGAGGGAACGCATTATACGAGACACCCGAGGGAACGCATCATACGAGACACCCGAGGGAACGCATTATACGAGACACCCGAGGGAACGCATTATACGAGACACCCGAGGGAACGCATTATACGAGGCACCCGAGGGAACGCATTATACGAGACACCCGAGGGAACGCATTATACGAGACACCCGAGGGAACGCATTATACGAGACACCCGAGGGAACGCATTATACGAGACACCCGAGGGAACGCATTATACGAGACACCCGAGGGAACGCATTATACGAGACACCCGAGGGAACGCATTATACGAGACACCCGAGGGAGCGCATTATACGAGACACCCGAGGGAGCGCATTATACGAGACACACGAGGGAACGCATTATACGAGACACCCGAGGGAACGCATCATACGACACCCGAGGGAACGCATTATACGAGACACCCGAGGGAACGCATCATACGAGACACCCGAGGGAACGCATTATACGAGACACCCGAGGGAACGCATTATACGAGACACCCGAGGGAACGCATTATACGAGGCACCCGAGGGAACGCATCATACGAGACACCTGACGGAACGCATCATACGAGACACCTGACGTAACGCATTATACAAGACACCCGAGGGAACGCATTATACGAGACACCCGAGGGAACGCATTATACGAGACACCCGAGGGAACGCATTATACGAGACACCCGAGGGAACGCATTATACGAGACACCCGAGGGAACGCATTATACGAGACACCCGAGGGAACGCATTATACGAGACACCCGAGGGAGCGCATTATACGAGACACCCGAGGGAACGCATCATACGAGACACCCGAGGGAACGCATTATACGAGACACCCGAGGGAACGCGTCATACGAGACCACGAGGGAACGCATCATACGAGACACCCGAGGGAACGCATTATACGAGACACCCGAGGGAACGCATCATACGAGACACCCGAGGGAACGCATCATACGAGACACCCGAGGGAACGCATTATACGAGACACCCGAGGGAACGCATTATACGAGACACTCGAGGGAACGCATTATACGAGACACCCGAGGGAACGCATTATACGAGACACCCGAGGGAACGCATCATACGAGACACCCGAGGGAACGCATCATACGACACCCGAGGGAACGCATTATACGAGACACCCGAGGGAACGCATCATACGAGACACCCGAGGGAACGCATTATACGAGACACCCGAGGGAGCGCATTATACGAGACACCCGAGGGAACGCATTATACGAGACACCCGAGGGAACGCATTATACGAGACAACCGAAGGAACGCATTATACGAGACACCCGAGGGAGCGCATTATACGAGACACCCGAGGGAACGCATTATACGAGGCACCCGAGGGAACGCATTATACGAGACACCCGAGGGAACGCATTATACGAGACACCCGAGGGAACGCATTATACGAGACACCCGAGGGAACGCATTATACGAGACACCCGAGGGAACGCATTATACGAGACACCCGAGGGAGCGCATTATACGAGACACCCGAGGGAGCGCATTATACGAGACACCCGAGGGAGCGCATTATACGAGACACACGAGGGAACGCATTATACGAGACACCCGAGGGAGCGCATTATACGAGACACCCGAGGGAACGCATCATACGAGACACCCGAGGGAACACATCATACGAGACACCCGAGGGAACGCATTATACGAGACACCCGAGGGAGCGCATTATACGAGACACCCGAGGGAACGCATTATACGAGACACCCGAGGGAACGCATTATACGAGACAACCGAAGGAACGCATTATACGAGACACCCGAGGGAGCGCATTATACGAGACACCCGAGGGAACGCATCATACGAGACACCCGAGGGAACGCATTATATGAGACACCCGAGGGAACGCATCATACGAGACACCCGAGGGAACGCATTATATGAGACACCCGAGGGAACGCATTATACGAGACACTCGAGGGAACGCATTATACGAGACACCCGAGGGAGCGCATTATACGAGACACCCGAGGGAACGCATCATACGAGACACTCAAGGGAACGCATCATACGAGACACCTGACGGAACGCATCATACGAGACACCTGACGGAACGCATCATACGAGACACCTGACGTAACGCATTATACGAGACACCCGAGGGAACGCATTATACGAGACACCCGAGGGAACGCATTATACGAGACACCCGAGGGAACGCATTATACGAGACACCCGAGGGAACGCATTATACGAGACACCCGAGGGAACGCATTATACGAGACACCCGAGGGAACGCATTATACGAGACACCCGAGGGAGCGCATTATACGAGACACCCGAGGGAACGCATCATACGAGACACCCGAGGGAACGCATTATACGAGACACCCGAGGGAACGCGTCATACGAGACCACGAGGGAACGCATCATACGAGACATCCGAGGGAACGCATCATACGAGACACCCGAGGGAACGCGTCATACGAGACCACGAGGGAACGCGTCATACGAGACACCTGACGGAACGCATCATACGAGACACCTGACGGAACGCATTATACGAGACACCCGAGGGAACGAGTCATACGAGACACCTGAGTCAACAGTGAATCATAAATGGATGTGCTCAAATTGACGTAAATTTGGACTTAATGCCTTGGGTTCATCGAGTGAATGAAGGAAACCGCATCGAACTTTGCATCCCAAATGGTGCAAATCCCAAAGATCTTATTTATTAATACTCCAATTAAATAAAATGAAGTTCAAATTTTTTAATGAAATATGCATTTTACCTACGCTTGCAGACTTTAGGGATACTCTGTCGTTGTTTATTGTTACCGATCAATAGTATCGTCATTTACTAACTCAGAAGCCGATTCTACTAGTTTTTAGTTGAAGAACGTCCTCACCAGACAAGTCTTAAACTCAGTCAACTTCACTATTCTCGAAACTTCAACAATCTTTAACATCAGCTGATCACAGTCCCCAAGTCCTTAAGGAGTAGAGACCCACCGCTCAGAGACGGGTCTGATAGTTTCTATTAGGAATCGACGGCTTACACCCTTTCCAAACGGTCTAAGTCGTTTGGGACCAAAACTATACCACATATTCCCGATGTCTTACCAACGACTTATAGAGATTATATTCAAATTCCTTATTCAGAAAGTTTAATTGCCTCCTTATCTAGCTTATCAACCGCTGAGGCTGTCATCTTAACCTCCATCTTAGAGAACTTTGAGTCTTTGATAATAAGTAGTCGCAAATCCTTCTCCACGTCGAACGATTCCTAAGTTTGGCCTTTTAGGCATGTAATCGGACTCGAGATTCGAGTACCCGATGGGTATTAAATTACCTTTATCCAAATTGAAAGGCATGCTACCCGTCCCAACACCTGACTACTTGACTTAGGTCAGTTCGAATCCTTTTAAAGTCCTCTGTTGATGCTACGCTTCGCTCACACCCAGTTTGGGGTCGCGCGCAAAATTGGCGAGTCAGTTTACCAAACCTTAATCAAGGTCCTTGATGTAGATGATCAAGAAACAAATTTAAGCCCAATTGCAAAAATCAGAATAATAATAAAAATAGGTATTTATAATGCGCCCTTCAGGGCTGTTAGCCCTCCCAGAGCGCAGGTTGTGTAGCGAGTGTACGCAAAGCTCCAGAAGGGAATACAACTTGCTCCGAAAAATGTAAGAAATTAGGTAGAAATACAATAAAACAAGCTAAATTACACTACATGAATATATGATAAAAAAACAAGGTATTTATGTATTAAAACGGAGTTAGCACGAGTTTAAACCTCTGAATATGAAAAACAACAACAATAAAAAAGGAAAATGGCAACAAGGAGGAAACAAGCTCCAGCGTCGGGGGGAGGTCCCCCCGGCGCAGGAACGTGCGACCTACAAAGAAAACAAAAAATAACCTAGTATTACATCTTATGCTTTAGATGTTTGGAATAAGAAACTGAAAAGCAGACCAGTTTCTATCCAAGAGTTTCAGATGTGAATTGGCAGGAGAAACTAGACTGGTGTACAATGATCTAAACAAGAATAAAATAATTTTTGTGATAGGAGAGGGCAGAACACATCCTTCTGGAACGCCTTTGGTGACCAATAGCCAGTCTAAGGCCAGGCTAGAACACACTAAAGCCCTTGGCCGCCTCTTTGTCAGCTAATTAATTCTCTATCATTTTTGCCAGTGTAGATCTAATTCCTAACAAGCGGATTTTTTTTTTTAAACGATTTAAAATAGCCCTTAAATCATTAAAAATGGACAAGGAATTTGCATATAACAAAAGCTGATAAATCCAACATGTGTGTAATATTGAATAAAACATTGTATTTATAAAAAATGGCCACTTTGTTATTTGATACTACTACATACGTACCGTTAGGAAGCGATCTTCTAGATGATGTAATTAAGAATTTTAATAGACATAAAAAGTATTAAAAAACACACAAATCAATTATTGACTGTTTCTTCTAGTGGTTCATCATTACCTTATTTGTATAGCCTAATAAAACCCCATAAACTAGGCAATCCAATAAGACCAATCATCAGTGCAACTGGGTCAATCCAATATAAACTCTCAAAATATTTAATAAATTTACTTTCTCCGATCTTAGGATCCATATCACCCTCACATATAAAAAATTCAGTTGATCTTTTTAATGAGTTAGACAATATGAGTGTAACATCAGAACTGAGATTAGTCAGTTTTGATGTTGCCTCATTATTCAGTAAAGTGCCCCTTGATGCCTTATTGGATTTCCTAGCTGGTATTCTTAACTTTTATGATTTGTCTTTACCGTCCAAATCGATCATTCAACTTATTTGTTTATTCATTAAAAAATGTAAATTTAGTTTGAATGGCAAGTTTTTGAACAAGTGTTTGGCATGGCTATGGGTAATCCTTTATCTTCCTTATTATCATATATATATATATATATATATATATATATATATATATATATATATATATGAAACGAGGCTGATTCTACCGGTTCGGTCCACTCAAATTGTTTTGTACTGCAATGCAGACGATGTCCTGGAGATTCTAAAGGAAGATTTTTACCTCGATGGTTTTCTTTTATTTATTAATTCATTGGTTCCGTCAATTAAATTTACTTTAGAAAAAGAAGAAAATAATAGCCTTCCTTTCCTAGATATTCTAATAATTAGACAACCAGACAGATTTAAGTTTTCGATTTTTAGGAAACCGACAAATGTCCATTTTTATTCATGTCATTCTAAAAATATTAAAACATCAGTATTTTATTCTATGTAACTTAGGACACTCATAATATGTAGTCCTGACTATATAGATCAAGAATTTACAAAAATTGAAGAGATGGACTTCAATCTGTGTTCCCCTTTTTTTTTTTTTGGAAAACTGCACGAATAAAGCTAAAAAAACATATTATAACCGCTAGTTAGGGAAAACAGAACCTTTAAACAACATATTACTTTTACCTTACCATCATAATTTCTTGTATGTAGTACCAATGTTAAAACAACTTAATATAAATGTAATTTTTAAATACAATTATACATTAAAAAATATGTAATAAAACACAGCCCAAGGAACGATAATAATGTAGTATATAGTATACCTTTTGGGGATTGTAATTTATTCTATGGAGTTCAAACTTCTAAAGATATCTCTGTAAGAATTAAGCAAAATCAAAATGCAGTATCTAAGAGGTATATAAATAATGTTTTAGCCTTCCACAGGCTTAAGATGGGTCACCAGATTAACTGGTCAAAAGCAGATACCATAATGCATATAAATGATTTTATTAGCAGAAATATCTTTGAATCGTTCCTAATTTCCAGCACAAAGGGGAGAACTGTAAATATTAGCCCCGGTTTGTTTTCTTTAGATTCAGTCCTATCTTTCTTCCTCAAATCAAACTTATCAGAGGCCCTAAAAAATATCTGACCTCATAGGGAAAACATTGCTTTGTATAAATACAGTGTCTCTCTATTTCATAAACCACTGAGTTTGAAAATGTTATTAAGATAACGAAAGTACTAGCTCCAATCAATCTTTCTTTTTCTCCCTACGTGGTACAACTAAATATTTATACTTAGTCACGTGTTACTTCTCGTGATTTTTACCCATATATTATATATATATATATATATATATATATATATATATATATATATATATATAGAGAGAGAGAGAGAGAGAGAGAGAGAGAGAGAGAGAGAGAGAGAGAGAGAGAGAGAGAGAGAGATAGAGAGAGAGAGAGAGAGAGAGAGAGAGAGAGAGTCTTTCAATAAGGTCGCTCGATTTTTAAATCTAAATAAAACAAGTTGTGTGTGATATATGCACTCAATTTATCTTAAATTTGAAATTACATTATATGGCATTAAGTGTGGAATATGACGTCGTTCAAATGTCCGCCGCGGCTTCGCTTGGTGGAACGTATTCGGGAAGCCCAATTTTCGATGACTTTGTCGCATAAATCTGGCTGAATTTGCTGGATGTTCATTATGTTGACTTTGAGGACATCAACTGTTTGCGGATTATTCGCATAGACCTGCAATTTAAGGTAGCCCCAAAGAGAGTAGTTTAATGGCGTTAAATCGCATGATCTCGGTGGCCAGTTAACGTCGCCGCCGCGCGAGATGACTCTGCCCTGAATTCGCTGTTGCAAAATATCTATTGTGGCGTGCGCAGTGTGGCACGTAGCGCTGTCCTGTTGGAACCACATGTCGTCAGTATCCATATCAGGCATATAATCCAGTTGAAGCCACAAGAAGTTGCTTATCATCGATCTGTAGGTCTCGCCGTTGATGGTTATGGCAATCCCATCTTCGTTCTCAAAATAATACGGACCGATGATTCCGTTAGACGAAAATCGGCACTAAACATTGACTTTGTTGGGATGTGATTGGTGCTAGTGTATCTCATGGGGATTGTTTTCGTCCCAAATCCGACAATTTTGCTTGTTCACATATCCATTCATCCAAAAATGGGCTCGTTGTTGAAGATGATTTTTTGGGGGAAATTTGGGGCAACTTCCAACTGCTCTAGAGCCCAATCAGCGAACACACGGCGTTGTCTATGGTCGTTTACCTTAAGTTCCTGGGTAAGTTGGATTTTGTACGGGTGCATACCCAAGTCCCTACGCATAATTCGCCAAACTTAAGTCGCAGAAAGGCCAAGTTCTTGTGAACGACGAAAAATTGACTGCCTCGGATTTTCCCGTACACTCTCATTTACGGCAGCGATGTTTTCAGCAGACCTTGCGTTTCGGTGACGAACGGGTGTCGGCTGATTGTTGATCGACCCGTTTGCCGCGAATTTGGCCACCAAGCGTCGATCAGTGGACTCGACAGGACGATTGTGGCGAGGATAGAAATCACGTAATGCGAGGAACGTTTGTCGAACGGAACAATGATTTGGATAATAACATTTGATGATTTGCTCACGCTGTTCAACGCTATAACCTTCCATCGTGACTTGCCAAGTACTACTGAACAGTTCACAGTGAGGTTATCAGATGTCGCTTTAACAACATGGCCACTATCGCCTGACAAAGCTCGAGCTTCCTTGTTGAAAGACCCTATATAAATAAATATATATATATATATATATATATATATATATATATATATATAGAGAGAGAGAGAGAGAGAGAGAGAGAGAGAGAGAGAGAGAGAGAGGTGGGGAAGGGATAGAGAGGGTAGAGAGAGGGAGAGAGAGAGAGAGAGAGAAGAGAGAGAGAGAGGGATAGAGAGAGATAAGGAGCCACAACGAATAGTAGTACCTCAAAGGAAATTTCTGCCCATACCATTTTGGGAAAGCCTTAACCTATAGCATAAGAGAAAACATAGCATAGATGAAGGCTCTCCCCGCCCACCACTTCCACCCGCATTTGCGGGCCAGAAAGATACCTGAATGTGCTGTGAAAAAGAACACAAACGGGAATTTTTTTTAGAAAAATTGAAACCTATCTACTTGCCTCAAATCTATAATCTATAGCAAGGCGGTACCGTTCCTTCTCAGTTTGTGCTACTAGACTCTGGAATGCTCTTCCTGCCGTAGTCCGATCCTCTCCTTCCCTTGCTACTTTTAAACGTCTCCTGAAGAGAGAGATAGAGAGAAAGGAAGATCTGAAACTTCGTCCATTCAAGATAGCTAAAGGACATCTGCTTTCCAACCCCACCGAAAGAAAAAGAGTCGAAAGAACAAAGCTACTCTTCCAAGGGCTCCTTGATGACTCGCATCCTCCAGTTCTGTGGACGGATGAGAAGTTGCTCACTGTCCTGGCCACTCACACACAGCACACAGAATGATCGTGTTTAGGAACACAAATAAAAAAAACGTGATTCTGGTCCAAAATGAGGCACTCGCATATTCCCTTGTATAGTATATGAATGATCCGAGAAGCGGAGCTCATAAACGGGCAAAATGAATGAGGGAGTGAAAGTAATATTCTTCTTGTGATTTAATAATACAGTAAGAGCTGGACAAGTTATTAGAAATATGTTCCCCCATGTAAGGTACAGGCGGCAAGCAAGTGACTGACCTCCCTCAAAGTAACACACAGGAGTAAGCATACATACATACACACCCGACCTAACTGGCTAAGACTAGGTCTCTCCTGTGTCCACATAGGACGGGGGGAGGGGTCCAGTTTCGAATCAGAGGCTTTACCAGAGGGGTAAAACTTTTCTTTAGGGGACCGGTAGGTTGCCATTCTCTTAGCCGAGGGGGGAGGGGACCGGTAATTTCCACGGGAGAGGGGGGGCGATCCCTTGGGGGGAAAACAGGAATTTCTCAAATTGTATTTGTTATTCTTTTAACGAGAACATGGGCTAATATTGAGAAGTTTATGAATGTTATTTGATCCAAAGCGGCGGGGATGGGGGGGAGGGAGATTCCTAGAGCAGTGGTTCTCAACTGGTGTGGTCCATGGTGACTTTTGGGGTAGTCCACAGGATGTCCACTGTATTCGGTAACAAACTGGAAATGAGTCTACCTAATTTAAAGTCTACTGAAAATTCAGTACGAACAATTTAATAAAATTAAATAAATGGCCATCCACTTTATTATATTATTCCTATTTAAGAAATATATTTGCAATCTTTAGTTGTAGCTACTAAGTAGCCATTCGAGTCACTTTAAGTTTTTAAATTTAATCTATTCTAAAATTAATATTCAAGATTCACGCCGCTATACGTGACCATAACCAAGTACAGAGAGTCGAGGTGACGAGCCATCCGGCTGATTCCTGTCAGCTGCCACGCGGCTACATATAACACTGCCATAAAGCATGGCTGCCACTCAGTGGGATTTTTCCCAAGATCTTGGGATTTCGGCTTTGACCTTAGGATATGGGAATTTCTTCAGGATATCTTGGGATTTTTTCAGTATCAACTAATTTAATTAAAATATGTGATATGGGGAAGTTTTTTTTCTGGAAATCTATCAAAATCATGGGATTTTTTTTTATATCAACCAGGCAATGGCTTCGCTACTAAGATTAAAATTTAAATTCTAAAAAAAAAAACCAGCTATGGTTAAATTTTTATAGATTTTCTGAACTTCGCCAATTATAATAATTTTAAAAAGGAACAAAATTTCCCCCCTTTCAAAATATCACGTTGCTAAAATATAGTTATAGAAGAAGATATATAAAAATAAATTTTCTGAACTTCACCATTTGTAATTCTTTGGGTTTTAAAAAATTCACAAAATGTCGATACTTATATTTATTTCTGAACTTCACCATTTTGTTTTGTGATATTATAAAAGAATTATTAGAAATAACTTTGATAAAAAAACATAAGTCATAACCAAACTAAGATGAAATTATTATTCAAATACTCAAAAAAATCCCCTTCTTAAATTATAGAGTTAGTGATGATGATGATGAACTGATTTGCAATATCTATAGCTTTGAAAAGTAAAAATTTCTTGTCTCAGAAAGAAAACATTATTAAAATTCTAGGCTACTTGTAAAGAATCAAAGTCTGGTAATAATTATTGAATGATTTAAACAATGGCAAAGGCATGGCCGGTTCTTTAGCCTCCCGCCTCTCACCATCTCTCTTCCCACTCCTGATGGACCTGATCTCCTATACTGTAACAGCAACAGTACGGCACACGTAGTGTACAACAAACCATTTTATCATAGATGCCAGTAGTTAGTTGGATTTTTTTTAAACCTGTAAAAAAGATCGTTATCAAAAAATTACCCGAGGTTTAAGCATTCACAAAACTAGAGCTAGAAAACTAGCAAATTTCTCATAAATTCATAAAAATTCTACTAATTTGGCACCTGTGTTAATTGTAAGGCCCCATGGCCACCGGCCCGCCACCAACTCAAGTCACAGTCAGTCAGTTCACAATTGTATTAGTTTCATAACATAACATAACATAATTTCACGGATAAAAAAGCCACAAGGACCTATTAAAGGTCATCCGCATCTGTCAAAACCAACCTACAAAATGCATCCATTGGAATGTGTCAGATCATGCATCTACAATATACAATTTTAAGCATTCACAGGAATACGTCAAAACCAGAAACATCATCATCAAGGTTCGTCAAAATCCAAATCACCCATAATATACCATGAAAAAACTGCATCCACAGGAATGAGTCCCGAATACCCCCCCCCCCCCAAAGCTAACCCTCCTTCCCAATATAATCATCTAATCTACATCGGAAAATATTTAAGTCAGGACTGTCTACTGTCTCAGATCGCAAGCTATGCCAGTAATCTACCACTCTGTTGGTGAAAAAATGTTTTCTAACATCCAACCTGCACCTCTCTTTTTTTTTTAATTTTAAGTGGTGACCCCTAGTCCTATTACTACCTTCCAACTCAAATAACTCGCTAAAATCTAACTTATCCATCCCAGAACAGATTTTAAAAAGCTCAATCATATCTCCCCTCACACACCTTTCAAATGAGAACATATTTAATACCCTCAGTCTATCTTCATATTCAAGGTGCTTCAGGGAAGGTATTATTTTTTGTTGCCCTCCTTTGTACTGACTCTAGCAGGTTGATGTCTAAAATGTCGTGACCATGTTTGTATACAGTACTCTAAACGTAGCCTAACATAAGAGTTGTAGAGTTTAAGAACAACCTCCTTACTCTTGTAGCTAACATTCCTCTTAATGTATCCTAGAATCCTATTTGCTCTATTTTTTGCCTCAATAAACTGCTTTTAAAACTTCAGTGACCTATCTACTACTACACCTAAGTCCTTCTCATCCTCAACTGAATTCAGCCAATGCCCATCCATTGCATAGCTAAATATTATACCTTCCCATGTTAATAACTTTGTATTTTTTAAAAGTTAAAAGTCATCTGCCACTTCTGAGCCCAAGCTAATAGCTTATTTAAGTCACTCTTCACTTTAAAGCTACCCTCAACTTCTTTGACTACAGCTGCAAATTTAGTGTCATCATAAAAAATTGACACTGCTATTTACAACCTCCCCGAGATCCTTTACATAGATTATAAATAATAAAGGGCCTAGAACTGATCCCTGAGGTAGGCCACTGATAACGTCCCTCCACTGTGACCTCACCTCATTCAGCACAACTCTCTGTTTCCTGTCTTTCGGCCATTCAGCTATCCAATTCAAAACTTTCCCACATATCCATGCATTTTTAATTTGTGAACTAGTCTCCTAACTGCAACTTTATCAAAAGCTTTACTAAAATCTAATAAATTACATCAACATTCTCTCCCTTATCTAATTGTTTAGCTACATAATCTATAAAATCCAGTAAATTTGTTAAATACGATTTACCTCTTCTAAACTAATGCTGAGCATCATTTATTAACCCACCACTCTCTAGATGGTCAGAGATTTCCTTCTTAATTATCTTCTCAAGAATTTTACAAACTATAGGTTAAGCTTACCAGTCTAAAGTTATTAGGGTCCTCTTTACTTCCCTTTTTAAAAATTGGCACTACAATAGTGATCAAAATAAGAGAACGATAATTTAACTCCTCATTATTTTTCTTATTTGACGAAATTTTTCCTTTAAGATTTGATAAAATATTCGCAGTATATATATATATATATATCTGTCTTGTGCTAGAATATTTTTTCAATAATCCAAAGTATAAACAATATATTAATGATATACCTTTAATTTAAAAAAAAATACAGTGATCAAAATAAGAGAAAGGAAACATAATCTTTATGAAAACATAATTAAACATGAAATTTGGTTTGCAAATTAGCGTTTCTGCATTCTTAAACATTAATAGGAAGTGTAGAGGCCCTTGCTTTTGATGACTTCGGCACATCTGCGTCCACATCAAATCACCAACGTATTGCACAATTCTGGAGTAATATTATTCCACTTTTCCTCGTCTCTTCAATAATCCAGTGATTGTAGCTGTTTTTTTCGCCATGACGTTGTCTCCAATGATCTTCCAAAGGTTCTCGATTGGATTTAAGTCGGGAGTCTGGGTTGGCCATTTCAAAACTATTTCTTCATCTTCGAGAAAATTTTTCACTCGTTTTGCAGTGTGGCACGGAGCATTATCTTGCCTAAAAATGGCTGGTTGATTGGGAGAAGACCATAAAGAGGGAATGGCATATTGCTGAAGGAGGTTCTGGTACACATTAGAATTAACAGTACTATTTAGGCGTATGAGAGGCCCTAATCCGGTGCTGAGAACATTCCCCAAACCATGACACAGCCTCCTCCAAATTTTACAGACTTTTGGACACACTTAGAAAGAAGTCTTCCCAGTTTTACGTCTTACATCTGAACCAACGAAATTAAACTTGCTTTCATCACTAAAATGAACTTTGGACCAGTTTTTTTCACTCCACAGAACATGCTTCACAGCAAAGGCAAATCTAGCAATTTTATTTTTCTTGTTAATAAGAGGCTTGATCGCAGGGGAACAGGCTTTCAATCCAACTTCTGCCAGACGACGAGAGACTGTACACCGAGACACCTCCTTCCCCAAATTAGCAATGATTTGTCGAGATATTCCAGCTGCAGTGTCGAAGCAGTTCCCCATAAACATACTGTGGATCATGCGGTCCACTCGTTGACTTGTTTTACGTGGACGACCGGCCTTCTTCGTAGACATGAATGAGTTGGTTTCAATATCCTCGCTATTACACTTTTAGAACGGCTAACTTCCCTTCCAATGGCTTAGAGAGAGGGTCCATCACTCTTCATCTCAACGACTTTACGTCGGAGGGCTTCAGTTACCTTGGAATGGGTAGACATCTTGCGGGAGTTGATAGGATAATGGAACATATTGGTAACGTGACCCCTTTGACAAGTGTTACCAGATATTTCTAGAAAATCCAGGTAATTATCCTAATATATAAAAAGTCACTACAGAATCCTCTTATTTTGATAACTGTATTTTTTTAAAAATTAAAGGTATACCATTAATATTTTGATTATTTAGATAATATTTGAGCACAAGACATATATATATATATATATATATATATATATATATATATATATATATATATATATATATATATATATATATATATATATATATATATATATATATATATATATATATATTACGACTATTCTATCAAATTTTAAAGGAAAATTTTAAAATAAGAAAAATAATGAGAAGTTAAATTATCGTTCTCTTATTTTGATCGCTACTGTATATTTACTAATTTCCAATCATTAGGTATTTCTCCAAACTCTAGTGATCTAGTATATATTTTCTCAAGAGCTACTGCAATACTATGTACACCTTCTTTGAGTAACCTGAATGAATGTTGTCTGGGCCAGATGACTTACTAGTATTTAACTCCAATATAAACCCTTTAATTATTTCCATGTTCACATTAACGGTATTCAACACTACTTCCTTTGACCTAGAATTATCATCAATTGATTTATCTGGACTCTCCTCTGTAAATACTGAAGAAAAATGATCATTAAGAACCTCTACTATTTCCTCATCAGATTCTTTCAAAACCCCTTCATATCTAATAGGCCCTATTTTATCACTGTTAGATTTGTTATTAATTCTATAATAGCTAAAGAATTTTCTTGGATCTTTATTATTATTTTGAGCTAAATTAATTTCTGCCGCCCTTTTGCTCTTCTTAATAATCTTATTTAACTTATTTCTGGTCGACCTATAATGACTTAAATTGTCAAAAGTACTTTCTCTCTAAAATCTCTGGTATGCCATTTTCTTCTCAGAAACTTTCCTAGCTATCTCCTGATTCCACCACGATGGCTTCCTACATTTCTTCTTAATAGTCTTCATTGGAATACACTGTTCCTAGACTATGTTTAATGTAGTCTTAAAAATGTCTCACATCTCTTAAGTATTCTTTCTACTGAATTCTAAAACCCACCTAATCTGATTTAGCAAGTTTCATTAATTTATCGTAAGCGCCCATATAAAATTTTGGAGTTTTCGTGGAGTTTGTTGATGCTCTCCTTTCACTATAACCAAGTTAAAACGAACCATCTGATGATCACTATTTCCCAATGCTTCCCCGACAGTCAATTCCTGAACCAAGTGATCATCATTTGAAAGAACCAGATCTAATATATTGACACCCATTGTTGGCTTATTAACAAATTTTGTCAAAAGATTATCCTCAAAGCATTCTATAAACTTACAACTTGTTCTATCCCTTCCTATCATATTTTGCCAGTCCACAGAATTTAAATTAAAGTCACCAAGAATAACTGTATCTACTTCACATCCTTTAGTTACTTCCCTGATCATAGTTCATTCTTTAAAGTGTGCCTTGAAATTACTTACTATCAAATCAAGGGCTTTATTGACACTCATGGAATCTCCGAAGAAGAAAATTAAGTGGTATAACCAAAGCTTTAATGAGGAATGGCTAAAGGATCCCGAGTTTAAAGATTGGCTACAACAAGACAAAAACAATAAAGATGCCAGTTATTGTAAGTGATATAACTTTACATTGAAAATTGCAAATAAATCATCGCTAATGAAGTAAAAAAGTTCTGCAAAACACAAAGCAGATTTTGAAAGTGAAAAATCAAACACTGACATAAGTCATTTTTTTTAGTAAAAAGTAATCAACCTAATATGAACAAAGAGCTAAAAGTGAATTACTTATTGCTGGATTTTTTTTCTGAGCACAACATACCTTTCGCTCATGCTGAGCATTTTGTAGCTGTACTTCCAAAAGCATTTCCAGACAGCAAAATTGCTGCCAAGATAGCAATGAAGAAAACTAAAATGTTTTATGTTATTCAGGATGGAATAGCACTTTAGGAAAAAATAAGACTTGCTGATATTTGTAAGAAACCAAAAATTCTCAATTATCATATACGAGAGCACATACATTTCTGTCACTCAAATTTGGGCCATTGTAATTCGCTATTTTGATACTGATAAGCTGGATGTAGTTGATGCCCTGTTAGATACAGCTTCTGTAGAAAATGCAACTGCCCAAAGCATTTATAATGCCGTCAAAGATCATTTGCTAGAAAGAAATATTCCTCTCGACAATATCATCGGGTTTGGGAGTGATAACTGCTCCTCCATGATGGGAGTAAATGGTGGTTTTCAAAAGCTTTTGAAAGATGATGTCCCATCAATCTTTGTCATGGGATGCGTTTGTCATTCAATTCCTTTGCACTTTGTGCTAGTCATGCAGTCAGTGTTTTACCATAATACTTAGTCTTTCCTTAAAGATTTGACTTCTTACTTTTCCAGAAGCGCAAAAGGAAAAGAGATTTTTCATTTATTCAAGGAGCTGCGAACATAATAAAACATAGAATCCCCAAGCTTGCTCAGACCAGATGGCTCTCAAGAGAAAATGTAATATCAGTTATTTTAAAGCAATACGAGATGTTTTAGTATCGTACCTTCAGAGTGAGTCAAAGACAGACAAAATTGATAATGCCTAAAATATGTACAAAACTCTAATTAAACGTGGAACCAAGCACATGTTTCTCGCCGAGTCCCTGTTAAAAGGATCTCATACCGGTTCAATGATAAAGCCTGGTTTACAGTGGAATGCAAAACTGCTCGGGATGCCAAACAGGCAGCATACCGCCACTGGTCTCAGCTACGCACAAGAAATCTTGGAAAGAGTATGTTCTAGCAAGATCTCAAGCAGAGATAATTTATCATGATGCGGAAGGGGAATATCTCAGCTCTGCCAAAGATAAATTGTTAAGCGCCAATGATTCACATAAATGGTGGTCCACCCTTAAATCAGTGGTCTTTGGCTGCAGTTCATCACTTTCCCCACTGCTCTCTGAGAACGGTCAACTTATCACTGACTCTTCCAACAGAGGTTATCCCTAAGTTCTGGCAGTCATTAATTAATATCAAGGATGTCTTGAATAATAGTAAATTTTCTCTCTTATCCAATTTTATGACAAACTTGACTATTTTGCCAGGTTCATCTGCATGTGTGGAGAGAATTTTCTCAAAGGTGAACTACATAAGAACAAAAATAACAAATTCCTCAAAAACAGAAACTGTAAAAGAGAGGCTGTTGGCAAAACATTACATAACTAGAGAGAAAGCAACCTGTGAAACCATTAATAAGTGATCTTGAAAGTGGTACAGTACGTAAAAGATATGAAAATAGACTTGAGCAAAAAGATGATCAGGAAACCCTCCGTCTTTCTCAAGGGGAGGAAGACGACGATGTTGATAAGGAAATATAATTAAGGTAAAGTTAATTTCTGTGTATTATGTCTAATTTACGGCTTATATTATCTTGGGATTTTTCTGACTAAGTTCTTATGAATTTCCTAAATTTCTCAGTGGCAGCCCTGTCGTAAAGTGCTGTAGCCAGTAGCCACCGAACTGCTGAACTGATTAGTTGCATCATTCGTCCAGTGCTGTTTTACAGGTATTGAGTAATTTGATTTTGTTTTCTACTATAAAATGTAGTAATTTTTACTAGATGAAGCAGGGAGGAAGTGTGAGAATAGTGAAATATTTCTGGTTAGTTATGATGGGTGTTGTTATGCTGGTTTATGCTGTTTACGACAAATGCTGCTATATTATCGACTTTATCATACATTTTATCATTAGTATTGCCAAACTTAACACGTAACTGATATATTTCGTCGCACTGCCCACAAATCTGAATAAATAGCAATGGCAGGAAGAAATGTCAGGCGCAAGTATTCAGGACTACATTAAATTCAGCTTCACCTATCAAGAAAAAGATGGCATGGAGTTACCACAGTGTGGTATTTGCTTCAAAGTCTTGGGGAATGAGTCACTGAAGCCATCTAAGCTTAAGCTCCATCTCGAAAAGTGTCACCCCAATTTGTTGCAAAAGGATATAAAGATTATTTTGAGCGGCAGTTATCAGCTCTCAAGCAGCAGCGCCTTGCCTCATCAGGTACATTCTATGAAAAGACCTCGAATGCGTGCTTCCTACATTGCAACATTCAAAGTTGCACAGGCCAAGAATCCTCATGTAATTGTAGAGCAATTTGTGCTACCCTGTGCAAAAGAAATGGTGAGACTTGTTGTCGGCGAGGACGCAGCACGGAAGCTAAATGATATATCTGTATCTAATGACACCGTATCGAAACGGATAAATGATATCTCACAAAACATCAGTGACCGAGTTGTGGTTGAAATAAAGAAATCTCCATTGTTTGCCATACCTTTGGATGAATCAACTGATGTCTCACTGTACTCGCAATTATTGGTGTTTGAACGATATATGCTTGATAGAGACATCAAAGAAGAATTTTTCCTTTGTAAGACTCTTGACACCACCAATTTCTTCGACGCAAATGGTTTGGATTGGGAAAATTTGGTGGGTGTTACCACTGATGGTGCACTTGCGATGCTAGGTGCAAGATCAGGCTTCCAAGCGTTGGTGAAGCTGCGTGCAACATTGGAATTGGTATTTACTGCTTCATTCACAGAGGCATTAGCATCAAAAACACTGCCGGATCACCTCAACACCATTTTCAAAGGATTGGGGAAGATGGTTAATTACATCAAATCGTCAGCAGTGAACACCAGGCTGTTCAGAAAATTATGTCAAGACATGGGTTCTGACTTTGAGGTGTTGCTGTTCTACACTTATGTACGGTGGTTGTCGGCAGAATCTTTGAACTGAGAGAAGAACTGACTTTATTTGTCCATTATCAAGGGAAAGAGGATTAAAAAAATATGTTAACACAGTCAGAATTAGAACTTGCATACTTTGCTGATATTTTTTAAATCTTGACAAACTGAATCTTCAGCTAGAAGGGAAATGTGCAAATGTGTTTTCTTACCAAGGCATCATCAAATGAGTCGCAAGTAACAATTTGGTTCAATTTACACGTGTGGGTGCCATGATCGGGGAAAAGAAAGGCATTTAGATGCAAGTTCTCGAGCATTTACGAAAGCTGCGGGATGAATTTCACAAATATTTTCCAGAGGTGGACATGACAAGGGATGAGTTATCTTTCATCAGGAACCCATTCACAACAGATGTTCATAGTGTTCCAGAGGATCTACAGGAGGAATATTTTGAGCTGAAAAATGATTTGGTGACTCAAGATATCCACCAGCGGTCTACCATGGAAAATTTTGGGACCAGTATGATTGGTACTTACCCATATCTGTCATCAGATGCAGTCAGACATCTTTTGCCGTTGCATAAACTTACATGTTCGAGAGTGGATTTTCATGTCTGCTGCGCATTAAGTTGAACAGAGGAATAGGCTTGTAGTGGAAAGCGATATTCGTTGTGCTTTATCAAGTACTACTCCTGACATTGAAAAGCTTGTGAGTGAGAAGAGAATCCAAAAGTCTGGTTGCAAGGAAAATGAATTAAGCAAATTTGAAAGGAAAGTGTTTGTTAGTTGTATACTCCTGCATAATTTCAAATTTCTGTTTGTTAGAAATAAATCTCACGGCAAAATGTTAGATAAGTATTCAATTTCAAGGAAGTTATGTTTGTAAGAAATATATTTCAGATTGAAATGTTAAGTGGCTATTATTTTCTAAAATTTTTAGAAATTGTTTAAGAAATGTATTTCAAACCAAAATGCTTATTGGATATACTTATTTATTATCCTTATTCAGGGAATGAAATGGGGCAAAACATTTTTTTTATTGGGTTGGTGGTCTGTGGCCTGAAACGAGTTGAGAACCACCTTCCTAGAGAGACCATGAGGGTAAAAAGGGTTAAGAAACACTGTTCGACAAACATTCGAGTAAGGTGTTAAAGGGGAAAAGTGCGAATGAAGTAAGCGATCAAATATTCTTAGAAGCCCTTACATGCCCTTGAGATGGTAATCTGCTGACGAAAACAAAGACCAACCAACGTCTCCCATCTCCGGCGGTCGAATCGGTGCAGGGAACGAGTTCGCTCGCGGAGCCTCGGTTCCGTGCAATAAAATAATGGATTCTCGCAACGCCCTCAGGCCCCGTTGCTGGGAGAAAGAAGGCGGGTTTCTTTAGAAAATCCATAAATTTGATTTATGAGGATTCTCTGAGAAAACCCGGTTTCTAAATAAGCAAAATAAAATAGCGAATGTTCCTCGAAATACGTAAAATACCCTAGACTAAAAATGAAAATATTCAAACCGACGTAGTAACGCAATGAAGAGAGGAATGTAAATATGGATATAAAAATATCGCTTAAATATGGATAATAACGATAAGCTTATGTATAATCTATTAAAGCCTTCAATAATGTCTCTCCGGCCTTGCAAGATTTTCCATCTTCATTGCGCAAGGCAGATGAGAATGGGCTAATTCTAGAACAAGTAGGAATGTTAAAAAAAAGTGAAATGGAAACTAGCTATAAGCAATTTTTTTTCAGTTTTGTATATGAAGTTACATGTGATGTTTGTAATTGCGAGTATATTATGTAACGTATACAGACTTGTGGACTACCTAACTTCCTGGAGGAGGCTGGCCTCCTCCATTCGAGCCTTTGATGTTGGTCGCATGAACTTGCGCCGGAGGGATACGGGCTTTCCCTCCCAGGCCAGAGCGTGTTTCCTCCTTTTTCTTCTTGCTTTTGTTTAGTTTCTTGTTTTTGATGTTTTTTTGTTTGGTTTTGTTTGTTTTTATCGGAATTTTAAATTAGTACTAGGCTGAATTTTTAATTACGTCGATTTGTGGCCTTGAGTGTCAGTCGCCAAATGTGCGCTATTGGATTAAAAACAAATGTAACAACCAATATTGTTAAAAATAACTTGCATCTGAATATTAGTATGGCCCTAATTTTCTTTGTTGAGTTTCAGAGAAAACTAATTGTTTAGCAATTTCGCCAGATTTCATTCCAATATCCAATTTATGTCGAATATCTACACCTTTTCCCCCTCAAATTAAAAAAAAAATTCAACTCAAATTTAAAAAGTTGACTTTCATATTAAAAAACAACTTTCAAATTTTAAAAGTTGATTGATTTTCAAATTAAAATGAGTGATTTTTCCCCACCTGCGGAGGTAACCCGTATTTATGCCCAATCCACCCGCACTTGGGTAGGGAGTCGGGCCGAGGCTTTTGCGAGCCATTAGGCCATTTCAGCGACCAATGGTGGTCCCACTTTAGTTGGCCATGTCCTGTAAGGTCGTTCATTGCAACCTAGAGTTGGTGTTGAGTCCATCTTTTATTTCAGTTACTTTTATCTTTTTTGGAGGATATTATTTCGTTTTTTCAGAGATCTCTTAATTTTATACACGTAGAAAATACCAGTATTGCAAATTTGCATTATTAAATATTTTTCCAGTGCAGTATTTGAAAAAATACTCACTTAGTTACTGGGAGGGTTGAGTTATGTATGGGAACGGTTGCTAGGGGCGCGAAAGAGTTACCAATGAGGATATGACGAGAAGAAATCACACAAAGTATGAAAATAGGCTCTCACGGTACAGAGTTGGCCGAAATACTAGAAACGTTCGAAAGATGACTGATGAAGATTTTATTTTTTTAAATTTTAAGCAGATTATCATTACAAACGCATATGGTAAGTAATACTGTAGATATGACTCTTACAAATGTTTGTTTGTATGAAAAATAGTATTTCATGAAGAAATAAGTGCCTGAGAAGCGAAAACACTAGAATATTTTTGCGTAGGTTGGTGGCGAAATTAGTGATGTTGACGTTACACAAATTCAGATGAATTATATTTTTTGGGTCATGTTACGTTTAATTAAAAGAATTGTGAAAAAATGGTATTACAAAAATTAAAGAATTCTTCTAAGTATGAATTTAAGTGTAATCTCCTACATCCCTGCATTGATTTTATCCCACTTTTTGGCCTATTCCAATAGCTTTCGATAGTTTGTGTGTGTACTTTGTAATTGGGTCAATAAAACAAAGCAAATCCAATATCTTGTTGAATACACCTGTAAGCCTTCCATTCATCACTATGAATTACAGTTCCAGGTTTTACTATTTTTTGTATAATTGGTAGTAACGTTTCTGCATTTCTCTTTTTCACAATCTCCATATATCCTACCTACAGCAGGTTTATTGCTTGTGTCCAAAATACCAAAACCCCATAATGACTTGCTCGGAAATCTTTCACGATGGTGCTTGGGTTTGTGTGAAAACATGATTCATCTATTTCTACACTAATTCCCGGACCGGTCACCAAGTTGTACTGGATTATCTTCAAAATATTTAGAACACACCTCTCTGAGAAAACTATATACAAGGTGTCCCAGAAAAAAGTTAACCGTAATTTGAATTAGTATAACTCAAAACCTATGGGAGATTTTTGAGTTCTGTAAAACAAAACAAATTTATAAACTATTTATCTGTCGATTTCGGAAATTTCATTAAATTCCCTTTTACGATGTTGATACACTGATGAGTTTAGTGGAGGCTATCAAAATTATGTTTGCGCAAGGAAATAATGAAACTTCGAAGTTTAAAATCAACAAATATATTTAAATCCATTTTTTAAAAAAACACCTCTTTATATGGGTAATAAAAATTCATTTTATAATTTTCTAAGCATCGTTTCCTTCCACATGTCCTCAATTTCTTTCCAAGCACAGTTGCGCCTTTGATCGCATTGATTGAACAACTTTTTTGATTAATTTGTGATTTTCCTTAAGTCTATTAACTTCATGTGTGATATTATTTCTTAACTGGTTGATGCTTTGTGGTGAAGTAGCATGCACTTTATTCTTTAGATATCCCCAAAAGAAATAATCGCACGGTGTTAAGTCAGGGAACTTGGGGGCTATTCAATTGCATGATTTAGCGCGACAATGCGGTTGTCAAAGGTTTCTCTTAGTTTTGTTCTTACAGCAAGCTGGTGCGCCGTCCTGAATCCACCAAAGTCTATTGAATTGATTGCCCTAAATATGCCGGAGTTCCGGGAAGGGATTTCGTTGATCATGCTCAGGTAGGCAGCACCATTCAAGTTATTCTCGTAAAACAATGGGCCGACAAGATAGCCATTCCCGCATATTCCGATCCACAGAGACACTTACTGCTGACAAATACGTGTGTCAAAGTTGAATACTGGGGAGGTGGTTCAGCGGCGCATATTGTTGAATGTTAAGGCTATTTACCTTTCCATTCACGAAAAAGGCTGCCTCGTCACTAATCACAATGATTTCCAAGAAAAGAGAAGGTTTATGGAGAAGCTATTCAACAAATTGTCTACGACGAGGAAAATCAGTTTCAACAAGCTGGTGTCTTGCATGCATCTTATAGGGATGCCATTTTAAGTCATATTTAATAATGCGGTTAAATGACGACTTTGACAATTGTAACCCATTCTTTCTGACTGATACATGTGGATTTTGAAGAAGTGTCATCTGAACATTTTCGATATTTTTTGTTGTTCTTATGGTTCTCATACGACCCGAACGACCTTTATTTAGATTTAAGCATGTTCCTTCATGTTGGTATTTACGAACATTTTTTCTAATTGTGGGCTTACTTGGTGGGTGACTACCTGGAAAACGTTGTTCAAATGAATCTTGTACTTGTTTAATACTGTCTGTCTTAATAAAGTTTGTGACTACAAATATGCGTTGATCTTTTGTTAACCGCATGATTAAACAGGTTCTATGGAAGTAAACCTTTACACAGAAACGCTTTGATTTGCTTAGTAAGTAATAATGACGAGACCATAGCACAGCGTGGCTGAAAAACCACTGTAAAATGGCCTAGGCTTTGCTTGAAGAATGGCACCGGGATCTAGGCTACCTACGCTTCTCTTGAAAGTGCACGGTGGCCTAGCCTTCCTAGGCTTCGCTTCATTATTTTACTTCCTTGCGCAAACATATTTTTGATAACCTCCACTAAACCTATTAGTGTATCAATATCATAAAAGGGAATTTAATGATATTTCCAGGATCGACAGATAAATAGTTGATAAATAAAACACTTTTGGCAGGACACCAAAATCTCCAATAGTTCTTGAGTTATACTAATTCAAAGTACGGTTAACTTTTTTCTGGGACACCAGGTATATCATCATCATCACTAACTATAATTTAAGAAGGGGATTTTTTTGAGTATTTGAATAATAATTTCATCTTTGTTTGGTTATGACTTGTTTTTTATCAAAGTTATTTCTAATACTTCTTTTATATAAAAAAAAAAAATGGTGAAGTTCAGAAATAAATATAAGTATCGAAATTTTGTGAATTTTTTAAAACCCAAAGAATTATAAATGGTGAAGTTCAGAAAAATTATTTTTATATATCTTCTATATCACTAAATTTCTAAAAAAATTAACCATGGCTGCCTTTTTTTTAGATTTTAAATTTTAATCTTAGTAGTGAAGCGCAAGCTCCCCGTGGCGAAGCCATTGCCTGGTATATATATATATATATATATATATATATATATATATATATATATATATATATATATATATATATATATATATATATATACATATATATACATATATATACATATATATATATATATATATATATATATGTATGTATATATATGTATGTATATATATATATATATATATATATATATATATATATATATATATATATATATATATATATATATATATATATATATATCCACGATAGTTTTTTTTTAAACATTAAGCTGATCCTTTCACTCCAAAGATAAATGGCGAATATCCATGTTTTCAGAGGTAGCTTTGATTGACTAAAAAAAAAAAAACGTTTAGAACGTATTAATGTTCTTGTTTTGTATTTGGTGCAGTCTGTAATTTGTCTAGAGATGAGGAATGTTTAGTCCAGTTCATATTTTGATGACAGGTGCAACACTTCATTCGAATATCAACAAGGCGCTGCTGTTTCATCCAGTTAATAACCGTTAAAGTATCTTCAGTTGATATTAGAGGGCACACGACATCTTGGAAAATAGATCTATTCATGATGGGTAAATTGTCCAAAATAATAAATATATTTTTTATGGGATGAGATTATTACTTCAAATATTCTTTGGAAATTGACTGATGAAAATTTAAAAGCTAAAAATTTTTTTTTAGAAAAAAATTGAATAATATTTTATTTCGGTGAAGCAACTTTCCAAATATTGAAATTTAACCAGAAGGTAAAGGGTCTTTCAATAAGGTCGCTCGATTTTTAAATCTAAATAAAACAAGTTGTGTGATATATGCACTCAATTTATTTTAAATTTGAAAGTACATTTTATGGCATTAAGTGTGGAATATGACGTCGTTCAAATGTCAGCCGCGGCTTCGCTTGGTGGAACGTATTAGAGAGGACCAATTTTCGATGACTTTGTCGCATAAATCTGGCTGAATTTGCTGGATGGTGTTCGTTATGTTGACTTTGAGGACATCAACTGTTTGCGGATTATTCGCATAGAGCTGCGATTTAAGGTAGCCCCAAAGAGAGAAGTCTAATGGCGTTAAATCGCATAATCTCGGTGGCCAGTTAACGTCGCCGCCGCGCGAGATGAACCTGCCCTGAAATCGTTGGTGCAAAATGTCTATCGTGGCGTGCGCAGTGTGGCACGTAGCACCGTCCTGTTGGAACCACATGACGTCAGTATCCATATCAGGCCTATAATCCAGTTGAGGCCACAAGAAGTTGCTTATCATCGATCTGTAGGTCTCGCCATTGACGGTTATGGCAATCCCATCTTCGTTCTCAAAATATTACGGACCGATGATTCCGTTAGACGAAAATCGGCACTAAACATTGACTTTGTTGGGATGCGATTGGCGCTGGTGTATCTCATGTGAATTGTTTTCGTCCCAAATCCGACAATTTTGCTTGTTCACAAATTCATTCATCCAAAAATGGGCCTCGTCGCTGTGGCGAGGATAGAAATCGCGTAATGCGCGGAACGTTTGTCGAACGGAGCACTGATTTTGATAATAACATTTGATGATTTGCACACGCTGTTCAATGTTATAACCTTCCATCGTGAATTACCAAGTACTACTGAACAGTTCACAGTGAGGTTGCCAAATGTCGCGTTAAAAACATGGCCACTATCGCCTGACAAAGCTCGAGCGTCCTTGTTGAAAGACCCTATATAAAAACCTAATAAATTAACCATATGGAGAATACATACCCCAAACATCCCCTAATGTAGAATACGGACCCCAAACAAGGCTGGGGTTCGTAATCTAAATATGATCCCATTTTTTAATTGAATTTCATTTGTTTTTAATTGAAAGAAACTTTTTATGTTGAAAGTCAGCTTTTTTAAAAATTTGAAGTTCAATTTTTTAAATATGAAAGTCAACTTTTTAAAGTTGAAAAGGTGTAGTTTCTAGTTTCAAGCAAAGGAGAAGTGGCTAGATGAGCAATGTAAAGAAATAGAAGATCTTGAAAAGAGAGATTCTAGAATGATGTACGATAAGATTAGGGGAATAACAAAGAAGAAGTATTAATGGAAGGGCTATTAAAGACAAAGATGGTAAGGTATTTAGAGAAAACAGAAGCAATTAAAGAAAGATGGGAGGAATATATGAGAGAACTCTTTGAAGATAATAGACATGAAGAGAAAGAAAAACACCCTGGGCATTTAGATAGAGAACAAATAATTGACGAAGGGGTGAAATATGATATGAGTAAGATGAAGAAAGGGGAAAGCTGCTGGAGAAGATGGGGTCATGGTGGAGATGTTGAGGCCTTGAGAGAATTTGCAATAAAGAATATTACAGTTTTAGGTCAATCTGATTTATAATGCGGGTGCAATACCTGAACAGATGTGCAATTAAATTTTTATACCGGTACCAAAGATAAACGCAACACTGGAATGTAGTAAGCACCGCATGATAAGTATAATGAACCAAATAACAAAGATAATTTTAAGGATTATAATGAACAGAATAAATAATAAAGTGAGAGAACAGGTATCCTGGGAGTAATATGGCATTTTGGAAGGCAAGGGAACAACTAATGCGATATTTGCGATGAGAACAATTTTGGAATGATCCAAAAACAAAGAAATGTTTTCCTTTGTTTTACTGACTATCAAAAGGCTTTCGATAAAGTAAGGCATGAGGAACTGATGATGCTGGAAGGGCTGGACATCGATAGGAAAGAAATGAGAGTAATAAGAAATTTATATTGGAATCAGAAAGCTGCAGTTAGAGTGCAGGAAGAGAAATCATAGTAGCAGACCATAAGGAGAGGAGTACGTCAGGGATATGTTATGTCTCCTGACCTGTTTAACCTATATGGGGAGATGATATTAAGGCAGCTGCAAGGGCTTGAAGGAGTCAAGATAGGAGGTTACAATATCAGCCATATTAGGTGCGCAGATGACACAGTGTTGGTGGAGGACTCTGCAGAGAATTTGCAACATTTGCTGGATGTGACGGTGAGGGCGATCGAGGAAAATGGGTTGAATGAAGATCAATATTGACAAGACCAAAGTGTTGGTGGCATCTCAGACGAATGCACCCAGAGTAAGAATAGAAGCAAGAGGAAGAAGAAGGGAGCAGGTGGGAAAATTTTCGTATCGAGGGAGTTTAATAACAGAAGATTGCAGATGCGAAAAGGAAATTAGAACGAGAATTGGCATTGCAAAGAGTGTATTTACAAGAATGAAGGAATATCTGACAAAGAGAAACTTGTCTAAGGGAATTAGAAAGCGAGCAGCAAAATCTTTTGTGTGGTCAACATTGTTGAATGGGTGTGAGACTTGGAAGATGCAAGAAAAGTTGGAAGCAGCTGAAACGTGGTTATGGATGAGAATTCTGAAGCTACCATGGACAGCAAGACGGACTAATGTGGACGTGCTAAGGCAGCAGATAGGAGTGGAGAGGAAAATGATGACAACAATAAGAAGACGACAAACGAGGTTTCTCGGACATGTGGTGAGGAGGAATGAAATGGAGGCCGTAGTGCTGACTAGAATGGTGGAGGGAGGAAGAGCAAGAGGACGACCGGAAAATAAAAGTTTAGGGACGGTGTGAAGAGAGTGGGGATGGGGGGGGGGGGATCTTAAGCATGCAGAGTTGTTTCAGCTAACAAGGGACAGAGTCAGGTGTCGCTCTATGGTTGACGAAGTCCAGGTGAATGTGGCACGTCCTAAGGTAACTTTCTTCTCGACACGTATTTTTTCCTATGGTTTACAGTTTTTATTGATCTATTTACTTTTGGTTTACGATCCATTTTGTATTTGTGAAAGAAATTCAATGCAGATTGAAGTTAAACTAAACTTAACAAGAATTCCAGTGTCAACTATGGAGTTGAAGGAGCCATTTTTGCGAAATTGGTTGTGACAAATTAGCGTTGCCAAATGTTTTTATTTTAAGGAATAAACAATCTGGAAAGGGTAATCGGATTATGGTAATAAATTATTTAACTCGATTATGGCAATAGGAATAAATTATTTAACTAGATTATGGTAATAGGAATAAATTATTTAACTAGATTATGATAATAGGAATAAATTATTTAACTCGATTATGGTAATAGGAATAAATTATTTAACTCGATTATGGTAATAGGAATAAATTATTTAACTCGATTATGGTAATAGGAATAAATTATTTAACTAGATTATGGTAATAGGAATAAATTATTTAACTCGATTATGGTAATAGGAATAAATTATTTAACTAGATTATGGTAATAGGAATAAATTATTTATCTAGATTATGGTAATAGGAATAAATTATTTAACTAGATTATGGTAATAGGAATAAATTATTTAACTCGATTATGGTAATAGGAATAAATTATTTAACTAGATTATGGTAATAGGAATAAATTATTTATCTAGATTATGGTAATAGGAATAAATTATTTAACTCGATTATGGTAATAGGAATAAATTATTTAACTAGATTATGGTAATAGGAATAAATTATTTATCTAGATTATGGTAATAGGAATAAATTATTTAACTAGATTATGATAATAGGAATAAATTATTTAACTCGATTATGGTAATAGGAATAAATTATTTAACTCGATTATGGTAATAGGAATAAATTATTTAACTAGATTATGGTAATAGGAATAAATTATTTATCTAGATTATGGTAATAGGAATAAATTATTTAACTCGATTATGGTAATAGGAATAAATTATTTAACTAGATTATGGTAATAGGAATAAATTATTTATCTAGATTATGGTAATAGGAATAAATTATTTAACTAGATTATGGTAATAGGAATAAATTATTTAACTAGATTATGATAATAGGAATAAATTATTTAACTCGATTATGGTAATAGGAATAAATTATTTAACTAGATTATGGTAATAGGAATAAATTATTTATCTAGATTATGGTAATAGGAATAAATTATTTAACTAGATTATGGTAATAGGAATAAATTATTTAACTCGATTATGGTAATAGGAATAAATTATTTAACTAGATTATGGTAATAGGAATAAATTATTTATCTAGATTATGGTAATAGGAATAAATTATTTATCTAGATTATGGTAATAGGAATAAATTATTTAACTAGATTATGGTAATAGGAATAAATTATTTAACTACCGCGCAAAATACTTTATATGCTCAAAACAGGGTAGGATACTTCAAAACTAATTAAAAATAATGCTAATTAGGCGTCATTTTCTAAGATGTTACCAATGACAAGGATAACCTGTATTTAGTTTTAAATAAATTCTAATGTAAACAGAGTCTCATTTTCAATCAGCCTTCGAATTATTTGGCTGCGAGCATTTAGAACCTTTCGTAAAAGCACCCATAAACTGGGATTCTATATTATTATTATCATCATCACTAACTATAATTTAAGAAGGAGATTTTTTGAGTATTTGAATAATAATTTCATCTTAGTTTGGTTATGACTTATGTTTTCTTTTATCAACGTTCAGAAATAAATATAAGTATCGAAATTTTGTGATTTTTTTAAAACCCAAAGAATTACAAATAGTGAAGTTCAGAAAATTTATTTTTATATATCTTCTTGTTCTTCTTCTATAACTATATTTTAGCAACGTTATATTTTGAAAGGGGGGAAATTTAGTTTAGACTTCCTTTTAAAATTATTATAATTGGCGAAGTTCATAAAATTTATAAAAATTTAAACATGGCTGTTTTTTTTTAGATTTTAAATTTTAATCTTTGTAGCAAAGCGCAAGCTCTTCCCGTAGGGGGAAGTGGCGAAGCCATTGCCCGGTTATTATTATTATTTTGAGGTCTTCATGAAAGCCAGTTTAAAATAAAGAGTCATTGGACACTTATCTGTTTTTTGTATATTTGTGAGAATCTTCTAAGGCGGCCTTTGATAATCCTATAACCCCGCACTGGCCACATACATCTTCAACAATAACAAATGTATAGGAATAAGTCTAGCTTTTCGCTCTTGTTTACCTTTTGCAGAATGGTGCCAATGTTAGATAGGGTGCTTTATATCTCTGGTATTTGACAATAGTTCCTTGAATGATGCATTTAATTTATTGGTACTCACATTGAAAGAGTGAATATCTACTCAAATTAGCATATCCAACGGGCGCTATGAGCTATCCGCATTTTGTGTGGTTCATCCAAGACTTGCATACTCATAAGATGGCTGCCCTCTGTCACTTGTGCTTCGAGGGATTACAAAACACTGCATGTTATGAGTGCCATTTTTAGGCACGCAGAGAGTTAAAAAAAAATATCTTGCGATTATCCTCATGGTATGGGCTAAAATGTAGTGTTTGATAATTTCTCATTTAAGGACACTAGTGAACTCCATTGGATAAAGTGTTTTGCGCTTAGTATAGCAATGAAGAGCCACCTTCACAGTGTAGTGTCAGGATTGAGGGACGCTTCATCCACGTCAAGCAAATGACTATCCAATAAACCAAATTTAGGTCACTTAAGATGTGGAAAAAATATAAATCAAGGTGATTTACCGACCAGCAAAGAAATTCAATGGCCCACTGAAAACAAACAGTGGTGTGAGCAAAAAGGGAGAAGTGAAACAAATTGTAAGAGCAGTCACCTCGAAAGTAGACAGGTATCTGTTTTGGCGCAACATAATGCGCCAAAACATAATGCGTTTCAGGAAAATCGATACAAAGTTGAAAATGTATCTTAGGCTTAATAATCACCAATAGAGGTTACTTGACTGACCTTGGACACGTTCAATAAGAGTTTAGCTTTCATGCGGATAACAACATGCGTGGTTTATTCTGAGAATACCAGCTGAAATCGTAAAACGGTATGCCATACTCGAGGCCCTCCGCCCCGGGAGAAGTGTGGAGATTGAGAATTTAACTATCCGAGGAATCTCGTTTACAAAGTGAAACGGCAGTATAACGAGGCTGAGAATAAGGATGAACCTATGGTCTTACACAGCAAATTCCAGTCTCTTTGAGTGTTCTTGGCGTGGTCAAGATCGAGGGTCACGTTATGCCTCCTCGGATCTTCCCCCAGAGCCTCAACGACAATGCGAACTTTTATATTGAGGTGCTGAAGACTGCAGCCAAGCCTTAGATGGACCAAGAAGCCACCGGAAGGCCTTACGTTTTCCAGCAAGACTCTGCTCCCGGAGACAAGGCAAGGAAGACACAGGCGTGGTTGTTCAAAAACGCCCCACACCATTGGAACCCAGACTGGTGGCCGCCCAGCACCACAGATGCAAACCCTTAGATTATTTCATGTATTGCGTTGCTGAGAAGATTGCCAAACAATGTTGCTCATACCACTTTAGGATCTCTGAGGGCCGCCATTGTGGAGATAATGTCATTCATTGAGAAAGACTAACCAGGGCATGTAACCAGTTTAGGTCTCGCCTGGAGAAGGGCGTGAAGGCAGATGTTGCCCATTGAGAATGATTTAGCAACTATATAACTTCTTTTCCCGTGTACAATTTGTATATAATTTGTGTACAATTGGTATCCATTTTCGTCTCCTGAACCAGTGTCCTGGCCACTGTCTACATTAGAAGAATAGCCGAAAAAGGTAAAGTTATTTTGATCACAACACTATAGAAAAATGCCCCCCATAGAAGAGCTATTCCTATGAAATTCTGCTACCGTATTTGAAAGACCTTGGTCCAAAGAGTGAAAGGTGATCTAGTTACCTTTAGAGTTGTCAATACAATGCTGAGCGTGTTGAGAGGAGGCAGATAGACGTTCCGCTCGACAAATGCTAGGTGAAATCTATCAAGAACAGTGAAAGATCTGAGTAAAGAGACAGGTCATTAGTAGCAACGTATCATTGGGACATTGATGGTGAAGCAATAGAAAAGCTTCCTGATTAAAGTCACGAACAAGTTAGTCTCATTAGCTTCATAGTCCATGAACGGGGAAAGGTCGAGTACAAAACAAAATACCAGAAGATTATTCTGGCAGTAACTGTGAATATCAAATGTTACAGAATCCATAAAGGAGTGTTAGCTCTTCAAGGTGACAAAGAAACAAGATGGTTGTCTAATTCTCCATGCTACCAATGCCATGAGAGAAGGATACCGATTTGTACTTATCTGCTCATCATTTCTTTATCATGTCTTTAGCATTCTGTGACAACAATGATGCCCCTTTGGTCTAGAAGTCAGGCACTAGAACCTGTGTTAAGCTTGTAGACATCAAAAAGGCACGGTTGGTCTAGAAATACCTATCGATCTCAACGCGTTACACGATATACAGTTATAGAAGATTTTATATTTGCACAAGGAGATACTCCAGAGACATTCTCAAAATTGGTCAAGGATCGGCCGTATTTTTTGGAACTTCTGAACAAGCTAGAGGCATTTACCACTCCTTGCATGCCCCACCTAAACATCGACCACCATGGTCAATGAGTTCTGGTATCATTGTCTCCTGTGGCAAAACGGACGAAATAGAATGTCATCAGCTCCCACCAGGTAAACTTGCTATAAACAAGGTCTGCTGACCAAAATGTCGCGTCCTTCACTTATTTTGTTATATGTCTTTACGAGTTCGAAACTTTCAATAATTCCCGGGCTAACCTTGGCAGGACCTTGGCAACTATATCATTCGAAATGGAATGTGAAACAACATAAAGGTTTCAAATTTCGTTAGAATCGGCCGAATAGTTATGTTATTGCCAAATAATTCCCCGGCTAACCTTGGGAGAAATTTGGCAATTCTATCATTAGAAAGAGAATGTAAACACCTTAAGGGTTTCAAATTTCACTAGTCGGCCGAATAGTTTATGATATTATTGCTTCCCCCCCCCCAAAAAAAAACTAATTCCCTGGCTAACCTTGGGAGACTTTGGCAATTATATTATTTGAAAAGGAATGTAAAACAATATAAGGGTTTCAAATTTCGTTAGAATCAGCCGAATAATTACGATGTTATTACCAAAAAACAAATTCCTGGGCTAACCTTAGGATGACCTTGGCAACGATATCATTCGGAAGAGAATGTAAAACAACAGTGTTTTAATTTCGTTAGAATGGTCGAAATAGTAATGATATTACTGCCAAAAGAAAATAATTCTCTGGCTAACCTTGGGAGGACTTTGGCAATTATATCATTCGAAAGAGAATGTAACACAACAAAAGGGTTTCAAATTTCGTTAGAATCTGCCGAATAGTTATGATGTTATTGCCAAAACAATATTATTCCCAGGCTAACATGGGAGGACTTTGCCAATTGTATCATTCGAAAGAGAATGTAAAACAACATAAGGGTTTCAAATTTCGTTACAATTGGCTGAATTGTTACAATGTATAAAAAAAAAAGCAAAACGTGGAACGACCAACATAGTGAGATGTAGAGTTGCCCGCGACTAAAACGTCACAACTTTCTAAAAGCTTATTAAAAAGTAGAACTAAATTATATTAAAATATATATTTTTTAATTAAAATGGCGGGCCTTAACTTTTTGTCACACCTCATTTATGGAATTGGAAAGGCGAAAAAATGGTTACATCCTAATTGCATAGTCTAGAATAGTATAGCATAGCACATTATAGCATAGATAACATGACATAGTATATTATAGCATAACATAGCACAGTATAGTAGAGTATAATATAGTATGTATATTATATGTAGTATAGTATCTCCTAGCATAGCCTAGTATTGTCTAGGATAGTATAACATTTTATAGCATAGCCTAGTATAGTCTCAAATATTAGCCTGGCAAAACCTAGCTTACCGTAGGATAGCTACCATAGTAGGCTAACAAAGCTTAGCATAGTATAGATTAGCGTAGATTGCCTAACATAGTAAATTCTGCCTAGCCTAGCATATCAAATCATAGTATAAGAGTAGATTATGTCATAGCCTAGCCTATGATTCCTTATAATAATATAACTTATTATACCATACTCTAGCGTAGCTAGCATAGTATAGCTTAGCTTGGCATAGTATGACTTAGCCTAGACTACTCTAGCCTAGCCTAGCAGAGAATGTATAGTATGGCCTATCTTAGCCTAGTACAGCCTAGCATATATATGATAGTAAAGCTCACCATAGTATAGCCTATCCTAGAATAGTATAGCATAGCATAGCTTAGTATAGTTTATAATAGTTTAACAAAGTATTGCCTATCCTATCCTAGTATAGCCTAACCCTGCAAAGCCTATATACGATAAGCTACCTTAACCTAATCTAGCTTAGCATAGTATATCCTATCCTATTCTAGCATGGTATATCTTGGCATAGCGTACCCAACTATAGTCTAGCCTAGCCTAGCTTAGCATGGTACACTATAATCTAGCCTAGTCTAGCGTAGTATAGTCCAGCATACCCTTGTATAGCCCAGCCTCTATATCATAACATAGAATGGCCTAGAGTAGCCTAGTATAGACTTACATATATAGACTAGCATACTATATATTAGAATAACCTAGTTTAGTATATTATACCTGAGCCTATCACAGTGTATCCTAGCCGAGCCTAGCTTATCAAAGTGTAGCCTGACCTGCCTAACAGAGTATAACCTAGCCTAGCTTAGCGCAGCCTACAATTGTATATTAAAACTTAGTCTAGCCTAGCTTACCCTAGTCTAGTATAACCTATGTTAGCCTAGTTCACTGGGGCCTAGCATATTCTATCCCAGCCTAGTCAGCATATTCTAGCGTAGAGTAGCATAGCCTAGTATAGTATATCATAGCCTACCTTACCCTACCCTAGTCAGTATAGTATATCATAGTATTGCCTAGACTAGATTAATAGACCTTGGTCTAGGCTTGAATAGCATGCATAACATAGCCTAGCCTACCCTAGCAAAGCTTCGCTTATCCTAGCCTGGTATAGCGAAGACTAGCCTAGTGTAGCATAGCTTAGTATATCATAGCCTAAGCTAGCATACCATAGCGTAGCCTACTATAGCCTTTCATGCCCTGCCTAGCCTAGTATTAATTATCCTAGACATGTATAGCCTATACTATACTATTATACCCTAGTCAAGCATAGCTTATTATTGTCTAGCTTAACATACTATATGCTATCCTAGCATACCGTATTATAGCCTAAATTAGCATTATATCTTAGTATAGTATAGCCTATTCTAGGCTTGCCTAGCAGAGTATAATAGTATATTATAGCCTAGTCTAGTCTAGCAGAGTATCGGCTGAAAAGTTATGATGTTATTGCCAAAACAAAATAATTCCCGGGCTAACCTTGGGAAGACTTTTACAATTATATTATTCGAAAGGGAATGTAAAACAACATAAGGGTTTCAAATTTCGTTAGAATTAGCCGAATAGTTACAATGTTATTACAAAAACACAGAAAAAAGCAAAACGGCGACCGACCGACGGACATAGTGAGATGTAGAGTGCACGCGACTAAAAAAGTCTGGTTTAGGGAGCTGTTTGAAGATGGATCGACAAGTGCCAAGCAATGTTAGAAGAGGGTTAAGATGGGAAAGAGGAAGGTGAACAGTTCTTGGTGCGCTGGTTGGAATGCCGGCAGCACCCGATGACCCCATAGATCTACTGATGTGTAACCGCCCCTCAATCCCCCCCCCCCGGAAATGTGTGTGGCATATGTCCTCAGATGTACTGAAGTGTAGAATGGAAGCTAAGAACCAGGAATCGACCTGAAGGTGTGGAAAACTGAGATAAAGATGTAGACGACTTGAAAATTCTTACGATTAATATGTAAACAAAAAAGATCTTTGATTAATTTATTTTTTTTTATAACCATGGCCGCGTGGAACCGCACATTTGAATTATTTGATCATTTTCCGATGTTGACACTAATATCGTTTCGACTTAATACTAAGCACAGTGTATCAATCCTCCAATCAATGAGTGTATAAGTTGTCCACACCCCCTCACTTTGCGCTCCTGCCATGTGGAATGAGAAGCCTCTGGAACGCCCACCAAGTGCCTAGAACCTTCTCTGAGTGCTAGACAAGCGCTTTTCGGGTGCCCACGACTCTCGAAAGCGTCATATAAACACACATCTAAATAAACAACAACAATAGGATAGCACTATTAAAAAACAAATCACATAATAAAAATATTTCATCGTAGTGAGCACAAATTGACCCGCAGAAAGCAGGCCGAGGTAGTAAATATAAGGAACCTTAAAAATAAGCTCACAGGTACTTTGGCCGGGGTGGGGGGATTTTGAAGATGCCCCTTTTCTAAAAAATGAAATGATTCAATGTATTGCGCGTGCCACCAATGGCACATTTAAACGTAGAATTTCACCACATTTCATGACAAAAGTGGTCGAATTCCTCCATCATTGTGGTAAATTCCAATGTTGACTGATAACAAAATGCCATGCGGTCGACTAATCAGCAGTACTCTAACGTATCACCACCCATCGACCTTCTGTGGGAGATGCTATCGTTGTTTGTCGCTGTTAATTACAAATAAAATGATCAATTTAACACTACAGTACTTTACAGGGGCGAATCCTGAGAGATGTTTAAGGTGATCAAATGCAGAACTCTTAGAGATTCCAGTATGACCACCACTACCCCCCACCCGTCCCACCCCACTGGTGTCAGGCCCTGATCGGGCTGAACACACAAACTTGAAACCTCTTGTTACGGAATGCCGGCATCCTCGAATACCCGGAGCATGTGCGTTGTAGTGAGTTACTGTGCGTATGATGTGTGTGCGGTGTCATGATTCGCTATGCGTGATGTGTGTGCGGTGTCGTGATTTACTATGTATGTAATGTAGATGCGACGTGTGATGCGTGTGCGGTGTAGAATCAGCGTGCGATGTGAAATGATTTGCTGTGTGGTATGAGCGGTGTAGAGTCTGTGTGTGCAAGGTAGAGTTGTTGTGTATTTGGTGAGTATTTATTGTAGTTTGTGAGGTGAAGTTGTTGTGTAGTGTATGTAGTAACTTAGTGTGTGCGCTCTCGTATGCTGTTGTTGGTGTGCGTGTGTGTCGGTCAGTGTTTATGGTGAGCGTGTGGGGGTGAGTGTAGTGTGTGTGTGTGTGTGTGTTGTGTGTGAGGGGACACTTTCCCCATTATAACAAAAGACTTGAGATTCCGAGCTTCAATCGATTTTGCGGAAACGGGAGTCGAAAGTGTGTGCATGTTCAGCAACGGCAGCTGTTCGCCCGACCAGCACACTCCACCTTAATGAAGGTGCACTCGGAACTGAACACTACCACCTCTCAGACTAATTTCCCTTAACTTAACCCGCATTCAAGATTAAATTCTGTATTCTTGAGCAGGGCTGCCAAACCCTGGGGGAATCTCCCCCCCCCCCACAGATCTGGGGGAAATGCACAGAGTCTGGGGGAATGAGGGATTCTGTCAAAAAATTGCAATAATCTGGCGGAATTATGAAATAAGATGAAGATAAAGTGCAAATTGCATTATTTTTAACATATACAATTTTAAAATGTATGTAACTATAATTTAAGAAGGGGATTTTTTTTTAGTATTTGAATAATAATTTCATGACTTATGTTTTTTTTATCCAAGTTATTTCTAATAATTCTTTTATAATATCAAAAAACAAAATGGTGAAGTTCAGAAATGAATATAAGTATCGAAATTTTGTCAATTTTTTTAAACCCAAAGAATTACAAATGGTGAAGTTCAGAAAATTTATAAAAATGTAACCATGGCCGCTTTTTTTTAGATTTTAAATTTTAATCTTAGTAGCAAAGCGCAAGCTCCCCTCGTAGGGGGAAGTGGCGAAGCCATTGCCTGGTTTGAATATAAATTTTTTAATGCAGAACGGTCACTAAGATCTTAACGAGCAACACGTGCAGGAAGTGCACGCAATCGGAACGAGTATCGAACTCGTTCAATCTGAATATAAAAATATTCTAATTTCTGTGGTTGAAACAGTAAATCCAACGTATCAAACTTTCAGATATTGATCAAAGCAATGTATGCCATCACATTTACCTGGGGGGACTAGCAATGACAACTGATTAATGAGCCATTACCCAGTAATATTTTGAAGATATTCAAGAATTAATAATTGAAATTTCTTGCCGAACTCTGCGTTCAAATAAAGAAGAGATTTCCACGGAATGAAGATAATGTGATTGCCAAGCTAAATGCTCTTGATCCAACCATTGCCTCAAATATAAGTCTTTTGCCATCATCATTAATTATCATTTCAAGCAATTTTCCTAATTGATCACCGCCAGCTCCAGTGAATGAACTTGACGATAGGTGGAGAAGCTAAGGAGCTGCTACCTATCTCAAGTGACACCACAGTACTGGTATGATTTACATTCCATTAAAGATGGTATTGGCAATTCTATATTTGCGCTAATTTCTGATTTAATGACAAATCTATCGTGTTTACCACATTCTTCAGCATATGTTGAACGCATATTTTCGCAAGTGAATAACATCAAAACTAGGAAAACTAATTCACTGAAAGCATAAAGAGTAGCCGGTAGAATTCTGGCAAAACAACCAATTATAAACAAAAACAACCATACTGTACTAATTGGGAGCCGAGCAAGGAATTAATTAGGGATGTAGAAAATGAAACGCATGAAAGAAAGTAATATAGCAAGGAGGCAATGGCTTCGCCACTCCACTGCGATTCGCTACTAAGATTAAAATTTAAATTCTAAAAAAAAGCAGCCATGGTTAAATTTTTATAAATTTTCTGAACTTCGCCAATTATAATAATTTTAAAAAGGAACTCTAAACTAAATTTACTCCATTTCAAAATATCACGTTGCTAAAATATAGAGTTATAAAAGATATATAAAAATAAATTTTCTGAACTTCACCATTTGTAATTCTTTGGGTTTTAAAAAATTCACAAAATTTCGATACTTATATTTATTTCTGAACTTCACCATTTTGTTTTTTGATATTATAAAAGAATTATTAGAAATAACTTTGATAAAAAAACATAAGTCATAACCAAATTAAGATGAAATTATTATTCAAATACTCAAAAAATCCTCTTCTTAAATTATAGTTAGTGATGATGACAATGATGATGATGAGTTTAGAGGTAAAAGAAGGAGGAATTGCATTTGGATTAACCATTGTAAATAAATTCGGTTATAATTTAATTTACTTCACTATATGTTATTTTTTATTATAATGGGGGATTTTTTATTCAGGTTCTGGAGAAAACGGAATAATCTCATCGGCAGGCCTACCCTTGAGTACATGTGATCCTTTGTACGAACATTACTCGGAGGCATCTCTTCTGAATGCCAGTTTCGCAACAGAGACAGATGGCCCTGCAATGATGCTGAACCTCCCATATAAGACCTTGTTCACAACAAATTTAAGTCGGTAACACAATTTTTCTATTATAAAATTACTTAGAAGTGGAATGCTTTCCAGCACGAGTCGTTGAAAGTACTTCAGTGAATATGTTCAAAAGAGAATTGATATATATAGTTTGAGCATAGAGTCCGGGCATGTAGGTAAATATATTTGACGAGTATTTAATAATTCATTAATTCAAATTCGGTAAAAGATTCGGCCGGATTGTATCTGATCACGCATCCACGTTTGACTGTCTATGCGCAAACCATCTCAAAAAATTATGAGACGGATTTCCACGAGAATTTTGTGGAAGCGGGGAGGGAGGGGAGGGGAGGGCGCCCTCGCTATAAATCTTAGACCAATGAAGAGTTAATTAGATTTGGGGGGCGGAACCAGATCAGGGAACGGATTCTGGATAAATAATTATTCACTTTATTTCTATAGGTAAGAAATCAAAAGGTTCTTGACGGAGTTCGATAAAATTTTGTACTGGCGGGGGAGGGGGGGGGGGTATTGAGTCAGGGAAGTTAATAATATCTTGAGGCGGATGCAGATCCGGATAACTTATTCCCTTTCTGATTGTGTGCAATATATATATATATATATATATTTATCTCGACCAATTTCAATCAAACATTGTAGAGAGGAGGGGAGGGGGCTTAAGCAAAAGAAGGGGATTAGATTCTGAGGTTGATCCAGAAGCAGATATGGATATTTCATCACCTTTTCAATTTATATTTGTATACGAGATTTCCCAAAAGGTTATTGGCGGATTTCGATGAGATTTTGTCCAAGGGGAGTGGGGGGGGGTAAGGAAGAGTTGATTAGATTCCGGGACGGATCCAAATCAGGATCACTTATTCACTTTTTCAACTGCGCGATGGGACATTTTAACATAACATAATTTCACGGATGAAAAAAGCCACAAGGGCGGAGGTATGCGATCGATGAGCGCTTTCTATTTAGTGATATTAATAATTTTGTTTTATTTTTCTATTGTCACTAATTTTCCGTACTAAAAAAAAAATAGTATTACTAAGTAATAAACTATTAAAGGCGCTTTTTTGTTTTGGGGACACAAAGCAAAAATGGTTGGTGACGTCACCAGTTTGGCTGCCTGTGAGAGCCAGATCCACGAGTGTGAACGAATAGCTCTTAAAAACGCGTTTTTCTTATAAAGACAAAACTCTCGCGATTTTGGTACTTTTTGGTTATATAACCTAACCTAAAAAATAAATGTAAGGGACCGACTGAACCTGATTTAGTGAAAATGAAAAGTAAAGTAGCAGCAAAAAATTTCTTATTTTAAGGGTAAAATTTTTTTTTGTCTTTATAAATTTGCTGAACCAAGTCCAAGCGAAGCAGAATATTATTATGGAGTCACAGTGGCCAGTCGACCTTTCTGGCTGGTGACGTCACCAGTCATTTTTGCTTTGTGTCCCCTAAACAAAAAAGAGATAGTCCTCGCAAATATTTGCTTATAAATCTAGACTTTAAGCCCACCGTGTATTATTATATACTTATTAATAAAAACAATGGTGTGCATATAAATCATACTGTTATTTATATCCAATTTTCCTTCTTTCTTTTCTGTCCACTCTGATCTCTAGTCCTTTCATGCAGTGGCGTGGACGAGGATCTAAGGCTCTTGGTTGGTCCACAATTTTGTAGAAGTTGGGAGTAAACAAAATACCAAAGTTTCACAATCAGCAACAACTTCCCGTCAATTACAGAGATAAAATGATTTAAAAAAAAAAAGCTATATTACGTCACCCAACAAAAATAAAAGCAAAATGATAACAATAATACAAAATATTTAAACGATAAGAAGTAACTGATCTAGTAGATAAGGCGAGAATAACGGGCAAGTTTTTTTTTTGTGGTTATAAGCAACAATATGAATCAGCATGGATAACCTCAGGATGAGGACAGGTACGAGTACAGGAGAGTTGAGTGCACTCTAGCAACAAGTCTTCTTGAGCAATTCGAGCCAGGATCCCTATACGACTCCCCAAACCACGCACATTTTATATAAAACCTTCCTAGTGCAAATTTCCACGGTGGTTATCCCCGTTTTATAAGTATAAATGTTATCGATGGTTCGGAAAAGCCAATTCGTGAAGTTATCGAATAAAATACAAGGTTCTCTCTAGTTTATCTGGAAATGAGTGGTAGAGTTAGGACCAACTCCTCGAAGGCTTAAGGTACCGAAAACCCGTTTCCTCTAAACTGTACAAGTGCCGCGAATTAAAATATTGCCGCTCATTTTAATTTACAAAATACAATTGTTTTGGTGATCGTACGAGTTATTTGATTACCAGAAGATATGTATATTGAAACAGCGCATACTTATTTCCAGTTTATTATAAATTTTTATTGAAAAATTGTGCTAGACAAGTTTCGGGAAAGTAGGAATAGTGCAGGGTCGCTTTGAATTCGAAATATTTTGCTCAAAGTTTAGCGCATTGATTGGGGAAATGAGAAGGAAAGAGGTACGTAACTCCTCAAATCCTAGAAAAGACGTGCTGAGGACTCGCTAGGGTGTATAGTTATGTTTATTGGTCGCCTGGATACGTATCTATGCGCCCTTTCAGTAGTTCATAGATAAATCGAGGAATGATGTTAAAGTTGTTGTTCCGCTAAATTTTGATTGAATCATCGGATTAGTACTTTTGGAATACTTCACTATTCGAAACCAGTAACGGAGGCAAAGCCAAGGGAAAGATGCAAAAAAAAACCCCTGACTTTTCACGGGAAGCCTTTTTCACCTAAAATGACCTTTTGGGGCTGAACTTAAACTTTTATGTCGGCCTAGACCGACATCCTCTCCCCTTTTAAGGAGAGGCATTAAAACAAGAGATACCTTGCCAATATGGAGAGAGAAAGGTGGCCAAGACTCCTCCCGAGGGTCTATCCAGAATTCAACAGACCAGCCAGAGAGGAAATAGCAGAAATGGTCCACGGCAAAATAAACATGGCGCTCGTAAGGCTGTTGGAATCCTCAAAAGGATTCGTAGCCATATGCGACTCGAACTAAGATCGTGAAGCTCTGCTCAGAGAAAAGTCCATAAATCTATTCAAATGACAAACTCGAACCACTAGCCCCACCGGATCAAGTCCCAAGAGCTGTTGTTTGTAGGCAACTGGACCCAATAATTGGGGCACAGAGAGCCGACGACATCATCGCCGAAATTCAACGCCAACAAGAATGGGCAAAGATACGCTTGGTGCTCAAATTCGGAGAACCGTCAGCTAGGACAGTAAAAGTGATATTTGCCGAGGCAGGTATGACTAAAAAGAGCCCTACATCTCAGCCTCCTAGCCTTTAATCTACGGGTAACCCCAGGACGAATGGAGGAGGGGAAATTCATACGTTACCACGTGCATGAAGTGCTTCAAGCTAGAGGCACACGAGACCAGAGTGTCCCCAGCGGACCATCATAGACTGCGGCGAAACCAACCACCTCAGGTTCGAATGCCTTAAGGAGCAAAAAACCTGCAGAAATTGCCGCAGCCCCCACTCAGCCCTAGCCATGGGGTGTCCACAAAATGAGAAAATAAAAAGGAAGGAAAGGCAGAAGAAAGAACGGTGGCAAAAGTGACGTACGCTGAAATAATGAAAAAAAACAAGTGAGCAACCGAAGATCGTCGATACCCAACAACCCATGGCTGAAAAGCAACACTGCCTGAAGTGATGGCAATGTTGATGTATGCTCACGTCACAGCACAGGAAGCTTGGCATCGGAGTACAACCGACGCTATTATCACCATCTATAACCCAAAGAAGAGAGGGAATACTAAAGGATCCAGAGAACAAAACACATTAAGTCACCAAAGAAACCGACGAAAGTGAAGATGAGTGAGCAAATCCCACCTTCCACAAAACACCCTTCCAAAAAACAAAAACCCGCCATGCACCAGACCCTAAACAGATTACAAACAACCCTACACTGAAGAAACCGTCCACCAACAAGCGCCAAGCACGAATACCAGCCCAGATAAAAAACCTCAAACGGAGAAGAACCCCCCCCCCCCGCTAGATCAAGATCAAGGAGATGCTAGAATTAATCAATTCCTCACAAGAGCAAAATACAAAAACTATCACAGCAGAAAGTATTAAATTAAGAATCTATACCAGAAGGTATAACCCATCCCCCGAGAACTGGCACCTAGTAACAATCCTTGACGGAATCGACAGCGGTATCTTCAAGTGGAGTTACTATAAAAAAAATGGACGATGGGGTGCGGCATGCACCGTCACATGTGTCCTCCCCCCCTCCACACTATTGCCATATCTTCACAGATCATAACGAAAGAGAGACAGAGAGAGAGTAAGGTGGGAACACGGGGTTGGAAAGGAAGGCGGGCAGTTGGTCTGTGGAGATGTGGCAACAGTGGGGAGGATACCTGTGACGGTGCTTGCCGCACCCCCATCGTCCCATTTCTCGCTGCCGCGAGTATAGTTGGAGCACGGCGATGACCTCCTAGAGGACGCTATCTTGCAAGGGACGTCCAAATCAATCAAGCACACGGACATGTAAAGAAAACTTCCAGCTTTCGAAAGACAGCAAATGGGAAGAGAAGATAAAGAAAGAAGAATAAGAAGTCTAGGAAACAAAAGATCATTAACTACACCCCAAAAAGAGAAAAACCTGAAAAAAATTACCAGCGTGGGACAGATCATACACACCGAGGTTTAGGGCCAAAATCGACTGGGGTCCTCTATCAAATCTCCTATTTTCACACTATGCTCTCTACCTCCTCCTCCCCCCCTTAACCTCCCCCCTGTTTCCCCGGGGATAGCGTGGGTGGGATAGGGAGCCTGGTTATATCCCCCTCCTTGCTCCGAGCAGGGAGAGGTAAGGGTGGGGGAGGGATCGGAGGGCGCTCTCTCCTTTTACCCACATCTTGTCTATTTTATTCTATTGCGCTAAATATTAAAAAAATGTTTGGTAAATTTGGAATAACTCGAGTCATCCACTTCAAGGAAATTTTATTGACTATTTCGCCCGCCCTGAATGGGCGGAGCTAGAAATGAGTCAATAAAATACCCAGTCACTTGACTCAAAATAATTTAATAACTTCATTAAAAAAAAAAAAAAGTTCGCTGGTTTCAGTCTTCCTATCAAGCTATGTTGCTTCTCCGGCGGACGTCAGCCAAGGCAAGCCCCCAACTCCCCACCGTGATGCCCGTGGTAACCGTGATGACCAGTCACGGCGGTAACCTCCCTAGTAAATAGTGTCAGCTTAAAAAGAATCCGGACGGAGATTTGAACTGCCGACCCAGCGATTGCCGGGCAAGCGCGCTAACCACTACACTAGCCGAGAGGTTAGCTTAAAAATAAAGTCATAACGTCAAAGAGAGGGAGGGGGGGGGGCTGTAGTCCCTACTTCAAGGAAATAGTCATTATAAAGTACAGTCGCCTGGCTAACGCCCGCATTGGGGCGCTTAACGACCTCTGCCTGGCAACTGCCTTTGAATTCGAACCCTAAGGTTATTATTTTCAAAGTGGCCTACACCCTTTAATGGTGGGGGGGGGGCATCCTCCAGTACCTGTAATTAACTAGTAGTATACACAATTCGAAAAGCCGAACATTAGGTTCGAATTCAAATGCGGTTGCCAGATGTCTGTTAGACCAAATTCTTGACTCCAGACATTATAGCCCCGCCTCAGAATGTTAATTAAATAAATCATATTTTTTGCTAATAACTTACAAATCATTATTGATCAATGAAACCCCCTTACGATAAATTCAACCTAACTTAATCCTTTAGTGAAAAAGGAGATAAACTTGGGTATAAAAAATGTCTTTCAATAGGAAAGTACCTAAAATACAGTAATTATAATCGAGAAAATTCCTTCATTTTACATAGAATTTCATCGAATAAATCAGAGGGTTGCTTAGTCTAACCTATGCTTAACCGAGAGTTGCCGTTGCCAACGTAGTCAGTAAAGTTGCACAAAGCTAATAATAAATAAAAATAGTAAAAGGAATAGAAATGGATCCATAAATTCTCAGTGGATATATTGTAACAACGGATAAACTGATAACTTGTATATATAAAGTGAAAATAATAACCGATCGAGTGATAATAATATGACTGACAAAAATATCTGAATGAGGCAAAATAAAATGCATGACCGTGTGTGTATATTGAATCTGTTGTACATGACGAGAAATTGTCCAAAGAAAAGACCCGTGATGGAATGCAAATTTACACCAGTTTTTACCGCTTTTGTGTCGTTTAGGTCAAACTCTCTCCTACTAGCTTGCCCATGGAGAAGTGGGAGAAAAATGAAATAAGGGAGAGGAAAAAGTAGGGTTAGCTTATACCCTTTTGAGTCATTTCTTTTTCCTCGACGCCCATTTTCACCTTTCAGAAAATGCTTCGTTTCGCAACGGATGAGAGAGAACGAATCGGTCAAACGTACACAGAGAAAAAAGAACCCTGGATAAAACGACGCCCTAAGAAGGACCACCCAATAAAAAAACCTTTACAGGCGTGAAAGGCAGAAGGCATTCACCGTCTGACGACACCTCGCAACTCCTCTTGCGTACAAATTCTGCAACTCATCAGAGAAGGCCTCAATGGAAAATTATTTAGCTTTAAAGCTTCCTCATCTATCCATGCTTCTTACATCATCCACTACTTCTATAGTCCATTCAATTTTGAATAATTCTCCCTCGCTATTTAGAATCCCTTTCCCTTATCTCTACAGGCATGTGTACCACTTTTCTTACCATACTTATATAAGGAAGACGGCAAAGAGAATCATAGGATTATACACACACATCCGACATCCTTCAAGAAAAACCTGATGACGTCAGCATAATTTCACCCATACAACTTTTCTCCCTTATCGACACGCTATATTGGACATCTCTATAAAAATAATCGTAAATAAATCTTGTTTCAATGGCTTCCTGGATTCACACATGTTGGTACACATGGCTTACACTCCCTTCGACACCCACAGTCGCTGCAAAATATGTATAACATGAAATGCTTCATAACAATTGGCGGACATATACACGTTTCATGATTAAGACAGCGGAATAGCTTGACATTTATGCAGATGAGGAAGATCCATGATACCATGAACGTACAAACGTGCACACACGCTTATATACACACGAACGAACATAGTTTATAAATAGTCGAGTATTTGAAATGTTTCTTGGGTAAGGCTAGACTAGGCTCCATGGTTCGATAGAAGATGAGGCTATTTAGTTATTAAATGTTTATAACCTCCTTTCTTTGCTCTTATTATGCGAGAAAATTTAGTTGATTATATACGTTTCCTTCTTTTAGAACCAATGGTTATTTATCCTATAAGAAAATCTAGTTACTTTCGATAGACTCTTATTTCGTATCATTCACTCGATAAATACAAAGATTTTCATGTTAAGTATAGTGCTGAGAAAATTGCAATGCCACTTAAATACAACTCGATAAATGTGTGTGATATGTAAAGAGAAAACATAAATATTGATACTGACCTTTTGCCAAATCCAAATGTTCCCTCGCATATGAAAAAAATCTCAAGATGTCACGTTAACACAAACAAATTTATTTTAAATGTTTAAGTTAACATCAGAAATAAAATTATAAACTTGATTAAAAGCGAGAGCTTAATACACCAACTGGCAACCCAACTGAACAGCTCGGTACTCCACTAAAAGCTCCAAGGCCAGCCTTACAAATCAGGCTACGCTACTAGCGTTTTGCTCAGATACGATATTTTTTCGCTAGCATTCGTTCTGTTTCTAATTTCATAGTACAGTTGTCTACCTGGTAAATATAAATGAGGTTGCATCGATTTTTTTTCATATAATCGCTATGAGTTCTAAATTAACCTCTCTAAGCTCATCGTATGTTAATGTCAAATTATTATAGTTAATTTCAATAAAAACACATGAAAATCTACAAAAGAAAATGCAATAAGTGAAGTTAAAAGTATTTGGAGACGAAAATGAGGGGCGGGAACTGGTTATGTTAGAATGAAACGACTGCGTTGTGTTTTTCTTACACGTTCACGTGTACGATATTTTGTTGCGCCCCACAGATTATGTACGAGAAGCATTCCTCGTTTTCAAATTTAACTTGCTTAAATGAGTTATTGGATTTAAACGTGAAAATTAAAACTTCTAAATTTGCAACCGAAAACCAGGTGGGTAGAGTTGAGGTGTGTGAGCCCATCGTAGCAACTTTGGTGGAATGTGAAGTGACGAAAATAGTGGTGCACGGGTCGTTTCAGTCTCCCCTGCTTCCCCAAAGACATCTCATAAAGTGGGAATGGTAATGCTGACAGCCTGAAAAACTCACTTGCTATTAAATAGCAAACGATCCCGGTTCAATCTTGTACAAAAATCGGGGTTTACGATCGCATTTGACGCCAATCCAACCACGTCGAAACTTTTAGGTTTGAGGCGTGATTAACACTTTTCAGACCTACATATATGGCCAAAGGTTTTGACATATTTTTGTTCCTATACGAGAATTATTAGGACTAATCTAAAGTTGAAATTTATTTTAGTGTGTTTGTATCATAATTTGAAGGTGAAATATACATAGTTTAGAGCCCAAACCCATTTTAGTGATAAATAGTCAATTAATAATTTATAAATACAGTTAATTAATGATGTCCCTTGTTCTTCAAGACTGGTTCAACTCGTTTTGATTCGATGGAGACCAAATATATGATGATATTTTAATGATATTGGTCCATTTTTGTTAAATAAGCAAGTGCTGACAATTGGATGGCTTCTGTTTATCAACCGCCAGTTGGAAATTATCGCCCACAAATTCTCTATTGATTTTCAAGTCTGCTTAAGTTCCCTGGCCAAGGTCCCAAAATGTTCAGTGATATTTTCAACCAAGAACTTTGTTATTGTATTTGCTTTGTGGCAAGGTGCGCCATGCTGAAAAATACAGTTATCATCCCAAAATTGTTCCTGAACCTTTGGTAAAAAGTGCCGATGAAGCACGTTTTGGTACTATTTTAAGTTTATGGCACTGTTCTTGGGGGAAAATTGTTAGTGCTCCAGTTCTCTTAGATGAGAAGCAGACATGGAGAGTGTCCGAATGCTTCACCGTTGGCACGGCACAGAACTCTTGAAAGCGCTCCTCTTTTTTCCTCCTAACGAGGCATCTTCCAGAACCTCCAAACAACCGGAAAGAATCTTCATCAGAGAATATGACTTTGCCCCAATCTTCAACACTACATTCTTAATAATTCCTCCAAAAATGGAGCCTATCTTTAAGGTTTTTCTGGGTGAAATGAGGCTTCTTCGCAGCCCTTCTCGACTTGAGATCTATTTTCGAAACGTCTCCGCCTCACTGTCCGCTGAAGCGTTCACATCTGCCTCTTTGCAAGCGTGAGCAAACTTCCCACTGGAGGCAACCAGATCCTTAAGCTGGGACCTTACCAGGAGGCCATCTTAACGCTTATTTCTAGCTCGCCTTAAGAACACTTCTTTACACAAGAGTGGAACCAGTCTTTTTCAAGTCATTAGTGATCCTAAATATGGTGTTCCTTGATGCAATAAGCCTTTAGCAACTCTCTCCTTGCATTTTAGACCAGTTTGGGTGCAGACGTTGCACGCTTTTCTTTGAAAAGAATCATTTCTGAAATTGAAAAAGATTAAAGCATTTATTTTTGCACATAAATATTACGAAATAGATTATAATTACAGATTATTTATTTAACATATATTTATCAACATTTTACCCTTTTGATCTAATAGTAAAGCTCCAGTGACTCAAATTCACCTCTACAAGAACAAGGCCAGAGCGCGATTTTGGATTAAGCGAAGGAATTCACCTTTTTTCCTTATTTTTTTTTAAAATACTGACTTTTTTTATACAGGTGAAATAATTTCTATATTAGAATGATTATTCTTATAACTTAAATTCTAAAGAAGTATAAAAAAAAATATATATAGTACTTTCAAAACTTTTGTCCATGCCTGTATATCGGTTTTGCTCCAGGTTTAAACACTGATTTCACTTTTTTTTTAACTTATACAGGTTTTATTACGTATTCGAACACCAATTTGCGCGTTTGAAAAACCTATCTGGCTAGGGATCAAAACCAGGGAATTGAAAAGACAATTGCCGCTCCCGATGTGGCTTTGCTCATAGGAGAAGCAGAATCTTCACTCAGCCGTACCGTAGTACCAGTGTACACCACTACCATTCACGCCCACTTATGGGGGAGAAGTGGAGTAAGGGGGAAATAAAGGAGAACCTGACCTCCCATACTGTTGTCCACTTTGTACCGGGGGCCAAAACACCGGTCGCAATGGGCCAAAGCGGTGAGTTTTCTTTGCTATTACATCGATGAAGATCCAACGCAAGCACACGACGCTTAATTCCCCACAGGAGGAAAAGCACATGGCCATAAAATAAGGCTCTTTTTTTCTCGGGGAGGAACGGGGGGAAAGGTCAAACACGGAGCACGGATTTAATTTGCGAGAGGCGGATAAGCCCATGATCACAGAACCAGGTTCTCATTCCCAATGGTCCTCGGGAAGGAGGATGCGCGATTTACCCCCGGCATGATGTCTCCCTTCTATTATTTGTTATAAACACTCCCCTTAAGGGTGGTGGTACTGCAGCTCTAGCTAGATAGGAGCCGATTTCGACGCGAGGGACTTCCGCCGCACCATGGCACAGTAGCCGAGGTCCTTTCTACAGCTCGAGGATTTGAACGGTAGATAGCCCCTCTGAGGAGACTACTCGATCAATCCCAGGGTTCAGGTCCTTGCCGACCTGATCGACGAGCTGGAAATTGGTGTCCTAAATGTAGATGATTTTACGCATCATTGCTCGAAAACCGCTTTATTTTCCTGCTATCTGGATGCACAGCCTAATTTCGGGTGGGAAGTGGTTGATGAACTCCATGGTAGTGATAACTTTACAATACAAATATCATTTTCTGGACTGCTGCCGCCTGAATGATATATATATATATATATATATATATATATATATATATATATATATATATATATATATATATATATATATATTTATATATATATATATATATATATATATATATATATATATATATATATATATATATATATATATATATATATATATATATACGAGGGGCGGTCAATAAGTTTTGCAATTCGGATATAAGGAAACGAGATATGAGGAAAAGTGTTTTATTATTTTTCAATATAACTACCCCCGACTTGAATGCACTTGCACACTTGTCCCTGAGGCTTCGAATTCCCGACAACCAGAAATCTCCCGACTGCTCTTCAATCCACTCCTGGACGGCGAGCTGGACATCTTCATCGTCGCCAAACCGGCCTCCACGCAGTGAAACCTTGAGCTGGCGGAATAAAAAGTAGTCGCTAGGGGCCAGATCTGGACTGTAGGGGGGATGGTTGAGCTCCTCGAATCAGCACTCACGCACGGATGCTTGTGCAACTCTGGCCTTGTGGACTTTGACGACGTTGAAGTCGATCAGGGGGCGTCAGGTTTCTAGGGACCCAACGGGCAGAGACCTTGGTCATGGCCAAATTGTCGTGGATGATGTTAATAACACTTCCACGTGATATTCCAAGTTCTCGCTCGATTTCTTCGACCTTCACCCGTCTATTTTCGAGGATGATCCTCTCTACACGGGCCACATTGTCCTCGTTGGTCACGTCTGACGATGGTCCTGGACAGGGGTCACTTTAAGGGACTCACGATCATGGCGGAACTCCCTATTCCCTCGAGCAATGGTTGCATAGGAAGGGGTGGTGTCGGTGTACACTGCAATCATGCGTTCATGGATCTCTTTTGCATTCTTGCCTTCCTTGGTCAAAGATTTGATCACTGCGCGGTGCTCAACCTTCTCCATTGTTGAAAAATTTGTGACTGCGATCTGCGACAAGCTAGTGTTTCTTAAATAGACGAGGCAGAAGCGTGCGACTGCAGAACCTGACTTGTCATAACTTGTCCTAACACCACCACAAACAGCCATCCCCCTTCCTCTGTTTTGCCCTACCGATTCGCAAAACTTATTGACCGCTCCTCGTATATATAAGTAAAAGAACTCAATGGTGAATTATGGTATATGATAGTGAAACTACTGTATAGGAGCCAAAAGTTTAATTTACGAGACCAGTTTCAGTATGTAGTTTATCATATCCTCTTCAGTCGTATAGTGAGAATGCGATTGTTACAAAAGTCTATAAATAGCGTACAGATCAGAAAAAACACAAAGAAACACAAAATGGGGGAAAAGGTCATCAACAGGGTGTGTTCAAGGGAGAGGCGGTAGCGACCCGGCCGATCCCGATATCGGGACAGGTAACGTGCGCGGAGATCGCCCAGACTGAGACATTCAACAAGAATGTGCCGAATAGTCTGGGGGCCAATGCACTCTTCACAGTAGGGCGCTGGCGAGCGCTCTATCAAATGGCGGTGCGTCCCGCTAGTGTGTCCAATTCGGAGACGACAGAAAGCAACCTGAACCCTTCGCGTCATTGGGGGGTAGGTCCATTGGAACAGTCGCGGCCCAATGACACGTAACTTTAAGTTCCCCTCCACCGTCTCCCGTCTTCTTTGCCAAGCAGCCCGAAAAGTTGCACCTATTCCTGCCATGTAGTCGGTGTGAGGAAGAGCGAAACGCTGGTCCGGTCACAGAGTCTTCGCGGACACTTTGGGGCCCTCATCAGCGCGCTCACTCCCCGCAATTCCTACATATCCAGGAACCCAGCAAAAGATAATCTCGACATCCGCCCGGCTCGCCAAAACCGTGGCGTCACGGTTATCGCGAACCAGGGGATGCGGAGATTCCAATGCCCCGAGAGCAGCAGGGCGCTTTGTGGTCTCCGAACCGGGCACGTCGCATAATCTCCCGTACCGAGTGGTGTATTACCACTAGCTCGGCCGTGAAGACAGACGGAGCACCTCGCAGAGCCCCGCTGACTTCAAACAGAGGGGATACGGCGTGGAAACAGGCATCCCCTCTTGGGAATTAGAGCCATTCGTATACACTGGCACGGTTCCAGCGTGACACGAGGTGTGCTCCAAAAAGGTCGAACGCAATACTCCCGGCGCTGTACAAGCTTTGGGAGCAGAGGCGTGGTGACAAATAGCCAAATGTGGTACCCTCCAGGGTGGCGTCCTGGGCAGAACCAGGGGTGCCACCGGCCTGAGAGCTTTCCCTAGCTCTCGAAGGAGTTTCCTGGCCCTAAACCTAAAAGGCTTAGGGTATGACTGGCGTCTTCCGGCTGCATAGGCACCGTCGAAATCAGCTGCAGATGTAGTGAGAGCTGTTGGAGACTGAGGGAGGGGCCGGGCTCGCACGTATAGGCGAATAATGCACTGTACACAGCGTAGAGCGAGTGGCATCTCCCCAGCATCAACTAGTAAGCTCTCAATGAGGAAAGTGCGGCAGGCACCAGTCGCCAGGCGAAGGCATAAAATTCGAATCCGTTGTCGAGCGTGGAACGAACAAAGGATCGATAAGAAGGTAAGGCAGTAGCCCTATCAACGCCCCAAGCGCTGAACGTCACTGAACGGTGAATATCTATGGCGCAGGTAGAAGAGACCCTAAGGCTGTGAATATGAGCCTCCTAGGTGAAACGCCGGTCGAATACAAGACCAAAGAAACGGTGTGATTCAACCACTTCCAGGCGTATCCCATTAAGAAACAAGTCTAGCTCGGGGTGGAGCCGTGGATGGCGGCAGAAGTGCACCACCTTAGTCTTATCCAAGGAAAACTAAAACCTGTGCGCTTCGTCATAGCGAGAGACGCGGTTCAATGCCTGTTGGAGTCGACACTCCAGAGTTGGCATGTGCGCCCCGCGCCAAAAGACATTGAAAGGTCTTCCACGTAGAGCGTAGCGAGAACATCTTCCGCCAGCACCGAGGTGATGCCGTTGATGCTTAGTGCCAAGAGTGTGACACTGATGACACTTCCCTGCGGGACATTCTCTTCCTGCTCCATTAAGCTGGAGAGGGCTCCCCCCACCCGTACGTGGAATCAACGATCTCGCAAAAATTCAGATATAAACATTGGGAGGCGTCCCCTCGCCCCCATCGTGCGGAGAGTATCCATAATACCGTACGCCATGCGGTATCATAGACCTTCTCCAGATCGAAAAATACCGTGGCGTAGTGCTGTCTAGGAAGGAAGTCCTCGCAGACGACATTTTCCAGTCGGAGCAGAGCATCCGACGTGGAGTGGAACTTGCGGAAGCAGCACTGTGCAGAAGACAGATGGCCTCCAATGTCCAGAAAAAAGGCTAATCTAACATTTACCAATTTCTCTATCAACTTGCACACGCAAGAGGTTAAAGAGATTGGGCGGAAACCAGCCGGGGTAGAGTGTTTTCTCCCCAGTTTGCGAAAGGCGAACACAGTAGCGATTCGCCAGGAATCTGGGAGGAGACCCTACACTTAGACCCTGTTGAACAAATCTAAGAGAAAGGCCATGCCTCGCTCACTCAGGTGTCAAAGCATGGCGTACGGAACATCGTCCGGACCATGGGAGGTGTCCATGCACGAAGAAAGAGCGGAACGCAACTCACGCACAGTAAATTTGTAGTTGAAAGGTTCTCCGCCTCTGGAGTTAAAGTCCAGTCAGCGGCCTTCCGTGACATCACGACATCCATTGAATGCTGGAGGAGCAGCATCTTAACTAGAGAATGCGGAGAAAGCGGTTACGAAGGATTTCGCCACGGACGCCGGGTCCGAGATTGCGGTCCCATTCTCCTAGAGAACGGGAGGGGGGTCCTGCGAGAACTTGCCTCGAATCCTTTTGACTCGCTTCCACACCTCTGCTAGAGGGGTCTTTCCCGTCAAGTGAAGACAGGTATGCCTGCCAAGAAGAGCGGTGGGCGTGCTTCGAAATATACCTGAACCTAGCCCTAGCCTGACGAAATTTACCAACAGTGAAATCATTCGGGCGGCGCTTATAGCGCATGTAGGCTTAACGCTTCTGTTTGAGGGCCGTCTCACACTCAGCCGACCACCACAGGAGTGGTCGGTGTGCAAAACGGCCAGACGTTCTAGGAATAGTAGTCAGGCGATGAGTTTGCCGGAGAACTCAACGGCCTCATTTACCGACCTAAACCCCTCGACTAAGATCGAGAATTCAGTCATTTCCTGAAATTCAGGCCACCACGCCCGCGCCAAGCACCACCGAGGTGACCTCTCAGGCGCCAGCAGCTCAGAAAATGATATTTTAATGGGGAAGTGATCACTACCCTGGAGGTCATCGACCTCAAGGCAAGAAAATGACGCGGTTCTCGGGCAGTGATGCATAAACTTATCCATATTTAGGACCCCTATATCAAGCTCTTCAATCAGATCGGCAAGGATTTTTCCCCTGGGATTTATTGAGTAGTCTTCCCAGAGAGAATGTCTGCCATTCAGATCTCCAAGCAAGAGAAAGGGCCTCGGCACCTGTGCCACGGGGCGGCGTAAGTCCCACGTTTCAAGTCAGCTGACGGTGGAATGTACGCAGAAATAACGGTATACCTCCTATCCAGTTGAAACTGCACAGCCAATTCCTGAAAGGAGGTATCTAAAGTAAAAAGAAGAACGGAGACATCATGCCGGTGTAAACCGCGCATCTTCCAGTTGTGGTGGTGGAGGTCACAAAACCCGTAGACTCCAGGAGGGTGGGCAGGGAGCACGCGCATACCTAACGGGGAACGGGACGAGACGAGCCTCCGCAGCTCCTCCCAGTTGGCCCGGAGTCCATGGCAATTCCATTAAAGGAATATGCTCTTCAGGCCTAGCTCGGAGGAGATGCGGGGGCCCTCTCTGAACAGAAGACCCTTATGGGAATGGCCGTCGCTTCCCGGAGGCAGAACCCCGGGCACTATTAGTCTGGCAATGCGCTGAAGGCGCTGTCGCCTTCGAGGACTTATTGGGAGAAGTTGGCCTAGCCATGCGAGTCTTTTCCTCCCTCCGCTTCGAAACCTTAGGTGGGCGTTGCGGTTTCTGAGGCGGGGGTCCTCTTTTGGAGGATCCACCGTCTCCGAGCCACCCAGCGCACCACTAAGCGTTAGCGAAGGAGCCGAAACACCTTTGTTGCTGTCCTCCTTTCGGGGGGCAGCTTTAGGAACTCCGGAAGATGGCCTGGCGACACACTTCAGGGTTGTTGCCTCCTGTGAGTCTAACGACTCGTGGAGGTGCGTGGCCGTTTCACCTTACGGGAAACGGTCACGCTAGGGGAAGGGGGTAGGGGAGCCCTGGTTTTAACAATCACTCGATGGAAATACGGGCCAGTGAAGACAGCCGTTCTTCGGCTATTGTGCTGCTCAGATATGAGCGGATTCCACCCAACGTCGAGAAACTTCTTTCATTAGCGACTGGTGTTAAGGGGGTGGTCAGTACTAGCTTAATTAGTGTAGATTCCGGCATAGCGGAAGTAAACTCCAATTTATACAGTATTCTAAAATGCAGTTGTTTGACTTGCAATTTTTTTAATCAATGTCAATATACATTTATTTTAGCTCGTTCACTAAGCTCTTAAGGTCAAAAATACAGGGATACTTGTTTTCTAGAGAGTCCCTTAGTTGCATGCGAAATGCAACTATTAATTAAAAAAATGCATATTCCTGAATGCCAGAAAATCTCTCTGGTAAAGACAATGAATGAGTAGGCCTGCCTGCTCGAAGAATTTCACGTTTTTCCGCAATATTTCTAGTCTCAAATTTATTATTTTTATATCACCATGTCTTTCTCCATTTTTAATTTAAAGGTAAAAATAAAGCAACCCTGCAAAACACAATTGATCTTTACACAGAAACGCACAGAATAACAATAAAATAACGACAGCGGCGTGCACAACAAACATTAGCCATAGACCGATCTGACTGTCGCCTGTACTGTACTCTTGACAAGAGATGCCAGTTACTCTTTTACACATACCAGGCTCGTTGGTATTAGCCCGGGTTGCTGGATAATTTTTCGTTCCTTTAAGAGTATTGTAGAACGGAAACCTTTCATAGATTGGAATTTATATCCTAATCTCTATAGAAAAAAATCTATTGTTTGAAGAAAACAATGAATTTTAATTACTTTTAATTTTTACGATTATAAATAACAACTTGGGCTGTAACTTTTGAGACCGAGTCAAGCGCGTATGAACGGGGTTGAGAGAACGTCTGCTACGAATGATATTTTAGTACACAGGGCACCTCTAAGACGACGGCCAGACGTTGAACGAAAATATATGAACTGCGACAACTTTTGAGACCAAGTCAAACGCGTATGAACTGGGTCGAGAGAACGTCTGCTACGAATGATATTTTTTGACACAGGGCACCTCTAAGACGACGGCCAGACGTTGAACGAAAATATATGAACTGCGACTACACTCAATAAAAGTAGCCTGAGTTGTTGGCTACAATTACTTACTTGAAGTCAGTGTTGGCAGAAATTATATCAGCTTGAAAATACAGGTTTACTTTATTAAATTTATACTCGGTGTCGTGGTATGACATTATATTATATCAATACCATCTTATATCTATGAGGGAGGGACCAATAACTTAAAGTCGAACCGACAAGGGGACGGAACGCCACGAGTTTCGACGCGCGGAACAGCGAGAAAGAGTGCAACGAGGTCAGGTAAAATTTGGGCAATGGCAAAGCTCAAGGTTATTTAAAGAGGCATTACAAAAATATAATTTTATTCACATAAAAAAAGGAGAATTAATGTGCAAAATTACATCGGTAAACGAGGGTAGAATTGCAGAGTTATGCATCAGACTCTGAAGTTAGAAATTAATGCGGTACAGAAGGAGACTATTCAAATGGGAAGGATTAACTCAAATGGGTTACTGAAGGAGGGGGAAGGGGTTGGCTTACGGAGGATTCCGGGTGAGACGTCAGGGTAAGGCTTCACGGATGTCTTCTGCAGGCAATAAACGTGAGGCGAGGGCGCTTGGAGCTTCTGAGCAGGAAGTTAACGTGACGACGGTTCTCCAAAGGGGGTTGGCGGTAACGTCCTGTCCAAGGGAGAGTATTTTTGCCCCTCGGTAACGAGGGACGAACGAGGAGGGCTTCAACAGGAGTTGATTAGTGGAGTCGGAAAAATCGCTCGGTAGCGATCGTCAAATGGAATTACCTCACTGGCTGGGGCTAATTCCAACACACAATAAGTTCAGCCGTCACTTTGCTTTGTTGTTAGCACCTGACTTGGAACTAGGGGAATCTTCTTGTGTCCGAGCGAGACTCCTCAACTCTGTGTCTCCCACATGGAAGACGAGCCCTATATATATCCGAGGCTCCCCCCCCCCTCGGGGGATGGGGAGAACAGCGCTACTCTCGAATGGCCTCGAATCTTCACGCCGAGAAGATTCTAACCCGCGTAAAGGTGGCCCGTGGTGGACGCGGTTCGAGGCTACCGCTTGTGGATGGGAGGGGGGAAGAGGCTTACCAATTTAAGCCTAACCAACTTTTAGAATCTTCTCCATCGCATGGACATCACTTCCGTGCTGGAAAAGAAATTCCACGTGGAATTCCCCCACACTCGGGCTAAGCTCGAACAGCCCAAGTGCCGGAGTTGCCACTGGTATATAAAAAAAGAAGAAACCTATTTTTATAGGCCAAGTCACTTAGAATATAAATTACAAAAAAACAAAAACAATGGCCAATCAAAAACAACGGCAACAACAAAAACAAATATCTACAAAGTATGCTTAAGTGCCTAGGGAAGGCTCGCCTTCCTCAAGAGCCTAAGCGTTTAGCGAACACAAAATAATTAAACCCAAACTCAATTATACCACAGCCTATTGATCAGGAGTCCCTCTCAACGACTCGGGACAAGCGGTAGCGATCCGCCATGGGCAGATATCGTTCACGAAATTCCCCCGCACTAGGACATTTAGTCAAAAGTATCTTACCTTCTGGGGCACCAAGCAGTTGTGACAGTAAGATTCAGGAAAGCGTTCCATTAAATGATGCTACGTCCTGCAAGTAGGTTCGATTCGGAGGAATTGGAGGTAGGTCCATGGAAAAAGTCGGGCGTGATCACACACAACTTTAAATTTCCGCCGTATTCCATCTTTTTTTGCCATGCAACCACTAAAGCTCTCATGATGCCTGCCATGTAGTTAGAGAGGGAGAAAACAAAACGCTGTTCGGTTGCTCAGGCTCTGCATTTAGCCTGGTACCTAATTTGGCGCCCTCATTTCCAATAACCAGTACATGACCAGGAACCTAACAGAAGAAAATCATAACAATAACCCTACTCTCAACAGCCATGGCACCACGAATACTACAAACTAGTGGATGCGGAGGTCTAGTGCCTCAAAAGCAGTTCGCTCTGAATTACAATCCAGTCTCCGAACTGGACACGACACCTTATCTCCAGTAACAAGCGGTGTATTGCAACCAGCTCGGCCTTGAGGACACATTCAGCGACAGGAAGAGCTCCTATGGGTTTAAACAGGGAAAAGGTGTATCATATAAGCCAACTGCCACTTCTGACATGGTGTCATTTGCGCACACTGGCACAACGACATTGTGAGAATATATGTGCTCTAATAAACACCAAAGCAGTGTTCTTGATGGGTACTGTAGAAGCTTTGAGAACAGAGTCGTAACGACAAACATTCGAAGATTTAATTCTATACGGGGGTCGTCTTGGGCAGAACCAAGGCGCCACTGGGCAGAGTTACACCAAACATTCGAAATAGTTATAGCATGATTGGAGTCTCTCGTCAGAATATGCCCAGTTGTCGATTGGAGAGGATGCTGAACCCGTGTGTCCACCAGAAAATGCACAACTTATAACGAGTGGCATCTTCCCCGAATCGAGAAGGGGCTCTAAATAGGGAACGCTTGGAAGGCACGGGTCGAAGACCGGCGTGGTAAAAAGAATACATACACTTTCCCAATAGGTACTTGGATGCAGAGTAGTATGTCTCCCATGCGTATCGAAATTTGATCTAAAAATGAACCGTAGAATTGTATCCCAATCACCATCCAACATGCTGAACCCCATACTGAGAAGCAAATTCATGGGCGGTTACCATTTTTTTAAAGGGTTAACTGGCGACTAACAGTAAGGGCATAAATTGCTGTGATCCTTTTCTCCTATTAATAAGCTATGTTAAAAGACACAACCGCCTCCCCAAGAAAAAAAAATCAAGCAAAGCAAAACAAAAATCAAAACCTCCACAATAAACCCAAAACCGAAAGAAAAAAAACAACCCCCACAAAAGCAGCCAAAAAGAAGCAGAAGGCATTCTCCACCGTCAGAGGTCCGCCTATCCCGGCTCCAGAGCATGCACCCAGATCTGAGCAGACAGGTCAAATAAATTTAAGGGGGCCAGCCTCCCAAAAGTCAAATATTCCACAAGTCTATGTGCCCGAGCTTGTCCCGAGCACTAGGGACAAGCCATAGTGACCCTTTTTGTGCAGGCACTGCGAGAGATAATGTGCACGAAGACCCGCCAAAGTGCGAAACTCATGATAAATGTGCCGGAAAGTCTGGGGAACAATGCAGTTGTTGCAGTAAGGCGCAATGGAGCGTTCCATTGAATTGCGGTGCGTTCTTTGAGTGAGCCCCATTCAGAGACTGGAGAAAGAGATCTGAAGTACCCAGGGAATTTGGAGTAGGTCTAAAAGAAAATTCGCGGCGCATTAGCACACAAATTTAAGTTCCCATCGGACGTCTCACGTCTCTTTGCCTGCCATGATTCCTGCCATGTAGTCAGTGTGAGCAAGAGTAAAATGCTGGTCGGTTTCACCTAGTCTTCCTGGTCTCTTTGGTACCATCATCGACGCACTCATTTCCTGCAATTTCTACATATCAAGAAACCCAGCAGAAGAAAATCTCGACGCCGTCACGGATACGGCGAACTAGGGGATGCGGAGATTCCGATGCCACAAGAACATTCATGGTGCTTTGTGATCGCTAAAGATCACAATTCGATTTACGAACAGGACATAACACTTTAACCTATGACCCAATAGGTATATTGAAACCAGCTCTACGGCGAAGATAGACGCAGCGCCTGTTCGAATGCTGCCGACTTCAAACCGAGCGTACACGGCAAGGAAACCAACCCCCCTTCTGGGACTGGGAGCCATCCGTGTACGCTGGTACGGTTCCAGCATGAGTTCTCTTATCGCCGCCCTCGGAAGGGGCCTCAATATCGTAAGAACCAGTTTCAGCCATATCCTTTTCTGAAATTGGTAAGATCCTAGCTGATAGAGGGCAACAACTGGGAAATGAGGTCCCTCCTCCCTTCATGAGTGATCAGGGGCCTAGGCCGCTTCAGTAGAATCTTGCACATTGGTCGACTTAGACTCGGGGTTGTCTTCTGCCGATTCTTTGGCCACCCCTTTGCAAGAACCTGCCATCGGAGGCGGGGTCACCTCTGGGACCATTTCGACCGCAGAAGTGAACTCTGAATGCCCACCTGACAAAGTGTTTTGGATCCCAAACGGGTACTCTTTGGGCTTATGGATTGTAGGCGACGTCATTAAGAAGGAAAGGGGGGCCAGCATGTCGGCCACCAACAAACTCAAGACACATGTCTGCAAAACAGCAGGTGACAAGGACCACCGAGCACCGCCAAACGTTGTCCTTCTAAGGAGGTTCATCCTATCAAACCGCTCCCACCCAGTGCGGTCGATTTTGGCCGCTTGCTTGCTGACTTATTGGAGGTCACCTGTGAAAAAGAAAAAGGTGCCGCTGCTGGAACTAAAGTGAATTTGTCCAAGAGCAACTCCAAAAAATGGGTGAGATGAAAGCCACATCATACATAAAGAGAAAGAAGTTGGGGAAGGCACTTCCTCTTCAGAGGTGGAGCTGCCTGAGAGCTGCCTGACAAAGGGGAAACTCCTTTATCGCACAAAAATATTTGGAAGGGCATCCCTTCACCGGTCAGGGTAGTCCTGTCATGGTGTTCCTCCTCTCCTTTCCAGAACCAAGTTCGAGCGAGGTTCGACTAAAAGGGATGTATTCCGAAATTTTGAAAGCTTGGTGTCAAACTAAAAGTCCGAGCACTTGTGACCATCGAGAATGAAAAAAAGTGTTGGTGGGCTGAATATTTATGTCACTCAACCCCGTCCCTCCCATCTCAGGATTTCAGACTTTTTAGGTCGTACCCTGGCTGTGCTAAAGAATGTTCCTACCTGCGCAGCGACGCACACCGACCAAAAATTGCACGGGGAAAGTCACTCCCCAAAGGCTGGAGCTCCCAACTGAGCAGCCAAACAGTCGAGTCGACTGCGTATATTTCTTTACTAGATCGTATCAATTGTCGACAGAACATCCAGGATCTAGATCTGTTGTGGGAGACACAGAGGCGGGACTAGAGACTTTTTGTTGACCTGGCAACCAACAAAGCAATAAAGCCCACTCGCCATAAGCCCTGCAGCCTTATGCGCAGAGAAAGGCCGCATAGAGGTACTCAACCAATTTCACGCAAAACTGGACTTCCCATTATTCGCACTTAACGCCCAGGATCCCTCAAAGCCCGGTCTCTTAGAACTTGCGGGCGTTAAAGAGCGTTGTTTATATATGTTTCACATATTCTCTTCTGACATAGCATGAGATAGCTGGTCATGTTCTTAAACTTAGACAAAAAGTTAAGAGGATAGTCGTAAAAAGAGGAATCCTAAGGGAGAGAGGAGGAAGCTCAACAACTTCCCATGGCCCCGTCAGAGCTCAAGTCAATTCAGTGTTAGAACTTTCCTAATTTACACTTAGGCCATGGAGGCGTGGAGCTCTTCCAGGTACCAAGTGTAACAGGCTACACCAGATACCCTCTTGCGGGGCTAGTCGTGGGTATGAGACCCTAAAGTTGCTGATATGTATCTTCCAGTTGAGTCGTCAGTTAAATACAAGACTAATGAATCAGTTCAATTCCACCAAGTTCATGTAAGCCCCATTTACGACCAGATTAAGATTAGGGTGATGCCCATCAAGGCAGAAAATGTGTACCAGCTTAGTCAAGAAAAAATTAAACAGAAACTCTCGGAAATCAGCATAACAAAACGAGACATGCGGTTTAGAGACTGTTAGAGTCGGATATCCAGGGTAGGTATCTCGCCTGCGCCAAAAGAGAAAGAAAGGTGGAATGCGTAGAGCGTGGCGTTAACACCGAAATGATACTATTGATACTCACAGCAAAAAAAGAAATGATGTGGTCTCCTGCGGGAGACCTACCTTCTGCACTACGGGCTTGGAGGGGCTGCCCTCCATCCGTGTGCATAATCGCCGATCTCGTAAGAACTCTGACAAATAATGAGGAAGCGTTCCATTATCGCCGTATAATGGAGGGCCTCCATGATAACATATTGCCACGCAGTATCATAAACCTTTTTCAAATAGAAAAATACAGTGGCAAAATACTGCAGGCGAAGGAAAGCTTGGCATGTAGCTCTTTCCAGTCGAATGAGAGCAACCGGCGCTAAACTTTCAGCTACCGGATTGTGTAGAAGAGAGGTGACAACTACTGTCCAGGAAATCGGCTAATCTAACATTAGCCATTTTCTCCAATGACTTACACACTCGAGGTGTTAGAGAAATTAAGCGGAAACCATTCGGCGTTGTGATATCTTCGAGGCTTGCGAAAAGCAAGTACGGTAGCTATTCGCTAAGAATTTTGTAGGATGCCCTCTGACCAAATCCTGATGAACAAAGTTACCCTCATCCACATAGGTCTCGAAGCATGGCGTACGAGATGTGTTTCAGACCAGGGGTGGTATCTGCACAAACGAAACTGATTCAACGAAAATAGGTCAGCAAAGGATTCCCCACCTCTGAGGTTAAAGTGGTCTTGGTGGTCGTTGGCGGCGGATCGACGTGCTTGGAATGCTGACAGAGCGGGAGCTTGACTGGGAAACGTGGATAAAGCGGTAGGGAAAGAATCCACTAGAAATGCGATATCCTAGATAGTGGCCTCCTCTTCTGTGTAACGGGAGACCTTCGATTCTGTATCAAGAAGCCTAACTAGTGCCTGTCCTTAATGGAACAGGTGTCCATCGCACAGCATTGCTTCTTCAATTGCTTAAATGACCAGGAAACGTTTTCATTCGGCGGGCTAGAAGCCTCTGAGCAGCCTTTTGAAGAGGGGCGCCGACGTATCCGAGGCTCTATTCACCTTTGTCTGATCTTCGCGGGATTTAGAGTTTGGAGACTTGGTTCCCTGCTTTCCCCCATTCGAGGGGCTTCTGTGGCTGGAGGGACCAGCCTCATAATGATTACTCGGACCTGGGCTCGGTTTGGGCCTACTCTCGAGTCCGGAGCACCCCCAAAAGGAGATCTCCTGCTCTTTTTGGATTTCTCCTTTTTTATGTGAATCTATGTGTATACCGCTGTTTTGATCCTTTCAAAAGCCGGACGGACCTGCCTCGTCCGGGTTATGGCCAATATAAGTTGATGCCATCTTCCTCCAAGAGGGGCCCAGCAGGGGTAGGATAAAGCTTGGGGGGTTGACCCGCGATGCCACAACCCTCTTCCCTGGGAGAGGGCACCGCAACCTCTATAATGGGGGTCCTGCACGCCTAAGTTGAGTTCTCTTGTTGGCTATCCCCCTAGTGAAGCCATTGACCCTTTCTGAGTTCTCTCTCGCCAAGTCGCAGGATGTAGGAGCCACATGGGCAGATACACCACCCACAGGTACTTCTAAATTTTGTAGAGCCGGCGCGGCGGCCCCATCCCAGTGAAATGTGCGTAACCCACGCACTCGCTAAGAAGAACGTCATGATTCTTGATCCATAGATCGGCTGCGCCACTATCACCCCACCTAACCTCGTCGTGTGCTCCTTTCGGAGGCCAGGAATTTTCGTCTTCGATGGTATTTCTATTTTTATTAGGCGACCCTTGGCAGAAAAAAAGCCGGGGGGGATGGGCGCTTCCATCTTAGAGCGGGTACTACTTAAATGCAGCTCCCAAAGAGGCGAAAGGAAATGGACGAAATGGATGCAGGGTAAACTGCTGCACCGTGAACCCTTTCCAGATTCTCGCCATCGTCCACCGTGTTATTTTTGAAAAGGACCTGGTGAAGACACTTACCCAGTAAAGGAGCTACTACCCGAAGGCAACTCCTTGAGCGGACGAATCGGCAAACTGGAAGCGCCTTGGTTGTGGGGAGAGAAGGCAGGAGAAATCCCTGCATGGAGAGCAGGAGAAACCCCTGCATGAGGAACAGGAGAAACCCCTACATGGAGAGCAGGAGAAACCCCTGCATGAAGAGTAGGATAAACCCCTGTATGGGGAGCAGGAGAAACCTCTGCATAGAGAGCAGGATAAACCCCTGCATGGAGAGCAGGAGAAACCCCTACATACAGAGCAGGAGAAACTTCTGCATGGAGAGCAGGAGAAACCCCTGCATGAAGAGCACAAGAAACCCCTACATCGAGAGCAGGAGAAACCCCTGCATGGAGAGCAGGAGAAACCCCTGCATGAAGAGCACAAGAAACCCCTACATGAAGAGCACAAGAAACCCCTGCATCGAGAGCAAGAGAAACCCCTGCACCGGGAGCAGGAGAAACCTCTGCATCGAGAGCAGGAGAAAGCCATGCACCGAGAGCAGGATAAACCTCTGCATCGAGAGCAGGAGAAACCCCCGCATGGAGAGCAGGAGAAATCTCCGCATGGACAGCAGGAGAAACTCCTGCAGGGAGAGCAGGAGAAACCTCTATACCGAGAGTCGTACCCATGTTAAGGCCGTCAGAAGCCATTAGATATACCAGGTTCATTTTTTGTTTATTAATTTTTGACTGCGGAGGAGCCATTTCATAATTCGGGTTGGCATACGTCAAACACCCACCCTGATTAATCGGTCCGGCAATGGGCGCACAGAACTGACCAGCACCGACAGGGGACAATTCGGCGCCACCTTTCTGGCCCGGTGGCCAAACGTTTGCACTATGGTGGGCCACTGGAACTTGGGTGCAAAAGGATGGAGATTGAAGTGAGAGCCAGGGTTAATAGGATACGAAAATGGGAAGGAAAAAAAGCAGTGGTTTGAGCCCCCAACCAGAAACTCGAAAGAGGGTGGTTTACCCCCATTTCCTTTTCAGCTCCGACCAAGGGCTTGTCGACGACTAGCCTTCTAAATTAGCCATCATTCAGTTGCAGTAGTGACTTTGCCTCTGCTACATCGTACACACCTCTGCGATAGGCTAGAAAAGGTTGATAAGATTGCTGGGAGTTAAAGTGAACTTAGCTAGAAAAGGCAAAAACCCAGGTTCTCCAAACTTAGTTCAGGAGCCCTCGGACGGGGCACGCGGTCCACAAGGTCAGAGAAGACGATATTCCTGATTTCGAGAGGATCGGACGGCCATTTTGAAGGTGCTGAATTGTAAATAGTTGTCACATGAATGTTTGCAGCGGTGGTTTGCGGTTACTAGAACAATGATTGGTCACTTTTACCGATGCGTCCATTGTAGTTTAAATGACATCGTAACTTAGTGCGTGACTGTATGCTTGGGGAGACACTCCCAGTGCGAAGGCAAAAGTGAACGTTAGTCAAAATAGGCAAATGAACAGTTCTTTTAGGACTGTTTGATTGCAAAATATTTTAATATATAAGCATATATTACATTCCATATATTCATTTACATATATTCCATTGCAACTATTCAATTGCATATATTCCACTGCAACTATTCAATTGCATATATTCCACTGCATATATTCCATTGCATATATTCCACTGCATATATTCTATTGCATATATTTTAGTGTGCACTAGGGACATAAGGACGATTCAAATTACTGGCTTCAATTATCACACATCATGTAGATTCTTATTACACGCCTCAGGTAACACACCGTGGAGATTCTGATTACACGCTACAGGTAACACATCCTATGGATTCTGATGACATGCTTCAGGTACCACCCTTCCACGAGTTTCTAGTTACATTCTTCAGGTACCACCCAACATAGATATTGTAATTACGCATTTAAGGTACAACACATCCTGTAGTTTCTGATTATAGGTTTCAGGTACCACACATCATGGGCATTCTGATTATACGCTTGGAGTACCACATTTCCTCAAGATTCTGATTACATAAAAGAACAGATTTTTTGTGGATCTTAGGTAGGCCATGCAATAGATTCAAACTGGGTATGTTCTTCAAATGTAAGGATAAGCTCCCGCTTGAAATGAGTTGCTTGGCTGCTTACACACAAATTGTCCCGAGTGTCGCCAATGGACCTATTCAGGAAATACCGTGCGCTCATTGAAGGCTAGAGTCAGTTCCCATTTTGGTATCAGTATGGGAACAGGTAATGTCCCTTATCAAAAGGAAACATCTCCAATACGCGACCACTCCATTAAATGCAAAACAGATATATCGATTATGAACTTTAAAATCTTAAGCTCAACCCAAGACTATCCCTCCCTCCATATCCGAGTATCGCTCGATATCACGCAACAAAATCCCTCTCTCAATCGCGATTTATTTTCCTCCCCACTACTAACCACCGAATTCTTTCAACTAATCCAACCAGCCAACTATTCATGATTTTCCCAACCAACTTCGTTTCTCGCCCATTTCTTCCCTCTACAAGCCGGGTAATTAAAAAAGTAATGAACCGATTTCATTACGTAATGTTTTATTAATGAAACGTAATACAAAACTCCAGCAGTAATCTACTCATAATCAAGTTTTATTTCCTGTTTTACAAGTGTTCGATGTGGCCACCACCTGCATCAAGGGGAACATAAAGGCGAGACTAGAAAAAAAAAGGAAGAAACAATTCAATTCTTGCCTTTATGTCGAAGCGTCAATTAAATGAACCCTACTCTCCTTGTTAGTTTTCACTTTTATTCTCAACATAAGAGGCGCGAATTATTTATATATATATATATATATATATATATATATATATATATATATATATATATATATATATATATATATATATATATATATATATATAATTATTTGCAATGGCGCAATTATATTTATGCGACTAAAAAGGCAATGCTGTAGCTAACTAAGCTCTTCATCAAGCCCTCGGAAGGAGCTCTTCTCGCAGTCACGAGAGGATATCGCATAAGCGATTAATACGCAAATTTTAGAAAAGCTGGCTTATATCCTCTCGTGACTGTGAGAAGAGCTCCTTCCGGGGGCTTGATGAAGAGCTTAGTTAGCTACAACATTGTCTTTATAACCGTATATATATATATATATATATATATATATATATATATAGTAGGAATATGAAGACCCAGGAGAATACACTAATCATTTATCGGCCGGACATGTTTCGGACCATCGCTAGGACCATCTTCAGCGACTGTATCAACTAATGAGAAGGGGAAGAAATATTAACGATAACAGTTAAACAGTTAGAAGCATGCATTATATAATTGCTAAAAAAGCAGGTGAAGGCAAGTTAAATAAATGAAATTGACAATTATTGAGATCAAAGTAAAACACAAACAACAATATATAGAATTAATTGATACTATCCAGAGTAATTTTGAAAAATAATAGAAAGAAGTGAAGTTTTAACATAAACTGACTTGAATATCAAAAATTAAAGGTAACTGGAATGAACAATAAAATAACCTATTATATTAAATTATAAACAAAAAAACTAAAAAAAGAAAACAAATGTGAACGAATTAAACAGAGGGACTAACCTTTATCGTAGGAGTTGTGAAATCAACTAACTAGAGATAGAAAAACTACCAACGAGATTTGTTCAGGTGGTCGGTTGGCTAGTTAATGCTATATAGTGAATAGTTTAACTGAGGAGGAGTAATTATTTAGGTTTGGATTTATTTTATTGATGTACAGTGACTCTAAGATTTTCAAATCGAGAGAAGTTAAGGCTGAAGAAAAGATGGTAAATGAATCATAATTAAGTGGATGATTGTGATAATCAGAGTGTTTTGCCTGATGGAAGAGGCTTCAGGTTTAGAGATGGGAATACCAGTCCTATGAGACATACCCAAGTGCTTTGCGATCCTGCATTTGAGTTGTAAAATAAAATAAAATAAATCGAAACCTAAATAATTACTCCTCCTCAGTTAAACTATTCACTATATAGCATTAACTAGCCAACCGACCACCTGAACAAATCTCGTTGGTAGTTTTTCTATCTCTAGTTAGTTGATTTCACAACTCCTACGATAAAGGTTAGTCCCTCTGTTTAATTCGTTCACATTTGTTTTCTTTTTTTAGTTTTTTTTGTTTATAATTTAATATAATAGGTTATTTTATTGTTCATTCCAGTTACCTTTAATTTTTGATATTCAAGTCAGTTTATGTTAAAACTTCACTTCTTTCTATTATTTTTCAAAATTACTCTGGATAGTATTGTTATTTGTGTTTTACTTTGATCTCAATAATTGTCAATTTCATTTATTTAACTTGCCTTCACCTGCTTTTTTAGCAATTATATAATGCATGCTTCTAACTGTTTAACTGTTATCGTTAATATTTCTTCCACTTCTCATTAGTTGATACAGTCGCTGAAGATGGCCCTAGCGATGGTCCGAAACACGTCCGGCCGATAAATGATTAGTGTATTCTCCTGGGTCTTCATATTCCTACTATATATATATATATATATATATATATATATATATATATATATATATATATATATATATATATATATATATATATATATATATATATATATATATATATATATATATATATATATATATATATATATATATATATATATATATATATATATATATATATATATATATATATATATATATATATATATATATATATATATATATATATATAAAGGCCCAAGGAAATTGAAATTGATAACACAACCCGGAAAAACGCTAAGGAGAATATTACATGAACATATATGTCGTAGAATGACTCCCGACGATACCATATATCACTATTCGTTGAGGGAACTTCCTTAATTATCTTTAGAGTGCGTTACTGTCTGGCGGCCGATATTATGTATCTTCGATATGCTTAAGAAGTGGAACTGAGCTCAAGGATAATAATATTGCTATTATTAATAAAATAGAGTTTTATTAATAATAACTATCAATAAACACAAGACGGAAAATATTGACATAAACAGAGAATGACAAGGGTCATGGGAAATCTAGCTAATCCCAGGATTAAGAGGGATTCAAAAAGGTAAAACAAATATAAAGTTAAAGGAATGGGATGGTTCGCTAAACCATTTAAAGCACAGGATAGAATTGACAAAAGGGTTAAATACTCAAAGGTAACGTTCGGCTTACGTAATTATACTTGTTGTGCAGAGGAAGGCGACGCCAAGGAATTTTCGGTCCGCTGGCGAGTTCCAGCCGAAGGAGGGGGAATAAATGATCCTGACGTGGTGTCTTGGGAATGAGAACCGTTTCTTGGCGAACAGCTTGAAGAACAATTGGCTGTTCTATGTTGTTCTCTTCTGAACAACAGGGGAAGTGAGAACCGTCTCTTATCTACGGGCTCGAGAACAATGGCTGTTCTAATGTTGTTCTCTTCTGAACAACAAGGGGGAAGGGTGAGAACCGTTTCTTGGCAAACGGGCTCAAAAGAACAATGGCTGTTCTACGTTGTTCTCTTCTGAACAACAGGGGGGGGGGTGAGAACCGTTTCTTGTCAACGGGCTCGAAAGAACAATGGCTGTTCTAACGTTGTTCTCTTTCTGAACAACATGGGAAGCCTTGTGGACTTGGCGTCACGAAGGCTCGAACCTTGGCACTCAAGGGATATTGTCCTTCTTCTGGACAAGTGATGGTGACTCTCGAGGTCGAGGTCCCCTGGCGCACAAGGTGAGAGTGGGTTGTAGTGATGTTTCACGACGAAAATCTGGATCTCCAATCTGATCTTAGTGGTAAAGTTTCAAAATAAATAGCCGGGACATCTCCTTGGCGTGGGGGACAATGGAGTGGGAGCTTCGAGGGAATGCACAGCCGAGCCTGAGAACAATGCCTTATCTGCCCATAAGCCTAACTCAATCTGGCTAGGTCGTTGCATGGGGAGAACGGAGGAAGATAAACCTCCTTGTTTAAACATTGACTCAGGTGGCTGCGATAAGGCGCCAGGCTTCAAAGCGAAGATGCACGTGGTTTTAAATAACATGTGATAGTGGTTGAAATTGAGCGGCCTCAAACCGTTCTATCACAATAACAAATATACTAATTCCTATATGAGTACCTGATATAGGACCTCTTAATCCGGCACGGGGATTACAAGGAGGGGAGTTTTAAAGATTTTCTTCCAAAACACACAAAAATAATGGCTTGATACTAAATATGGCCTCACGGGCACCACAAAAAGACTGATTACCTCAAAATAAGTCGAACAACTTTCCCACTCTAACTCACATCACTCTTCAGTAAGTGACACAATTCAAGAAAATTTTAACTTACAGCGGCAGATATGGTCGCAAAACCCCTCTCTAGCCGACTTGCTTGATCGTTAAATTATCTGCGCGCTTCGCTTTGCATTTATTAATTATAATTCATTCATTTGCACTCACATAGTGCTATGTCAACGCGCCATCAATTCTTTCATTCGCAATCACCTAGTGCTACCTATGGCAACGCTCATTCATTCAGTTCATTCACACTGACATAGTGCTACCTATGACAACGCGCCATCAATTCATTCATTGGCACTTACATACATATGGCAACGCGCCCTTAATTCATTCATTAGCATTCACATAATGTACCTACGGAGACATGCCTCTCAACTCATTAGTATTCACACAATGCTACCAACGGTGACTTGCCTCTCAACTCATTAGCATTCACATAATACTAGCTACGGTGACATTCCTCTCATCTAAGGAACCGACTAGAAGAGTTAACTTTCAAATAAAAAGGCTTTACAACGAATACGGTTTCAACTCATTCATTAAAGGTTGCAAGTTTGCCCAAATATTTTGTTCATCAAATTTTTAGTAACTCACGAATTTAGGTTAACTAATTAATTTTTCAAATTTATTGTATCCACGTTTACACTTCATTGTATCATTAAGAGAAAATGTGTACTCAATCGACCCATTTTTGTTCCTCCACTTTCACAATGAATTGACACACATGCATTCAGGTGACCTACAGCTAGACAAAAATTACCTTTGACTACCGTATTTCAAAATGTTTTGGTTAAGATTTTAAAATGTAACATTTGTAAGTTTATATTTCATCATGAAAATACCGTCTTAATAATTATTACACACTATACAAATCTGACCTAATTATTATGTATAACTATTTTTAATCATTATTTTACTTTAATGAGATTTTATGTATCGAATTAACATTCTGTTAACAAGAACTAATATCATTTTACACTCATTTATTATTTTAACCAACGGATTGGTGAACATCTTACCTCATACTTTTATTTGATCTATTTATCAAGTCCAATAAATCTTCATTATTATATTTTTTACTCAAATGATTAATTCTGATTGGATTATATCATTATTTTGATCCGAATGTCCTAATTGTCGCTACATTCATCTTGTTTCATAATTTTTAGATTTTATATATAATCACACAAATGTAACCACATTTGCTAATTCAGAAGGCTGAGTGATTTTGTGGTGATCCATTTACACAAAAGTTGCGCACACTCTTTGAGCAGGATCTTAGACTCAATTCAGACGGCTATATGGAGTTGCTGGAAATTGAGGTCAATCCTTGTTGTAGAAGATTGCTGATGGAAGGCCATACATCTGGAAAGAGACAGAAGTGGTTGTTGGAGAATTTCTGACTTCACAAGCCCCACTTTCTTGACTCCAAGATCCTCCGATTGGGGGGCGCGGTTGAGAAACACACCGACCGCTCTGCCTGCAACGTTAAGGCCGAGCTGGTGACCAAAATCATGCAGGTGTTCAAAAAACTGCCCAGGAAGACAGTGAGGAACGCATGCACTAGGTTCCGGAGCCGTCTTGAGGCCGTGGTGGAAGCTGAGCGCGGTTACTTTGAGTAAATTGTTATCGCCCAGCCATAAAAGAAATTAATTTTTAGTTGGGATATTGCCGTGTTATCTTATTTTATGCAAATTTAGCCCAAACACAATATATATATATATATATATATATATATATATATATATATATATATATATATATATATATATATAATTGAAAATCACATGACACGTGATATATAGATGTATTTAAAGTCTCAAGGAAATGGAAATTGGTAACACAACCCGGAAAAACGCTAAGGAAAATATTACATGAACCAATGAAAGCTTAAGAAAGAAAATGGGAGATGTAGAGACGCTCTGGCGATGAGCGTCTTGGCCATATAAGCTCTGAGCGTTTGATGACTCAGGTGGTTCAAATCCAACTTCTGTATTTATTTTCATATAACGGTTAAAATAGTTTGCCCGATCTTTCCGTTCTCTACATCTCCCATTTTCCTTCTAAAGCTTTCATTGTGTGATAGAACGAGTTGAAGCTGCGTTAATTTCAACTCCTATCCCATATTATTTAAAACCACGATGCTGCCCACGTGCATCTTCGATTCGATGCTTGGAGTCTTATCACAGCTACCGGATGTCAATGTTTAAACAAGGAGGTTATCGTCCCCCCGTTCGCCCCCATACGCCGACCTCGCCAGATTGAGTTAGGCTTATGAGCAGATAAGGCATTGTTCTCCGGCCCGGCTGTGCGTTCCCTCCAAACTTTCACTCCATTTTCCCCCACGCCAAGGAGATGTCCTGGCTATTTATATGGAAACTTTACCACTAAGATCAGATTGGAGATCCAGATTTTCGTCGCGAAACATCACCACGACCCTCTCTCCCTTTGTGCGCCAAGGGACCTCGACCTCGAGATTCACCATCACTTGTCCAGAAGGAGGACAATATTCCTTGAGTGCCAAAGGTTCGAGTCTTTCCGACGCCAAGTCCCCAAGGCTTCCCCCCCTGTTGTTCAAAGGAGAACAGCATTAGAACAGCCATTGTTCGTTTTGAGCCCTTCGCCAAGAAACGGTTCTCATCCCCCCCTGTTGTTCAAAGGAGAACAGCATCAGAACAGCCATTGTTCGTTTTGAGCCCTTCGCCAAGAAACGGTTCTCACCCCCCCCCCCCCCCTGTTGTTCAAAGGAGAACAACATTAGAACAGCCATTGTTCTTGAGCCCGTAGACAAGAGACGGTTCTCATCCCTCCTTTGTTCAGAAGAGAACAACCTAGAACAGCCATTGTTCTTCAAGCCGTTCGTCGAGAACGGTTCTCCTTCCCAAGACGCCACGTCAGGATCATCTTATTCCCCCCTTCGGCTGGAACTCGCCAGCGGACCGAAACTCCTTCAAGCCACCTTCCCCTGCACCACTAGTGTAAAAGTTGCGTAAGCCAAACGTCACCTTTGAGTACTTAACCCTTTTGTCAATTCTATCCTGTGCTTTAAATGGTTTATCGAACCATCCCATCTCTTTAACTCTATATTTATATTTTAACTTTATATTTTCCGTTTTGTGTGTTGTTAATATTTATTATTAATAAAACTCTATTTTATTAATGATAGCAATATTATTATCCTAGAGCTCAGTTCCACTTCTTAAGCATATCGAAGATACTTAATATCGGCCAGCCTAGACATCCACGCACTCTAAAGATGATTAAATAAGTTCCCTCACGAATAGTTATATATTGTATATCGTCGAGAGTCCATTCTACGACATATATATGTATATATACTATTTAAATTTGGTATCAAGTGTGTAAGGTTTAACGCTATATCTTTGCAAACACCGGTCTCAGTCGAGTAAAGCATAGTGTTATTCGTCATAATAATAGAGTATAGTAGTTCCCTTTTGTTTTAACAATTGCTATTCCCATTTTTGAAACTTAAGAAGCTGGAGTAACTCAAGGAACTGTTATAATAATTTGTTTGTGTTTTTTTGTGTGTGATTTTAGTCAGTGGTTATTTAGATCGAGAAACCAAGTACGAATAGGTCAGTGCCCATATTTAGGTAGGCTAATTCTCTACAAGGCATAATTCTTGTTGCAAGGAATTTTAGTTGGTTAACTATAGCGCCCCCAAGTGCAGAGATGACTCAGTTCGAAATCTTAAAAGCGCAAGGAGAGTCCTTGGGACTTTCCGGAAAAGAATTAATTGAGTACGTTCAAGAGGAGCAAAGAACGGAAAGAGAAAAGCTAAGAGAAGAAAAAGAAAGAGAAAGAGAAATCCAACGAGAAGAAAGGGAAAGAGAAACCCAACGAGAAGAAAGAGAAATCCAACGAGAAGAAAGAGAAGGAGAGGAACGGAAAAGACAAGCTGAGCTTCACCATCAGATTGAATTAGCTCGTGTTAAAGCAGAAATACAGTCATCCAGTTCACGTTCTGAAGCCCCCCCCCCCCAATCTCCCACTAAAGCCTCCCAATTTCAAGGACGGAGAGGATTTCGGAGCATTTTTAGCCCACTTCGAAAAGATCCTCGAAATCAATAACATGGATCTGGAGGCTGAAGGTGTAGTCAGATTACTTCCACCGTTAAATTGTAAATTGCGCGAAATTTTTATATCTTTACCATCTGAATGTACAATTAACTACAGCACCCTGAAAGCTGAGTTATTGGCCGCTCATAATATGACTCCCGATTTCTATCGACAAGAATTTTGAGGAGGTCGTATTAAACCCGGACAGACGTTCCGTCAATTCGGATACATTCTTCAGAGGAAATTTAAATTTTGGTTAAAATCCTCAAAGGTTGATCCGAACTACGAGTCCTTAACAGACTTCGTGTTGCGGGATCAATTTTTGGCGTCTCTTCCGACGGAGATCCGCGCGTTCGTCAAGGATCGTCGATGCCAGACCTTTAAAGAATGTACCGAAGAAGCGGATGTCTATGCCGCAAGCCATAATTTATACCCAAAGGAGAATCGAACTTCTCACCAACCCCCAAACCAGCAAAGAAGGAAGGAGTCGCGCCCCTTCCCAGGAAAGCTCACAAGGTTTCCGGGCCCCGTAAAACCCCAAAACTTTATTCCCCAAAACCAACAACGGGACTCCAAACCTCCCATTAAGATTTCTCCTCCATCTCTCTTCCCGAAGCGACCCATCATATGCTTCACCTGTGGTGTAGAAAACCACATGAGCTGGAATTGCCCCTAAAATCCTTAGCTTAAAAGCGGACCAGCCCACCAAGTTCACCAGATTAATGCCACCCCGGCTTCCCCGGTGGTGCAGACCCAAGCAGCAACTTATCCCCCTCCGTCAGGCCACCAGGTAAATTTTATTTTTGATAAAAGTTCACCGGGAACTTTGAAATTTGAGGAGGGCAGCGTGAACGGCTGCCGAGTATCGACTCTCGTCAGGGACACAGGATGTACGTGTTTCATCGTGTCCGACGAGCTCCTCCCCCCAGTGGACCCTAACCACGAAAAATTTGCGGTGGTACATGACTACCTTGGGCGGGCGAACCGATTCCCCGTCGTTAGATGTTACCTGCAGTGTCAATATTATGATGGCTGGGCTGAAGTCATTTCAGCACCCATAAAATTCTGTTGTGTACTTATAGGACAGAGCCCTCAAGTAAGCTCCGACCCTGTGTCCCAGGCCGCCCTTACTCGAGGTCGAGCTAAGAAGGAAGCCCAGGAGTCCGTCCCCCTCAGAACCCCGATACCGTCCGAATTCTCGGAGATCCTTAACCAGGACTTTAGGACGGCACAAAAGGAGTGTGAAGCACTAACACCCTTTTGGGATAAGGCCCAAAACCAGGACATGGAGACTGTCCGTGGACCCAAAGTCATCAGGTACCTGGAGGAAGGTAGCTTACTTTATCGATTCGATCCGCCGAGGACAGTAATAACGCTGTTACTGCTGTCCTATGCCTTCCACGATCCCATGTCCCCATAGTGCTCAAAGTGGCTCATGACAGCATTTTTTTCCGGTCATTTTAGTCACACTAAAACGGGCCAGCGCATTTTATAATATTTTTATTGGCCGGGTGCTGCAGCTGACATCTTAAAGCATTGTCGATCGTGCGATGTGTGTCAGAAGACGTCCGCTAAGGAGCGGGTCAAACCTGCTCCCTTACAAATGGGACCAGTCATTACTGAACCCTTCTCCAGAGTGGCCATCGACCTGGTTGGCCCTATCCACCTCCCCCTTGAGCGAAGGGCACAGCTACATTTTCACGTTGGTAGACTTTGCTACCCGTTTTCCCGAGGCTGTCCCCCTTCGCCGAATCGACAGTATTTCTTGCACCGAGGCCCTCATTTCCATCTTTTCAAGGGTAGGCGTCCCCAAGGAAATACTCTCCGATAGAGGCCGACAATTTACCTCTGAGTTGATGGAGTACGTAGGGAAGCTGCTCATGGTAAAGCCCCTTTTTACCACCCCCTTCCGGCCACAGACAAACGGGATGTGCGAGAAATTAAATGGAAATTTAAAATCCATTATTAAGAAGATCTGTGCCGAGCAGCCCCGCGAATGGCACCGATATCTCCCTGTCGCCCTATTTGCCTATCGGGAAATTCCCCACCGTACATTAGGCTTCGCCCCGTTCGAGCTCCTTTATGGACGTAATGTACGCGGGCCACTCAGTATTTTAAAGGAGTTGTTAATCAAGCCCCAACTGGATCAAGAACTCGAGTCATCTTACGCCTATGTCTTGGACCTACGCCAGAGGCTTGAGAAACGCGCAAACATCGCCTATGAAAAGGCCGATGTCAATTTGGAGAAATACAAAACCTATTTTGATGTCAGGTCCGAAGATCGTAAATTTAAGCCCGGTGATGAAGTACTCCTGCTCCTTCCCACAGCCAGTAATAAATTACTGAGCCAATGAAAAGGTCCGTACTCGGTCCGCGAGGTACTAGCACCGGTAGATTACCTCATTGGTACCCCAGCAGGCGATAAGCTCTATCACGTCAACTTATTGAAAAAGTACCACCGGCGCGCCCATGGAGATACCTTCGTACCTCTGGACGAAACATCGGCGCTTTAAGAGGATTACCCCGCGGAGTCCCTTAATGTAATCCAGACAGTTTTCATCCAACCTGATGCCGATTACCCTCTTCCTTCCTTACCAGGCGAGCCTTTTAAACCCTCTGACATGGATATCGACGCGCAGCTGACACCACATCAAAAGAGTCAGCTACAAGAACTATTATGTCAGTTCGACGACGTTATTTCAGAGAAGCCTGGGTGCGCTACTAGTTTCGAGCATGATATCAAATTAACAACCTTAGAACCCGTCCGTTCAAAACCCTATCCCATGCCGATTCATTTACGCCAAGTCTTTAACGCCGAAGTTGATAATTTAATTAGTTTAGACATAATAGAACCTTCCACCTCTAGTTATTGTTGACCAATCGTCATGGTCAAGAAACCTGATGGCTCTTATCGGATGTGCATCGACTTCCGGAAGTTAAATTCGGTAACTGTGTTCGACGCCGAGCCCATCCCGTTAGTAGAACAAAGCCTCCACCTTTTTGAAAACGCCAAGTTCATCTCGGAACTCGATTTGTGCAAGGCATATTATCAAATCCCCCTCCGGCCCGATGTGAAAGCATATACCGCCGTTGCAACGGAGAAAGGCCTTATGCAATTCAAGCGCCTTCCTTTTGGCCTCGTCACTGCTTGTAGCAACTATAACCGTCTCATGAGAAGGTTGTTGGATGCACTTCCGAATGTATCCTTTTACTTCGATAATGTCTACGTCGCTACTCGCGAATGGAGTTACCATTTAACCACCCTGTTAGCTCTATTCGAGCGACTGCGCGAAAATGGCCTCACCATGGGCCCCAGCAAATGCCATTTTGCCCACGAAACCATAAAATACTTGGGTTTCAAAATAGGACAAAGCCAATTGGGTACCCAAGAGGACAAGATTAAGGCAATCGCCGACATGCCCCTCCCGATTACAAAGAAGCAATTAAGATCGTTCCTAGGATCAGCTTCTTACTATCGGCGATTTGTCCCGAATTTCGCTGCAATTTCGGCGCCCCTCAGCTTCCTTTTAAAAAAGAATTCCCCCGATCGTCTACGTTGGAATGATGTCGCTGTTTCCCATTTTAATCAGCTCAAGAGTAAGCTCATTTCTGCCCCCATTTTAAAGTTGCCTAACCCGGAAAAATCCCTTAGGATTAAGACCGACGCGTCCAACGAGGGCATTGGAGGTGTACTCCTTCAATACGAGGATGACGGAACGAGTCATCCAGTTGCATATTCTAGTCTCCAATTATTACCACGCAAAAAGAGATATGCCACTATAGAGAAGGAAGCTCTATCAATTATCTGGATTATAGACAAATTCAAAATGTACTTGATAGGAAAAGAATTTTAGATAGGAACCGACCACCGTCCGTTAGCCTATATTAGGAATGTGCGACACTCTAACGGCCGAATCATGCGCTGGAGTTTACTCTTGCAAGAGTATTAATTTAAAATAAATTATATAAAAGGTTCCGATAACCAGGTCGCTGACGCACTCAGTAGGAATGCGTTACCGAATAGCGTAGAGTAATTGTATTCGTAGGATTAGGATTTCTATGTATGTAAATACCGTCTTGTACGACTTAAATTAAATTCTCTCGTAAGATAATTAGTTAATGGATATATTTGTACCCATTAAATTACGTATAAATTATTTTGTCCCATATATACTAATTTTATATCATTTCATTGTTCCATGCCCCTTTTTTTAAGTTTGTATTTAAGGTTATTTTCCCCTATAATCAAAAGATCAAAATAATCATATGTATTGAGGTAATACTAGTTAGGTGCAGGAAGGTACAGTTGGTACAAGAAAACGAGTTAATTTCAACAACTATCACATGTTATTTAAAACCACGATGCTACCCACGTGCATCTTCGCTTTGAAGCCTGGCGCCTTATCGCAGCCACCTGAGTCAATGTTTAAACAAGGAGGTTTATCTTCCCCCGTTCTCCCCAGCGCCCACCTCGCCAGATTGAGTTAGGCTTATCGGCAGATAAGGCATTGTTCTCAGGCTCGGCTGTGCATTCCCTCGAAGCTCCCACTCCATTGTCCCCCACGCCAAGGAGATGTCCCGGCTATTTATTTGGAAACTTTACCACTAAGATCAGATTGGAGATCCAGATTTTCGTCGCGAAACATCCCTACGACCCACTCTCACCTTGTGCGCCAAGGGACCTCGACCTCGAGATTCACCATCACTTGTCCAGAAGAAGGACAATATCCCTTGAGTGCAAAGGTTCGAGCCTTCGTGACGCCAAGTCCAAAAGGCTTCCCCTGTTGTTCAGAAAGAGAACAACGTTAGAACAGCCATTGTTCTTACGAGCCCGTTGACAAGAAACGGTTCTCACCCCCCCCTGTTGTTCAGAAGAGAACAACGTAGAACAGCCATTGTTCTTTTGAGTCCGTTCGCCAAGAAACGGTTCTTACCCTTCCCCTTTGTTGTTCAGAAGAGAACAGCCATTGTTCTTGAGCCCGTAGACAAGAGACGGTTCTCACCCCCCCCTGTTGTTCAGAAGAGAACAACATAGAACAGCCAATTGTTCTTCAAGCCGTTCGCCAAGAAACGGTTCTCATTCCCATGACGCCACGTCAGGATCATTTAACCCCCCCCCCCTTTGGCTGGAACTCGCCAGCGGACCGAAAATTCTTTCACGTCGCCTTTCTCTGCACAACAAGTATAATTACGTAAGCCGAACGTTACCTTTGAGTATTTAACCCTTTTGTCAATTCTATCCTGTGCTTTAAATGGTTTAGCAAACCATCCCATCCCTTTAACTTTATATTTGTTTTACCTTTTTGTATCCCTCTTAATCGTGGGATTAGCTAGATTCCCCACGACCCTTTCCATTCTCTGTTTATGTCAATATTTTCCGTTTTGTGTGTTGTTGATAGTTTTTATTAATAAAACTCTATTTTATTAATGATAGCAATATTATTATCCTAGAGCTCAGTTCCACTTCTTAAGCATATCGAAAATACTTAATATCGGCCAGCCTAGACATCCACGCACTCTAAAGATAATTAAATAAGTTCCCTCAACGAATAGTTATATATGGTATATCTTCGAGAGTCCATTCTACGACAGTTATAATTTATTGCTTTTTCCGTGTGTGTGATTACAAGGGTAAGATTTTATTTAAAATTTTTTGGAACTATTGCGAGAGCCCCATTTTCTTTGCCGTAAGATTCTTAAACGCGTTCAAGGGCTAATGCTCGTGTAAGGAAACAACATGACGTCCTTCGAGAGATTTAGGCAACAGGGTGAGATGCTTGGTCTCGTCTTAAAGAGCTAGTGGCCTATATTCAGGAAGAGGAGAAAAACGAAAGAGGATAGAAGAAAGAAATAAGAGAAGCTAAAGCTGAGCAGAGAAGAAGAGAAGCTGAAACTGTAGAGAGAAGAAGAGAAGCTGAAGCTGATAAGAGAAGAAGAGAAGTGAAGCTGAGGAGAGAAGAAGAGAAGATGAAGCTCAGGAGAGAAGAAGAGAAGCTGAAGCTGAAGAAAGAGAAAGGGTGAGGCACCATGAAATGGAGTTAAATAGGAATAACTTAGAAACCCTCACACTTAGTTCCAGGAATGAAGCCCCCAAATACCACTTCAAAGCTCCCAGCATTTAAGGACGGTGAGGATTTCAATGCTTACCTCACTCACTTCGAAAAGAATTTTGAGGTAAATCACTGGGATATCCAAACTGCTGAACTGCTGGAGTCGCCCGAACTTTTGCCACTTCTTAATACGCAGCTGCGAGATATATTCATTTCGCTACCCGCTGAGGCTACCCTCGACTATTCGACCCTTAAGTCCGAACTCTTGGCTGCGATCAACATGAATCCGGACTTCTACAGGGCAAAATTTCGTCAGGCAAAGTTGCAATCTGGCCAGACTTACCGCCAGTTCGGATTCATCCTCAGAAGAAACCTGCAGTTTTGGTTGGATCACCCCCAGGTAAACGGCGACTATGAGTCTCTGTTCGACTTCATTTTGCGGGATCAATTGATGGCTACGCTGCCCTGGGAAATCCGTGCATTCATAAAGGGCCAAAGATTTGCAGTATTCCAGGACTACTTGGGACGAGCCAGCCGCTTCCCAGTATCCGTTGTTTCATCGAATGCCAGTATTTCACCGGTTGGGCTGACGCCGTAGTAGGCCCTATTAAATTCTGCAAGATATTAGTTGGTCAGAAACCACAGCTCTTCCCTAGTCATGTTGCTCAGCCCGCCATCACGAGGGCCCAAACCCCCAAAAACGAGGCTTTCCCCCCGAGTACGAGACTCTGAACAACGAGTCTTTTGGCAAGGCACATAATGAGTGTCCTTCCCTACAGCCATTGTTGGAAAAGTCGAGGACCAACGAGCGCGAATCCGTTCGTGGTGGCAAGGAGGTCTCTTACCTCGTTGAGGGTGAACTCTTGTTCCTTTTCCCCTCCGTTCCTAACCACTCCCCTACGCGCTCCTTACGTATCCCCCGATCCTATGACAGGAACCATTTTGACATTAAGTCAAAAGAAAGACGGTTCAAGCCCGGTGACAAGGTTCTGCTTCTCCTGCCCACGGAGACAACTTCTTTTCCAATGGAAAGGCCCCTTTTCAGTCCTGGAAGCCCGTGGTCCCGTGGGCTACCTCATCCAAACGCTCTCCATTAACAAAGTGTTTCACGTCAACATGCTCAAAAGTTACCACCGCCGCACCTGCATCAACAATATTGTTGTCCTGGATGAAGAGGCCATGATAAAATCCTCTTATCCCCCCCCCCCCCGAACCTCTTAACCTAGTCCAGACAGTTTGCGTATAAGCTGATAATGACTACCCACTGCCTTTGCTCCCCGGAACGTATAAAGACTTTCCCCAGGAGATCGATCTAAATCCCTACCTGGAACCCGGTCAGAAAGCCCAGTTATCCCGGTTGTTAAAGGCTTACCTCCGGCCCATTCATTTGCGATCCACGTTCAATGCGGAGGTCGAAAACTTACTAAAATTAGAAATAATCAAAACTTCCTCTTAAGATTACTGTTCCCCCATTGTTATGGTTCGGAAGACAGACCAGTCCTTTCGAATATGTGTGGACTTTCGAAAACTTAACGCCGTGAAGGTTTTTGATGCCGAACCGATACCGTTGATAGACCAGAGCCTACATTTGTTCTTAGATGGTCTGAATAATGTGTCATTCTATTTTGATAATGTGTACGTAGCTACACGCACATGGGATGAACATCTAAATTCCCTTCGTTCCCTCTGTAATAAGCTCCGAGAGCATGGTCTGACCATGAGTCGTTCCAAGTGTTATTTTGCTTACGACACTATCAAGTACGAGGGGCGGTCAATAAGTTTTGCGAATCAGTAGGGCAAAACAGAGGAAGGGAGATGGCTGTTTGTGGGGGTGTTAGGACAAGTTATGACAAGTCAGGACCTTCAACCGCACGCTCCTGCCTCGTCTATTTAAGAAGCAGTAGCTGATCGCAGATCGTCAGTCACAAATTTTTCAACAATGGAGAAGGTTGAGCACCGTGCAGTGATCAAATCTTTGACCAAGGAAAGCAAGAATGCAAAAGAGATCCATGGACGCATGGTTGCAGTGTACACCGACACCGCCCCTTCCTATGCAACCATTGCTCGCTGAAATAGGGAGTTCCGCCATGGTCGTGAGTCCCTTGAAGTTGACTCCAGTCCAGGATGCCCGTCAGACGTGACCAACGAGGACAATGTGGCCCGTGTGGAGAGGATGATCCTCGAAAATCGACGGGTGAAGGTCGAAGAAATCGAGCGAGAACTTGGAATACCACATGTAAGTGTTATAAACATCATCCACGACAATTTGGCCATTACCAAGGTCTTTGCCCGTTGGGTCCCTAGAAACCTCTCGCCCCATGATCGACTTCAACGTCGTCAAAGTCCACAAGGCCAGAGTTGCACAAGCTGCCCTGCGCGAGTGCGGATTCAAGGAGCTCAACCATCCTCCCCCCCTACAGTCCAGATCTGGCCCCTAGCGACTACTTTTTATTCCGCCAGCTCAAGGCTGCACTGCGTGGACGCCGGTTTGTGGACGATGAAGATGTCCAGCTCGCCGTCCAGGAGTGGATTGAACAGCAGTCGGGAGATTTCTGGTTGTCGGGAATTCGAAGCCTCAGGGATAAGTGGCGCAAATGCATTGAAGTCGAGGGTAGTTATATTGAAAAATAATAAAACACTTTTCCTCATATCTCGTTTCCTTATATTCGAATTGCAAAACTTATTGACCGCCCCTCATACCTTGGATTTCACATTGGGGAAAATTAAATAACGCCCCAGCAAGAAAAGATCAGGGCCATTTCAGATATGCCCCTTTTCCGTACTAAGAAGCAGCTACGCTCCTTCTTGGGTTCAACCTCCTTTTACCTGCGCTTCGTCTCCAACTTTGCCGCCTTAGCGTTCCCCCTAAACTCCCTCCTTAAGAAAAACTCCCCAGATTCCCTCGTTTGGAACCCCAATGCAATTTCCCACTTTCAGCAGATGAAGGATATGCTAATATCTGCCCCCATATTGCGGCTCCCGAACCCGAACAAACTGTTTAGAATCCCTACGGATACCAGCAACGATGGCATCGGTTGTGTGTTGCTGCAGTACGAAGAAGATGGGAATAGATATCCTATCGCTTATGCAAGCCGGAAACTGTTGCCGCGCGAGAGAAACTATGCAGTAATAGAACTTGAGGCTCTGGCAATAGTTTTTGGTGTCTGGAAGTTTAAAATGTATCTGATAGGTCAGGAGTTCGTGATCGAAACGGAATACCGTCCTTTGGCGTACTTAAGAAATTGTAAAAGTCAAAACGGAAGGCCTATGCGCTGGAGTCTGCTATTAATGGAATATCAATTGTGAATTTTGCATTTAAAAGGTAGTGAATAGGGAATAGGGTCATCTACTAGATTCCTACTAAGACTCCATACATCCTATAAGTTTATGTATATATTCGAGCTCGTTGCTCTCTCATGTAAAATTTATTTTGTACGTGTGTGCGTACGCCCGCATTTTAGTGTATTGCATGTATATAAGTGTTGTCATTATTGATTTTTTAATTATTTCCTGGATTGTCCCTCCGTTTGATTGATTCCTTATTCTAAATTGGGGTATTGCTTTTACACATAACTATATATATTTTAATTATCTAATTAATTACCCATTAACCTAAATGTATGTGTAAGTTTTATCCGTCGTCAGGAATCAAACGGATCAAATCCTGTACCTTGGCGGCCGCAGTGTGGGTTGAAATTTTAATACCGATGGGTTTTGGTCGAGATGCCCTTTTCTTTTCCTTCGTGTCAGGAAAAAACGCCACGTTGGAAGGGAGGCATGTAAGGGAAAGGGACGCCAAGAAGAATACCCCCTTCATTTGTTTATTGAATTCCTTCCCTTTATATATCTCCTAAGTATAACTCCACTAGGAGTAAGCTCTGTATCCAAAGAGAAAAATAAAAGAAGAAAGAATTTAAATATCCGTCAGGCCTCACAGGTGTAGTTAAGTTAAGTGCTAAAAGCTTTCGCCTCACCGATGAAACGTTAATCTCCGTAGTCGGGAAAATGTTAGCCGAAAGTTTCCCACCCACATCGTTGGAGACGATTAAGACCTGTGTCGGGCGACAAAACTAATCCCTCTAGGCGCCGGAAGCCTTCTCACAGACGTCTGTGCCTTCCAGGGATTGAGCACCAAAAAAAATGGCCGTCATATAAATACCCTGGGTTTTTCGAAGATCGACAGGTTGAGTTGGACAACCCGTTGCCTTCGGTTCAGATCGTGTGTCTGTTTCCCCAAGTCCCTGGTATTCGCTTCTACCATCGAGGTTGGATCGCACCAGGCAGATCCATCTCTTTTGTGAAGGCTTACTCTGTTTAGAGCAAACCTCGAATTGTTTCGTCCCCGAAGGACTGGCCGAGATTCCACTCGTCTCATTTGGACCCCCCCCCCTCCCCTCAAGGATCTCCAGTTTCCCGTGTGAGATTTCGCGCTGAGCCGCGTCAGAGTCTCGATTTTTGGAGGTCGCACTTCTTTGGAGCAGAGGTGCCATCGTCCGTCTTCAAAGAGGATCATGAACTCGTCTTCTGCCTCCCCCCCCTTGATCCTCGTCACCATCAGCATATTCAGCCGAGAATCACGACTATTTTCGGTCTCCATTCCCCCGCGCCGACTCGCTAAAGGATTCTCCTTCCTGGACGTGACCCCTTTTAAGGTAAAACGGCCCTTGCTTGCATCTCCCGTTAATCGACCCGCTATCCGACTCTTAAATATTCCTTCTGTATAATTTATCTATAGTATCTCATTTAAAAGCTAATTAACAAGTAATTAACGTTACCCGATTGTCAATTATCTATATTCTGTCAGTATTATCCTTATTTACATTTCTTATATTTCCCGTATATATATATATATATATATATATATATATATATATATGTTAACTAGTGACTTATTAAAATTATATTTTTGGTTTTCCCTCTTTAAATACATCCTTGAACTGCAGCCTGGTAAACTCATTAAACGCTATCGGCCCCTGTATTAAAATCGCACTCTTATACCTTCTTATCAACGGATTACTTTGACGAAGTGAATGTACTTGTACGTGACGAAGGACGTGTACGTACATTAGAGGATATACGTGCATATAACTGTATATATACATATTCTCTTGGCTTTTATCTTTTTCCTCCCAAATAATAGATACATATATGTTTATATAGACGTATTCTCTAGGGAGGTGACCTATTCCTCGACATATATATATATATATATATATATATATATATATATATATATATATATATGATGAAAATTAATGCAATATCGCAAGAAAAGATGATGAATTATACCACATTCTCCGAAGACAATTTAATTCAGAACAGTTTCGGTGTATCTCACACCCTTTTTCAACTGACACTGGGTAGAAAATATAAGAGAAGTGCATATAAGCATAACACAAGATCCCCTCTTTTTTCCCCCAATCCCCTACTTGTGGCTAATCTGGGGGGGGGAGGCCTAAACATATTGAAGGGCTGACATTTTACTATTTTGTTTATTTGCTTTCTTATTAAAGGATTAAAAGAAAATATCCCCTCAGATAGATTTAAATTAGTTAGCCGATTTAAATACCATTTTACTTCCATTGAAATCGATCGTATGATTCTTGTCTCTAACATGGCAAAATATTCCACTGCTTTCGCTGCCCACTCTAATATCTCTTTTGTGTTCGTACAATCTCTTGTCTAGATTTCTCCCCGTTTCCCCTATATAAACTTTAGGGCAATCGTTGCATGGTATTGCATATACTCCTATGTTATGATGTTCTTTGGGTTTCCTGGCCATCATCAATTGGTTTAAGGAATTATTATATTTAAAGGCTAGATTAATGCCCGCTTTTCCAAATATGTCCTTTAAACTATTTAATTTATTATTAAATGGCAATGTTATACATTTGTTGAAGTCGTTAGTGCGGGAAGGCTTATTACCATAGAATGTTTTCCTAGCTGCAAAATGGGCAGACGATATGAACCAATCGGGGTAATACAAATTAGAAAAAATGGTCCTGATAATGACAATTTCTTCATCTAAATAGGAAGGATGACATATTTTGTATGCTCCAAGGAAAAGGTTAGAAATTACCGATTTTTTAACAGTATTATCGTGAAACGAAAAATAATGTATATAGGCATTCGAGTGGGTTGGTTTCCTATACACGTCAAGTTTTAATTCATCCTGATCTTTATTAATGATGACATCTAAAAAGGGTAATCTATTATCATATTCCCATTCATATTTAAATTTGATGGAGGCATGCAAATTATTCAAATTATTAAAAAAGGTATCAAAATCATGGCCATTATGCCATACAGAAAATACATTGTCAATGTACCTTAACCATATAAAGTTAGAAGGAGAAATTGTGGGAAGGAGTTGTCTCAAAATATTCCATGAAGAGACATGCCAATATCGGAGATAAACTATTTCCCATGCTAAGGCCAAATATTTGTCTATAAAACTCATTATTTACTCGAAACACATTGTCAGAGAGACATAATTAAACTAAATCGATAAATTTACTCGTAGAAATGGGAAGATCCAAATTAAGTCTAGGCATGATTTCCCGCAGAAGGCCCATGGTTTTGTAAACCGGTTGACCAAATAGTAAAATATCAGCCCTTCAATATGTTTAGGCCTAACCCCCCCCCCATTAGCCACAAGTAGGGGATTAGGGGGAAAAGAGGGGATCTTGTGTTATGCTTATATGCAATTCTCTTATATTTTCTGCCCAGTGTCATTTGAAAAAGGGTGTGAGATACACCGAAACTGTTCTGAATTAAATTGTCTTCAGAGAATGTGGTTTAATTCCTCATATATATATATATATATATATATATATATATATATATATATATATATATATATATATATATATATATATATATAGATATATTTATATATATATATATATATATATATATATATATATATATATATATATATATATATATATATATATATATATATATATATATATAAGTATATATTTTAAAATAACTTAATTGCATCTCATAATGAAGGTTGACTCGTATTTTTCATTACGACGTCTTGGGAACATTGGCGATCTTTTGTGTGAAGTCGCTGATTAATTTGACATCAAAAAAGGCTCCGCCCACCTATATCAATTTTTACTCCGCCATTTTAATGACGTTAGCAAACTTTTTGGGAGGGAAATCACTAATTGATCTGACGTCATAAGGGATCCACCCAACTCAGTTGTACCTCTCTCACATACAAACACGCAAACATTCACACCATCTGAGGATGAGGAGGTTTGGAATTCATGGCAACTAAGGAGACCAATTAAAAATTTGGAAATAATAAATTCTTTCCTTAGTACGATCTCTTCGTTTCTTTGGTCATTACAAGAATTACTTCACCCCATTTAGAGCTTGGAAAATAATGAAGTGGCAACTCCATCGGTATGCTAAAGCGTTACCACACCCATATTAACCACATGTTTTTATTCATTTGTCGCTAAACCTGTCTATGTGTCACACGTTATTAGATGGTTATCCACATCATGTCACACACACACATTCAGTAGTTATTTTGCCCCCGAAGATGTTTGCGGATCGGGTCATAAACTTAGCCCAAACTATTCATCTACGGTTGATTTCTTCGATCATCTTCCTTGACTTATTCATGATCATCCAATTGATCGGAATGAATTTCTCTATAGTGAGTCATCCCGACCACCTCTCAACTACATAGTGGAAAAGAAGTCAATCAATCAATCAATCATTTCCTGTGGTACCCACGGGGATGCATAGGGCCTCAATGAACTCACGCCACTACGCTCTATCTTGAGTTAATGCGTCAAGATCTTCCCAACAATCATCTCCTGCTTCCTGCCTCATAGTCCTTATCTAAGTCTCCCTAGGCCTACCTCCACATCTTCTACCAGGGGCCACCAACCCTGGTGTACCCCGAACTATACCCTGCTTTCTATAAATATGACTTAACCATTTCCAACGGGAAAATCTAACAAACTCATCGACCGGTTGCACCCCCGTTATTTCTCTGATTGTGGTATTTGACACTCTATCCCACCATTTAACTCGTAAAAAGAAGTACGTACTTGAAAATCTCCAGATTATGGATTTAGAAGATTTAATCATTGGTGAAAAATTAAAAAAAAACTAGATTATGGCTCATTTTTTCTTCGTAGGGACCTATCCAATCTTCACAGTACACGCGGAGACAAGTCTTTCTGTATATTACATTCTAACATGGTGAGAATGTACTAAGATATTTTGTAGACAAAGTTAAAAGTTGGTAGTATACATAAATTATTATTTTACCTTTATGGGATAGATAAAACTTGTATTATATCATCTTTATTTTATTCATATTAAACAGAAGATAATAAATGATAAAAAAATCATACACGTAAAGATGTGATAAGAATTGACAAAGATGAGATATATACTTATTACTAGATTTTGGAATGGTATGTAAGCTCCCTTTGAAACCGAAAGGTATGGTTCGATAACTCTCTAGGACCTTGACTCTTTTTCTAAGTCTTTCTGATAACCTTTTACCTTCTCACTTCTTTCACTCCACCGTATTCCTCGGCTCTGAAACCCATAAATGGTACAAAGATGCGATTATCATCTTCATCCCCACGATCATCAGCTCCAACTATGCGTTTGAACATATCGTAGGTGAATATATCCTTCATTTGAAGGTTAATGGTCAATCCTTTAACACGAAGCATATACTTAACCCCACTCCTTGTTGGATACGTACCGAGTAGGATTTGGGACCCGTAGATCAGAATGAATCTCCATACGAATCGGCACCGTATACATCTTTGATCTCATCGGTGAGATCACCTAGGAATTCTCCAAGTTGAGGTTGCAGATCGTCTTTCCTAGCAATGAAGATGGCACTGCACTGTCTGTGTCACAGTACAGCAGCCGTTCGTCCAACGAGTCTAAGAGAACGTAGAACAGAGTCGGTTGTGAATGCTGCAATTAGAAGATTCGTTACATGGTTCTCATTCTCCACTTTCGCTATGTACGCATTACCAACTGCATCCAAGGAGTTCACAATATAATCGTCGTTTTTGATTAGCTCTATAACATCATGGTTCGAACCGCAGATGAACGAATTCAAATCGCAAATCTTATGGGGAAACTTTCCCCAGAGACTGCAGTGGAAGATGTAGAGAAGCAAATATGAGCAGGATTGATAGACGAGTTTTTTTATTAATGTTATTATTATTAGAAAAGTATTGACTTCATAATCGTTGTATAATGCGTTTGATATTTCTGAAATCGCATTTTGGATGTATTATATCAACTAATTAAGATTAATGCAGAAAACTAATTGCAGATACAAATCCTTACCTGTTTAGACAGAGTTTTGCTTTAAAACGTTTTTCAGGATTCTTTTTGATGTTGTCCATTTGTATGTTGATCCCTTTAGCCGCATTCACCCTCTTCACATATGCCATTTTCTCCTCTCCATTCACTCCTCGTGGGAATCCAGAAACCTTAATTTTTTCCGAAAAAAATTATGTACTCTGCGAACAACCCATCCCTCTTTTCAAATTTCCAAACTAGTAAATTTTCTTGATCTCATAAATCCTTTCCAGTGCAAGTTTCCGTTTTGGGGTTGTATACACCCCACAATCATGCGTTCAGAATGATCACACTCGCGTGAGCTTTGCTTTTCACATTTGGTGGAGGGTGCGAAAGTAATTTAGTACCTATGAATTGAGGGAAAACTGAAATATACATGTTATAATGAGAGGCAACATCAACTTTTACCATACCGAAATATGTCTTATTCACGGCGTCGGTGAATTCTTGAATACGCTGAATTTCTCGCACAGATACACCACGCCGAGGTGATCCTATGGGATATAGATTGCTTTTCATGCAATAAGGATATAAGGAGCAAAAATAGACGTATTGGATTTTCACGCACTCGGTTGGCGAATAGTATAATATTAAATAAGTTACATGTCTCCAAAAAGAGCACTCCACAAATCCAATACCCGATTCGTTACATCGGCAGAGATTCTATTGACTATCTTACATCGTCCTGAAATGGTTTGCATCATGGTTTCAAATTCATACTCCCAGACAGTGATAACCTTTTATTTTCTACCGAGAATTCGCTTACTTTCTATTGTCTGGTAATAGCGGTCCAACGACCCACGCCCAGTTATAGAAACATCCTGTTTGTGAGTACAGTCATGTTTCTAACATCCATGCAAATATCAACAATCAAAAAGAAACACGATCCTCCTCCTGATGGTGAAAACCCATCAGGGAAAAAGACTCTCCCACCAACAGAAAGGCTTCGCTCACCACCATTTCTTGCATGGAAAATCGGGATTCCTCTAACATGTTCTTCAAAATTAAGCCAACGTATAGCCTTATAAGAAAAAGCTTTTGATTTTTTCCTGTTAATAATTGCGATCGAATTTTCTTTCAAGAAGACATCTTTATACACCTTGTAACACAATGAAGCTATTGTAATGCAAGACTGCATGGGATCAATGTTAAATCTTCTGATGAAGGAACACCTAAACTTCTCAAAACACAAGCGAAGGATAGAAACTTCTTGAATGTAATATTAATATACTCTCTACGAATATTGTATTCTTCTTACTAAAGGTTCGCGTAAAAATTACCCAATGTATACTTTTTCCTCATTGTTCATTTTCTCATCTTTTGAGGAATTGCACCGACATAGTGCAAGATTTTCGTGGAAAGGAAATCGTAAGGAAAATAACTTTTTTTTCCATTTCGAGGATTTCCATGGTTTTTACCAGTTTTTCAGCAATGGGGGCATGACTAAGAGTGTATCCTTGAAGAATATGTCTTGATCGAGATCCATCCTTAAGATTTTCCGTCCCCGCTTCATTGGATTCGAAGTGAATTTATTAGGATTAAAATACGTATTAAAGCAACTCTTCATATATGAATTGGCCATCAAATTTGGCATTATTATGTGCTATCACATAATTTTTTCAAATTTTCTCTCGATGACCTTATTCGTATCAACTCATTGATAAATAGTTTACAAGGGGACTTTTCACCATCTCTCTCAAAATCCTTTCTTGTGAACCACAATTCTTTTATTTATCATGTTTCATCCTCCTTATCAAACAGAGTTCATCAATATATAAGAAAAAAGTATGAATGATCCCACTTTTTCTAGGCTTCAATGTCATAACCATGAACTTCTTCGACCTCGTCATCCAGCGCGTATGTTCTGTCCCATCCGCTTTATAATATGTATAGCATTTAGAACAGAACAACTTATCACACTCGTACAAGTATGAAGCTCCCTGCATGTGTTTAAACATGATTAGTCGTACATAGAATGATTGATTGCACTCATTACATAAAATCCCCCGATTTCTTTCTCCATCACACTGCCCGAGACACTGACTGCACAATCCTTCACAATCTTTTAGATGGACTGTGAGGTTGTCATGGAATTTATAGCAAGAAAACACACGCTGGTTAAAAGGAAGTATCTTTTTAATGTATGTAGGTGTCAGTGATGTTTCAAATTGGATAGTAGGTCTCACCTTCAAGAACAATGAAGAGGAGTGGGAGTATTTTTTTTAGGATATGTTGTTCGATGGAATAATTGGAATTGAAGTACATCCCCTTTAGCTGTGAATCCGAGGATCCTGCATCTCACCTCATGTTCTGTCAAGGAGAGCCGATATTCAGTGATTGCATCTTCATACAAAAGATTACATTTTCTTGCCAACTCTTGAGCTTTTTGTATTATGGATGGAAGCCAGAAGTTTCTTTGAAGGAACATTCTCCTTCATCTTCTTCGCAAGAACGGAGGAAACAAATGCGCATCCTGTAGAATTTATATGTCCTTCATAGATTTTAAAGAGATCAAATCGAACATTAGATGGTATTATCGCATGGCCTGCAGGAATCCTATATATACAGATTTAGAGATTGAAGGTTCCAAATTCAATTGTCTAAGCAGACTGGAATGCTGTCTCGAATCGTCCCATGATATAATCGAAAAGTGTCGATTCATGCAGTTGAACGAATGGAATGTGTAAATAGATCCTATCACGGGTTGCTTCCAAAATTTCAAAACTTATATTTACACGATAATTACCGTCATGAAGCCATTGCAGATTCAATATATACCGTGAAAGCTCACGCACTACTCGGCTAAGACCAGCTTCTTCTGGTTTCTCCACAATTACACGGTATAAATTGACGAGAAGGTTTCCTGCCTGTTTTCTCTTAAGGATACAATTTCTACACGAGAATGATTTTCTCTTTGATGTAAAGAATGCTCTTGCTTGTGAGGGTACGGAATTCTATCCGGTTCATTTACTTCTCTTTCACCCGAAAACAGAAAGGTTTTGTTGCATAGCCTAATTTCATGTTTGAACGTTCAGCCTCTTTTGCGCATTCTTCATCTTCATCGTCAGAGCTCAGTGTTCTGCCATCGTATGTAATGTTCAGAACATAGGGTATTCTTTGTCGATGAGCATCTTCATTAAACACACTAGTTGGATGAGAATTAACTGTGTGCGAAATTACACCGGCGATATCTTCACTCGATGAGGGGTTGTATAAAGAGGAAGAGGTTGGCTTGTTTCAGTAGATCCTCTTTTGTTTTGCAAGAGGAGTAAAATCCATTAAATTTAAGACAGAAAAGATAATGAGTAAAGGAAGCATAAAAAAACATTATGTTTGTCTCTGAATGTACTTCAGCCATCATTGGACCGACGTCTAGCGGAAAAATGCACTTCTTCTTTCGTATATTGCGTAGTAGAATCATCTGGTGTTACACTGTATGGCAGAAAGGCTGTGAAGAATAAAAAAAAATTAAGTTATGTTTCACGAAGGTGTGTGTATGATGTGTCATCTCTGGATGGAAGTAGTCATACACTCCTTATTTTAGATGACTTAGTTCAGAAGATAGATGCAAATATATCAGAGGTTTTCAGTGTCCTACCATCACAGGAATGATGTGGTGGGAAGACATCACATGATGGACACAAGTGTCCCCAAATCTATTTTATAAAAGCTCCTATATGTGTGATATTATCTTAAATTGTTACAATCTAGTCTTATTTAACCAGATGAGAGACATCTTGCAGATAAATTTATTCGCTGAATAAATAATGCTTCCTGAAGGTTTATAACAAAGCAGTCTCAAGATTCTATGGTTATTTGCTCTGCGACCTCAGTCCAAGGAACACTGTACGATTTATCTTACGGACAGAAATATTCACAAACGAGGTCGAAACCGTATATTTTTTAGAATGAGCCATAGAATGAAAAAATACGCGCATCTATACCATGGATTCCCCACTCTCTCTAAAAGAGATGAAAAAATCAATTATAGGAAGATGGATAATGATTTTATCAAATGTTCATGTGAAATATATCTTAATCTAATAACAGGTAATGTTCTGATAGCAATATGGCAAAAAATAAAAGATATGACGATTCAAACGGTTGATACATATGTTAGTTTGGAAGCCAGGTCATATACGTCTAAAGAAATTAAATAATAAATCAACGTGGAGGATAGTTTCTACAAATTTTTTTTTCTTCTCTTTATCTCCCACAGCGAAAACTAATGAAGTGGTTGAATTATTAATAAATTTCCCCGATAAAAAATGGCAACTAGACGGATCAATTAAAGATTTGTAAAGAGTGAAATGGCAACTCTACTGCTATGCTAATACGCAACAATACATGAATATTTAAACAGGGCAAAGACTCCCTATCCATATTGGACTTTTCTGTCTCATTGCCTGTCAAGATTCACTCGAATGCTCACTCGTAAGAAGCATGTCTCGATTACAGATGAAGCAGAATAGACAACAAGAATATAAATTTAATATATTCAGCCTTTTGAAGATTACTAGGATAACAGCCGGTCATGTTAGAGTGATGTTTGAAAAAATACCTACGGAAGATCTCGCTATAACGATAAACTATTCCTTAGTGAGGATGAGTTTAGGCTGGTGTTTTTACCAATACAGAGGTTAAAACAGGTAAAATTTCCTCCATGCAGATTGACTGGGGAAGGACTACGGTGCAAAATAACTAAACTCTGTAGTGAGAGCAAACCATAACAGTCTATTTCCAAGTATACATTTCGGTATTTACTAGAAAAGGGACGAAGAGTTCATTCCTACACGATTTAAAAACGCATCGTACAAGGAATAGGAAGTCAATACTTTTCTACAATTTGAAGGCGAGTTTTATCGATGTTTTCGTCAGATGAAGTGTTTGCAGAATGTGGTTGCTGCTTGTTATCTAGCATTCAACGATGGACTCGATGAATGTCGAAAACTTTCCCCCACCATCACCAAAGTTGTGTATATAAAAAAAAAAATGTGTGGTTTAATGAGTTGCATTGCTTTCTGAACATGATAGGTAATACTATCGAACTCGTGAAAGAATTTATCCTCAGAAATCTTTACGACTACATCCCAATTACGTGTAAATAAAATTGAATAGAATGTCTATCGATCAATCAGTCTCACCATGGAAATCCAGAAGATGGAGTACCACCATTTTGCGCCATCAAGACTTGCAAGAAGAAAGTTTGAGTTGACCTCAGATAAAAAATATTTTTATATTGTAGCATGATTCCTTAACAAATACGTCCATTCAATTTCTAGATCATATATAAAAAACCTTTCTGAGATTCATTTTCAAAACTATAAAGTTGGATTTAAAATACACATTAATAATTTTTAGCCGCTGCATATCGAATACAGTTTTCCTGACCAGATTGACCCGACTCTTTTGATTCAGAGAATTAGTAAATGTGTACAAAGTCATAAGGTTGCGGATATCCATAAAATTCTAATTGAAATTATGTATTTTAGCCTGGATGTAAAATAAGTAAGTTTTTAACATAAGATGTACTCTAGGGAATAGTTTTATAAGAGTGTAAACGTATCAGTTATTTCCTTTAAATAATACCGATTGTTACGGTTATATCTGCTAACATCTTTTGGTGGGGTATAAGGAAAAGGGAAGTCAAGAAGAATATTCCTTTCATTTGTTTCATGAATTCCTTCCCTCTCTCTGTCTTCTAAGTTTAGGGTCTTTCAATAAGGTGGCTTGATTTTTAAATATAAATAAAACAAGTTGTGTGAGATATTTGCACTCAATTTATTTTAAATTTGAAAGTACATTTTATGGCATTAAGTGTGGAATATGACGTCGTTCAAATGTCAGACGCGGCTTTGCTTGGTGGAATGTATTCAGGAGGCCCAATTTTCGATGCCTTTGTCGCATAAATCTGGCTGAATTTGCTGGATGGTGTTCGTTATGTTGGCTTTGAGGACATCAACTGTTTGCGGATTATTCGCATAGACCTGCGATTTAAGGTAGCCCCAAAGAGAGAAGTCTAATGGCGTTAAATCGCATAATCTCGGTGGCCAGTTAACGTCGCCGCCGCGCGAGATGAACCTGCCCTGAATTCGCTGGTACAAAATGTCTATCGTGGCGTGCGCAGTGTGGCACGTAGCACCGTCCTGTTGGAACCACATGACGTCAGTATCCATATTAGGCATATAATCCAGTTAAGGCCACAAGAAGTTGCTGCTCATCGATCTGTAGGTCTCGCCGTTGACGGTTATGGCAATCTCATCTTCGTTCTCAAAATAATACGGACCGATGATTCCGTTAGACGAAAATCGGCACTAAACATTGACTTTGTTGGGATGCAATTAGTGCTGGTGTATCTCACGTGGATTGTTTTCGTCCCAAATCCATTCATCCAAAAATGGACCTCCTCGCTGAAGATGATAGAAATCACGTAATGCGCGGAACGTTTGTCGAACGGAGCACTGATTTTGATAATAACATTTGATGATTTGCACATGCTGTTCAACGCTATAACCTTCCATAGTGATATGCCAAGTACTACTGAACAGTTCACAGTGAGGTTACCAGATGTCGCTTTAACAACATTGCCACTATCGCCTGACAAAGCTCGAGCATTCTTGTTGAAAGACCCTTTATAAATCCACGTGGAGTAATCTCTGACCCCCCCCCCAAAAAAAAACAAAGAAGAAAGAATTTGAATACCAGTCAGCTACCTCACAGGTGGAGTTAATTAAGTTGGGGCGGCTAAAAGCCTTTACCTCAACGAGGAAGCGCTAATCTCCGTAGTCGGGAAGCTACTCGCCGAAAGTTTTCCGCCCACATGGTAAAAGCCATTGAGACTTGGGTCAGGTGACAAACGTTAATCCCTCTGGCTGCCGGAAGTGGTCAGCCAGTCGCCTGAGTCTGGTAACGAGGAGAAACCAAAAAAAAATGGCCGTCATACACTGGGTTTTCGAATATCTCCAGATTGAGTTTGAGAACCTGTCGCCTTCGCTTCAGATCTTATGTCTGTTTCCCCAAGTCCCCGGTATTCGCTTATACCATTGAGGTTGGATATTACCAGGCAGACCCATCTCTTTTGTGAAGCCTTACTTTGTTCAGAGCAAGCCTCGAATCGTTTTCGTCCCCGAAGGATTGACCGGGATTCCTCTTGTCTCATCTGGACCCCCCCTTCCCCCTCAAGGATCTCCAGTTTCCTGTGTAAGCTTCGCGCCGAGCCGCGTCAGAGTCTCGATTTTTGGAGGTTGCACTTCTCTGGAGCAGAGGTGCCATCGTCCATCTTCAAGAAGGATCGTGAACTCGTCTCCTGAATAATTAAATACAATAACAAACAAACATAGCTATAATTTAAGTAGAAAGAAACAACGAATTAATAAATAATAAAGTACAAATAAAAGAGGCAAAAATGCCTATATGAAACTAGAGAATAGTTAGCAAAATAAAAACTAATTCAAAGGCTTGAAAGCCACGACGGAGGAACCTATTAATGGAATAAAAAAAAAAAAAAAAAAAAAAAAAAAAAAAAAATATATATATATATATATATATATATATATATATATATATATATATATATATATATATATATATATAACACAATGGACCGTTATCAAGGGTCAGCAACATTATTGACGGAGGAAAAATAATTTTTAAACAAACAAGAAGAAAGTATGCTAGTGATGCGCTCAACACCAGGGCACACTAGTAAACAATTTCACACCTATGAAAATCTACCACACATTTCATCACTTTCATTAACTTGAAATTGAACTTGAAGGGCCCGAAAACCTGATAGACCCGACTCATAATGGGCGCCCACATTGTGGGAAATGCCTGTCAAGTTGCCAATTACTAAATTATAATATTGTTTTTGAATGCTGATGAAACTGTAACTTCTGACTAAACTTCTACTATCACTCTAAACTGTAATATATCATTTCGCTCTGGGGAACCCGGTCCCAAGGTTAGACTGACGGGGTCCCGTTTAATAGTCACCCCAGCAAGAAGAAATATTTATTGTGTTCCAGTCAAGAGCTGTGATTTGTATCTAAGAAGTTTTAAAATATTGGTACTTTTGAGAATTCTCAAATGAATATTTGTTTTATGAAATTATTGTTACTAGCCGACTTGTGTAATAGGTAACACTTCATAACTTCGTAAGTATTCCACCCTTTATTTTGTATTTATTTATTGCTTTTATCCCTGTGAAAGGTTTTATTAATTACTATAACCTAGGAAAGTGACAAAGCCTAAACTAGACCATCCCAGCCTAATCTACTAGGCTAACACCTAACCTAGCCTAACCTAAATTAATTAGGTCAGCTGGTTAGGGCTAGGTTAGGTTGGTTAGATTAGGTTAAGCTGAATTGGGTTAGGTTGGTTAAGGTAAACTAGGCTGGGGTTGTCTAGGTTTCTTCAACATTTAATTTACCTAGACTAATTAAAACTAAGGTTAGGTTAAAACAAGGAAATGTGTTAATTTTAAAATAAGGGACAATAAGTCATCAATGTTTGCACAGTCACGCTACTAAGTGTTGTCCCAGACTATCCAGACTGTACTTATACTATTTAAGGAACAGTTAAATATTAAAGTATTTGATATAAAATATCGGAAGTATTAGAAATAACAAAATAAACTCTTATCTTATATAACTGCTGAGAGTTTAGATATTGTTTTTATTACTGAAACTTGGGTGAGTGAGTTTAATCGGATAATATCAAGGAGTTTGAAATTACTTGAATTGAACGAAACGCAGGTGTTTATTCTTGGATTGTAAATATTTGGAAGGTTTCTTAGTAGATCTTAACTTACCTTAAATTTAGTTTACTTTAGAAGTTCTTTCGTCTATCTTAATTTATCTTAACTTCACTAAATTTTGTTGATAAAAATACTGGTGTTCACACACAAAACGTAGAGTCTTATTAGAATAAACAGAAACAAAAAAATTAAACAATGAAAGGTTGCAAACGAGATTTTTCTCACACATGTTTCAATTTATGTGGCTGGAGAGGTTTTCGTCAAACCCATTTCCAAGCTTATGTAATCATATAACTGAACAATATGATATTTAAATGATCCTTTAAATATTTTTCTATTCAATAAAATTTTCCTTAGTAATTTGCAATATTTTTCTTTTCCCTTACGAGTCACCTTGTGAGTCGCTAACAGAGCGACTTTAGGCCCTTTATCTTGAATTGAACGAAATGCAGGTGCTTATTCTTCAATTAAACGAAATGCAGGTGCTTATTCTTCAATTAAACGAAATGCAGGTGCTTATTCTTCAATTGAGTGACTTTAAGTGCTTAATCTTAAATTGATCCTATTATAATAGCTAATTTGGATAGAGATATTGAAGTAAATTCAAGTAATGTAGAGTCTATATGGTTAAATCTTAAATTCAAGAATAACGTCAAACTAAAGTTAGGCTGTTTTTATTAACCACCATGCACTAATAATGTTGATAGTCTTATTATCAATGAAATTGTGAAAGCATGTATGAGAAAAAAAACCCAAGTTCTTATTCTGGAGACTTTAATATGCCAAATATAAATAGTAGTTCTACAGTACTAAACGAGGATAATATACTTGTTAAATGCACTAAATACAACTTTCTTGAACAATTAGTAAATTTACTTAGTAGAGGGGGACAATATATTAGACTTAGTCGTAACTAATATTCCAATGAATATTCATGGTTTAAATTTAGGAGAAACCTTAGATAATAGTGATCATAATATTATAAGATTCTATAATGACTTTAAAAGAGTTTCAGATTCTAATTTAAAATAAAATCTTAATCTAAATAGAGGTAAGTATGTCAAATTGAGAAAAATGATTAATGATATAAACTGGAATAACTTATTTAATGGTATTTATATAAGTACTTTATATAAATTCAGCCAGAATGTTAAAAATCATAAAACAAGAGATAGTCCTTTACCTAAAAAAAACAACAATTTAATTTCAGATTATCAGTGGGTTCAATGCCGTAGATCATGTTTATCAAACCTCTTAGAATATTTAAATTATATGACCAATGAAATAGATATAGGGAATAGTGTTGATGTGGCATTGTAGTGATCGAACTACGCAATAGATAGACCTCTGGCACCAAAATTACTGGATTCATAGGCCCAAAAGATACCTCCACAAAATGGACGCGAATTGGTCCTATTAAATCCAGGCATGCCTTATTAAATATATATAATGTAAAGTCAATATTGTATGAGAAATAAGATGGGATTTGTAAATGTACTTATATGTAAGCGAGCAAGCGTGAGACACAGAGAGGAGCGAAGGAAATGGTTGAACACCTGCGTTTGATAAAGCTGCCCAAGTTGTCTCGAGATAGAATTATCAAAGATGGATATTTAAGGAGGAGCCCGTATAAACACAGCTGTTAACAGTAAGAGATGGCGCAGCGACAATCGTATCAAATTATACAAATAAGAGTTTATCATGTAGATGTACACACTGTACACGGGTAGGCCGCCCCGCGGGCATCTCTAGGCTACGCCCTCTGCATGAGGAGCGCACATATAAATAAGAAAAAGAGGAAGACAAATGAGAGAGATAATGGTAACGAATTCATTCGCGTTCACGCTCCCGCCTAAATCCACTAAGTCTTCTCTCGCCCTTAACTCGTACTCGCGTTGATAATATATAGACTACTAGTCTCCCGATTAGTACAGTCCGGGTCACGCAGCTTGCATTATAATATTCCGTAATTAAAATAAATAGTTTATTTTCGTATGTCCATTAGGGTGATGACTTTTTGACTTTTTATAAAAAATTATTTCCTGTAGCACGAATGAATGAACTTTTGCCTATTAATGACAAAAGTTACTTTTATTCCATTGAAATATTGAAAAAGGTCACGCACAAACCACTTTGAAATGTAATATAGGCCATTTTAGCATTTTATATGTGTTAAAAATATTTATATTAAATATCTAAGTCATCAAACAGACTTGTGCAATAATTTATGTACCATAGAATTGTAGAGAATTTTCCAGAAAATCATCACGTCATCGCTTGGGCGATTTCTGTAGAGTTGCAGAATTTTCTTCAGCCATTTCGTGTGCGGTATATAAGCGAGATGTTTAAAGCGGGTAGTTACTAGTTCAGTTTTAACGGCGTTGATATTATTATTGCCTTATTATAATTGTTGTGTATTCTACAGCGTTTATTGTAAAGAGATGCTGGTATTATTTGGTAAATTACATTTAACTCTCTCACTAATTATATAATATAATATTTTATTAGTGCTGCCCTCTCTTATTTTTTATAATTGTAATTTGCTTGTTTTTTAATAAAATATATAAAAGCTCAATAACATTTTCTTTAATTTGTTACCTATTTAATATTTAGGTTTATTTTCTATTTCAGTTGCTGAGTACAAACCGTGTCGTTCAAGAAGAACTTTTTTAACACGGAGAACAACAAGAAAACCTGAACAAATAACTTAGTGTAGTTTCTAGCACCATCAAGAAGAGGCAACGTGTCAGTTTATCAAGCACCCTTAGGTGAACGGAGTCGCATGCCCATGAAAATCCAGGTCGTTAGACGCTTCAAGTTTCTTGAATCCACGGCCAAATAATGGAGGGAGAGGATCGGCCTAATTGTTGTGGAGCTTAATGTACTATGGAGCAAAACATTGAACTTCTCGCATGTATCTGATCAAGCCATTTGTGCAAAACTATAAAACTTTCTGAAAGACTATGAGTACTGCAGAAAGAAACAAAACTTTAATTCTTTGAATGAACTGTTTGACGTGACCAAGGTGAAAGGAAACTGGTTTTGCAAAGAAGATGAGAACCTCTATAAACAGCAAATTTTTACCAAAGCCAGGTTAGTTATTCCACGGGTAAACCCACTAGTGCGAAGCCAACCACCCATTCAAGCGAAAGAAGGCAATGTAAGCGACTGTGTCCGCACTTTCCAGCTCAGCCCCACCTGATTGTTCTGAAACTAGCACGGACTTATCCAATAACAGCGAAGACAGTTCTTGGGAGGATGAGAATGCAGCATCAACGAGGAAAAGGAAGCATAACCCAACAGGCTTAGCAAGCCTCCTTGCTATAAGCTCAAAGCTGTCATCCCACAGAGCAGCAAAGGTATGTCGACAGCTTTCTGGTGAGGGCATTGAAATCCCAACCCCATGTCAGTCAGCAATCCACAAGGCTATATAGACGAGAGCTGCTCAGGTGAAGAAGCACTTGGTGAGCACGCTTCATCTGGAAAAGTGGAAATACACTTTGACGGCTAACGCATTGAGGACTTTGAATGTCAGGTCGTGGTTCTCAAGAATGAAGCCAAATAAGTAAAGTTGGCGTCGCTCAAATTGAAGGATGGGAAAGCTGTAACAATTGCAAAAAGGCTCCAGGGTGTGTTAGAGGAGTTTAACCTGTGGGGATTAATTGTTATGCTTGTCGCCGACACAACAAGCGTGAATACCGGCAAAAGGACAGTCCTTGTTGTTCGACTGCAGCAAATGTTCAAAGATAAAGGTCACCCCAAACCCAAGTTCATCAGTTGCCAGCACTATGTCCTGGATCGGATTCTCCGCGTTGTCATAGAGGATGAGCTCCATGGGTCGACTAAATCACCAAACATAGAGTACTTCTTTGTGTAGGATTTGATGAGAAATTATGATAAATTGAAAGCAGCCTTCCGCAACGGTAAAACTGAGATTAAGGAAACAGGCGGCTAGAGAGACGACATGAAGTTTCTCTATCACCTCAGGCATGTCTTCTGTCACTTCACCGAGATGAATGTGGTCCCCTTTGTAAAGTTTCAAAAGATCCCAAACATCAGCAATGCACGTTGGAACTCTCGTGCCATTCTAGCCCTTATTGCGTTCATTCTGATGCCTGACACCCGGAGCAGGCTGCGTAAAATTTGTTCATTCATTTCTTACTCATGGGCTGACCATTGGTTCAGCACCCACTTGTTCCGCGCTGAAGATTTTTATGAACTATCTGCAGCTCTGAATGAATACCCAACAGGTCTCAAATGCTCGAAAACCCACTGGAAAACAGATGAATCTCCAATCAATATTTCCCGAAGCAACCAGTGCTGTGAGCGTGCGGTCAAAGTTATGCAAGACTTGCACGGGTCCTGCCGCAACAAGGACAACCTATCACCTAGATTCATCCTGTCCAACTACATTATTGTAACTAATTTACTTCCTTGTGTGTTTGATGACCCTATATAATGTTTTATATATGTGACTCATAAGTTTGTGTTCAATCTTGTATATGCTGCCACTGACTTCAAAAACTGGACAAAAAATCTGACAAATAAAATTTTTAAAATCATTTTGTGCGTGAGTTTTTTTTATCAAATCACCTTGAAAGTAAGATTTTATATAATCTTTAATTAAAGCTCATCAAATTATGACACAGGCATATGAGGTTGTAAAAAAGTCATCACCCTAATGTCCAACTTTGCCTTGAACCTTCGATAGGTCCAGCTAAGTAGAAGAACACCGTAAGATCATTTATTTTTGGAGTCAGATAAATAATTCGCCGTAACGCCATCTTTCATCTATAAACTGGAACTAGTGGCTCTCTCATAAGGTGGTCGTTTATGGAAACATCTTTCACTCGCCGTCGTCAGGACCTATATAACTGGTAACCTTGTCGCCTGCAATACCATTTACCTAACTCCCCCATAAATGGTGATCACCTCTATAACTGACGACTCCCTATACTATAGCATACCTAGATTCTACTCTTGCAACACAAAAGAGAATCTACTGAAACAAGCCAACCCCCATCGAATGAAGATATCACCGGTGAAATTTCGCACACAGTTTATTCTCATCCAACTAGTGTGCAACTAGTAAAGCATTTGGCAAAGTTTCATACAATTATTTAGTTTTAAATTAAATGAAATTGATAGAAATGTGGTTGTATTGTTTGCATTTTTAATTGCAGGTTAGTCTGGACAGTCCGACAGTGCCCAGTTAGTTCATTATGAAGAAACAAGAGTGCAGCTCAAAAACGGAAGAGGAGGCAGAGGGAGAAGGAAGTTAGCGGAATGCTTCCCAAGATTAGTAGTTTCCTTCATACATCCAGTGAATTTTTAAACACTGGGACTGGGTGTGAAGCTGCGCAATCTATGAACATAGAGCCTGGATCTTCACAGACTGAACTTTCGATTCTTGAAACTCCCAGGGATAAAAGTCCTCAACCTCTTGGTTCTCCAGTCACTGCAGTGCTTTCAGAAGCTCTTTCCGCTTCCCAACCTAATGAAGTATCTGACATAGTACAAGAACAAGATATTTACACCTCCAAACTGGATGAAGCAGAATATCTTGATTACTGGTTAGCAAGGGGTCCAAATGATTGTCAAAATCACAGTGATAATTTTGCAGCTGCAGAGAGAAAAATAGGAAAACGAATTCGTCGTTTCAACAAGGAAAATCTGTATGACAGGAAAGCAAACAATGACAAGTTTTACAGTGACTGGATACTGTATTTTTTCGGGAAATTATTTTCAAAATCTCACTCACACTTTGTCACCAGTGGTTTCAACGACTGCAGTAACTGTGGCAAGATACTGAAATTCCATGAAAACTGCAGAAAACAGACTGTGTTCAGTCCTGGTTATTACGATCCAAAGAAAAAGAATGTATCGATGCAAAGCTTCGTAACCAGCTAAAATAATAAAGAAACTATTACCAAGCAGTACTCTGTAAGGCCAATGAACTCATAAAGCTCTTGGCTCAACGTGGACTAGCATTCCATGGAGATGAAAAAGTGTTTGGATCCTCTAGAAATGGAAATTACATGGGAATTTTGGAATTGATTGCAAAGTTACATCCTTTTCTTGCAGAACATATTTCTCGTTATCGAAACAAAAGAAATGGAACAACAAGTTATCTTTCTTCAAGAATAGGCAATGAATTTATTGAACAAATGGGTGTCAACTATATGTGATGAAGTTCATGATGCTAAATACTTTTCCATATGTGTCGATTCAACACCTGATGTCGGCCAGATTGATCAACTGACTATCATTGTACGATACATCAGTAAGAGTGGATGTACTGTAGAGAGATTCTTAAAGTTTCTTACCATTCTCAGAAATTCAGGTAAGACTTCACCAAGATGTACTGAAAACTCTCGATGAAATGATTCTTTCCCTTGATGACTGCAGAGGTCAAAGTTACGATAACTCTGCAAATATGTCAGGGAAATATGCTGGTTTACAAGAATGAATTAAGGAAATAAATCGATTAATAGATTATATACCATGTCCAACGCATTCTTTAAATCTAGTTGTGATTGCTAGTGTCAATTATTGCCTGGATGCTTGCAATGATTCATTTGGATCAACAAAGCGCTGGAATTTACTAACAAAGGGATTGTCACCTAATGAAAATGGTAGAATTCTAACCGTAAAAACATTATCATCCACACGTTGGCATTTCCATTCTGAATCAGTGAAAACACTGTACATAAATTACTCTAAAGTCTATACTATGTTAAATAAAATTGGTGACAATGAAGAAGTAAAAGGAGATGCTCGACTTGCTGCATCAGTTTTTGCAGATAAAATGTGCCTTCTAGAAAATGGATTTATGTGTTCTTTGGAACAAGATCTTACAGCGCTTTAAGAAAGCTAGTACTCTTCTCGAAAGCTCAAATATTGATATCAACATGGCTTTATAATTGCTTCTATCTCTTGAAAGTTTTGTTGCTGAGTCTCGTAATCATTTTGATGAACTGGAGAATGAAGCAAAGAATATCATGGAAAGTGTTGAACAAGTATATGTATCGGAAAAGATACGAAACAGAAGACAATGGCGTCAAGCTGATGATTCTGCTGAGCCTGATGCAGATCTTCAAAGTGCACAAAAATTCCTTGAACATAGTTTTGTTGTCATCATTGACAAGTTACTTGCAAGTTTATCTCAATGCCGACAGGCTTATCACCAGATATCTGACGACTTTGCCTTTATCAAGCCATTGAGGGAGAATGATGTTGCACAGCTGAGAATCGATGTATCCACCTTAGTGGACAAATACATCAATAACTTGGAACCCCGCTACGGGGATGTGTTTGTAACTTTCTCACAATTTGTAACTCATCTGAAGTTAGATCGTGATTATCATGCGCTTTTGAAATACTTGAGGAAGAATCCAGTTGTAGAGTCAACATTTGCCAATATTTCAACTGCTCTGCGATTGTTCTTAACATTGCCAGACACAGTCTGTGAAGTGTGAAGGTGAACGTTCATTTTCCAAACTCTCTTTGATAAAAAAAAAAGATTCCGTTCAACAATGACACAAAAACGACTGAATGCATTATTTGTGACGTCAATTGAAAATGATGTCACCTTCTCAATGACATAGGAAACCATCATTGAACGGTTTTCATAGGAAAAACCAAGAAAACGGTCATTGGTGTAGCTATATTTATTTATGTATGCTGATGTCATATTCCCAGTTCAGGAGTTATCGCGAGTTCTTCCCTTGTGGTTAAGGACCCATTACTTACCCTTTCATTCAAACATTAGGCTATCCATGGCACAGTTGCATATAATACAAAGCTAGATTGATAACCAGTGTAACAGTGTTCAAAGATATATAATAATTTCGTAAGATTGTAATATGTATATGTTTAACTGGTGGCGTTATGCTTAATGTGCGCTGGGCTATAGCCTATGAGGTGTCCCGGCTTCGACCCCCAGACTATCCATATACAAACTTTAATTTCATATAATTAATTTCTTTCTATGGTGATTTAATTTTAATTTGTGTGTTGAAATTAAAAGCTAATAGTGAAAATATTGTTTAGATCTTGCATAACTTATTTAAGGGGAGGAGGCCCAACACTGCGAGTGGAGTAAGGCCCAGTATAAGCTAAGTCCGACCCTGGTAAAAGCACAAAGTAGAAATGAGATTCGGCAGATGAGTCTCATTGTGATGCAGAAGTTTCTAAGTTTTAATTATGGTGTACACTACATACATACTCTCTGTAATTGACGTATATTCTAGATATCCTTTACAGGAGAAGACGGATCAGGTAGTGTCAAATGCTATCCGATATTTCATGGAGGAAACCGGATGTATTCCAGGTTATATATGTTCCGATGATGGAGGAGAGTTTGAAGGAAAGAAGATGAAAGGCCTATTGAACGAATATAATAATATCGGAGTAAATTACGTTCACTCACTAAACAAAGCTAGTCTTGTAGAGCGCGTACAAAGAACAATAAAGGAAAGACTTTTCAGATATGTTACCATTAATAATACATGGAAATATATCGACGAGGTGGGTGATTTTGCAAACGCTTATAATAATTCTAGACATAAAATGATTGACAACACACCGTTCAAAGTTATGCATGATGTTGCGATGCCGAATCCAGGAATTGGAGGTAAAAAAAAAGAGGTTTTTATATAAATTCGGTGATTATGTTAGGATCTCGCGCGTTTCCAGCAATTTTTAAAAAAGGATACGAGGAAGGGTGAAGTGAGAAAACCTACAAAATATATAGAATTTCAAAAGTATTAGATGTGAATTATATTTAATATTTAAATGAAGAATAAAATAAAAGGGGGTTTATTAGAACTAGAGAAAATAAAGTTGGACTCCCGTAAGAAATATGTATTGGAGATGATAGTTAAAGTGAAAGGGATGTGGTATTTACCCACCCACCCCAGCCCACCCGTTCGTGAAATTATATATAAAGTTAGGAAAGGAGGGAAGTTTTACCAGTTGTGAATATGGAATCGGAGAATTTTTATGTCACTCTTCCTTCCTCGTCCTCCCTGGATGTTTACCCTCAAGAAACCATGTCTGACTATAGAGTTGAATTGCACAAATCCATTATAAAAAACCCCAGTCAGTATGATGAAGTCGGGTTTGTGAGTTTGAATTTACAAGGAATATCTATAATATTACTAAGTCTATATATGCATCCACAGTCTATCGGAAAATGACAGAAGTGAATAATTATGCATCAAATAGTATAGTGACAAGAGGAAAGAAAACCAAAATAAAAGGAATTAACTATTCTTATGATGAGATACAGATAGATACAGAATATTACGAAAATGAAGAAACATTCATAAAGAAAATGAATCTGAAAATGAGACAAAAGTTATTATCTCAAGATTTCTTGTTTCAATCTGACAAAACGCAACGGACAATGTCTATTGAATATGTGTTCAATACTCGATGTGAAAACGAAATAAATCTATTATTTCATCTGTCGGAAAAATTTTACAGTGTAATAAAAAGATCTATCAGAGATGATATTCCAAAATTAAACCATTGTATAGCGTTTAACATAGATTTTCCTGCTTTTATGTCTCATACCGCTTAACCTTTACTGGTTTAAGTTACTAAACAATCGAGATTTTCTAAGGTCAAAGGGTGGCCTAATGGATTTAAATAAAGATAAAACCATATGAGTTTAATAGGTTATATCAATATGATCTTTAAATTTAGAACCAAGGCCTAGTCTACGTACGATGGTCCAATTTTTACTTATATTGTTTAATTTTAGGCAGGTTAAAGGTAGAATGCTGTTAGATTTTAATTACTTCTTACACTACACAGTAATTTTTTCGTCTTAGACACAAGAAAAGTATAAGCACATATTAAAATACGACAATGAGATTAATTCGCACGATGAACGCCACAAGGCATAACGCGTTCTCGAACGTTTTTAACTGACAAAACAGGTTTAATACTTGGTTCACGCCTGAAAAATGTATGTAATTTTACTAATTTATAATAAAATTCAGAATGACAAACTTTTGGTGGGGGTAAGATTAGGTAGTTTCATCTAACGTCAGTCTCATATAATGCGAAGAATTTAATTTACCGTAAAAGGAAAGTTAAAAATCAGATAAAAATAAAGTTAGCTGTTACCAACTCAAATTTGACATTTTTAGCCAAATCGGGCTTAAAAACTGGCTTCAAAGAGCCACGGCCATTTCTTTATAAAAAAGTCGTCTTTGTTCCTGTTCAAAGTCGTGGAAAATTGGCGGTGCGACTTTGCTTAATCCGACTTTTTCAAAACGTCTGCGATTTTCGACTTTGCGATTTCGAAATTCATCCGCGGCAAAGTCGCAAAGTCGCAACTCGTTGCCGCCACGCCCCGCTCTGATTATAATGATCCTAGCGTATGTGTGTGTGTATGTATGTGTGTGTCCATATGTGCATTAAAAAAATGTGAAATGATTTTTTTTCTTGCACACCAATTTTGAATGTGTTGTGAAATAAAACCCCCTTTTTCTCTCTCACATCTTAATTTTTTGAGCGAAGCGAACAAGCGCCGCAGGGCTAGCAAACCATATCAAAAGAGTGGTGCTCAATATCTAGGAAAGAGGCCATATCTGCCGTTTTTGACACCGTTCAGCGTATTATGCATGAAAAGACCGCGAAGTAAGCATTGAAAGATCATCTGAGAAGGACGAGGAAAAATATTACTAAAGATATTAGGTTGAGGAATAAGTTCTTGTGTTTTTTTTTAATGTTGTGTTGATTTAAGGTTTGTTGACGTGATTTATGCACATATTAAAAAACAATAATAAATAATGAGAGCAAACTTTGCAAAGCTTAGGCTACGTCTCTTAACAGCGTAGACAATTAGGCTTTTGCTTAGGCTACGTCTTAAAGTTGATTAATAAGTCAGTGCGGTTTATTTAAAAGTTGTGTTAATTTAATTTTTGTTCTGTACCCTCAAAATGGAATGTTAAGTTGAAAGAAAGGCGCATTTTCGACACTTGTTGTTATTCCTTTTCAGTCGAGATGGGAACAATGCAAACGCAGCCAAAGCTCGTCGCGATATTTGTGCTGTGTATGGAGAAAATGCTTTATCAGAAAGGACAGCTCAATGATGGTTTTCACGTCTCGAAAACGGCCATTTCAATCTTAATGACGAAGAACTTTCTGGTCGCCCCATTAAGTTGGATAAAGATCGATTGAACGACCTTCTTCATGAAAATCCTCGTCAATCGACTAGAGAATTGGCTGTACAATTGGCTGTACAATTGTCGTGTAATCAGAAAACTGTAATGAATTACCTTCATTAGATGGGGAAAGTTCAAAAACTCGGTGCATGGGTTACGCACGCTTTGAGCGAAAGCAACAAACTTCAACGCTTCACGATTGCCTCAGGTTTGCTTGCTCGTCACAAGGCTACTCGTGGATATAAGGACAGATTTATTCCCCTTATCATTACTGGCGACGAAAAGTGGTGTGTTTATGTCAACATGAACCATCGAAAACAATGGCTTAGCCCCAATAAAGAAAACACTTCCGCGATTAAAGCAAGGACTTCATCCATGAAAGACGATGCTGTGTGTGTGGTGGGATTGTGAAGGCATCATTCTTTATGAGCTCCTTGCGAACAACGAGACTGTCAATGCAGAAGTCTACGTTCAACAAATGTATCTACTCACCGAAGCTATTCGTGAAAAGCGACCTCATCGACGTTATGGAGTCCTTCTGCAACATAACAATGCTCCTCCTCACATTATCAATATGACAAAAGACGCCATCGAAACGCTTAATTGGGAAATCCTGCCGCATCCTCCATATTCGCCAGACTTGGCTCCATCGGATTTACATCTGTTCCGATCGCTCTCCAACAATTTGCGCGGCGTTTCGTTCAATCTGATGTAGAATTAAGAACCTGGTTAGACGAATTCTTCGAGTCAAAATCCAGAGATTTTATTGCAGAGGTATCGAAAAACTAGTTGAAGGTTGGGAAGAAGAAGTAAATAACAACGGAGAATACATTATTGATTAAATTGCATATTGTTATCAATTAAAAATGAAGTTTTTCTAAAATTGTCAATAGTAATGAATAAATTTGATAAAACCGCAAGAACTTATTCCTCAACCCAATACTAGACGATACATTAGAAGAAAGTTAAAGTCCGAGACTGATAATGGGAAGAAATCTGTAAAAATGGGTGGTAGAAATAAGCGAAAATGGATAAATAAGAAATTGAAGAATAGAAAAAAGTTGAAGTAGATGATGATGAGAATGGGAATGTTTTTTTCTCATAATAGAACCAAGCACACCCATCATAGATGTTCTCATAAAATTATCGAAGGCAGAACTCGATTTATTTACCGTTCCACCATGATTATCTGCGGTTAGTACTATGATGTTATTTAGCCAATGAAAAACGACGATTATATTGTAAACTCCTTGGATGCAGTTGGTAATGCGTACATAGCGAAAGTGGACAATGTTGACTCTCACATAACGAATCTTCCAAATGCAGCACTCATAACTGACTATGCTCGAATCAAGCTCTACGGATTCTTAATTCGTTGGGTGAACGGCTGTTGTACTGTGTTACAGTGCAGTGCCATCTTCATTGCTAGGAAAGACGATCCGCAACCTCGACTTGGAGAATTTCTAGGTGATCTCACCGATGAGATCAAAGATGTATACGGTGCGAATGCGCATGGAGATTCATTCTCATCTACGGGTTCGAAACCCTACTCGGTCAATATCCAACGAGGAGTGGGGTTGAGTATATACTCTGTGCTAAAAGATTAACCATTAACCCTCAAACAAAGGGTATAATTACCTACGATTATGAATCGCATATTTGGAGATACAGAATGAGAGTCTAAGCTGTCGAAAAATCGTCCGGAGGGTCGGCTGATCACATTCCGGTGTTACAGAAGTGTGGAAGAGGATCTTAGAAAGTGGAAACATCTAAGTTTGACCTCGTTCTGGACCACCTAGGGTCAGTACGCAACGTGACTATAAGTCTCTGCATCACATGAGCCTTCGGAATTACAATAAAACCAGAGCCCAACTTCACCATCAATGGACAGAGGGCGCGGTAAGGTTTGTGCACCCGTCAGAACAGTCCATCGCAGACTGCTTACCCAAGGCTTGAAGTCGTGTAAAACCCTCCCGAAGTCGCTGATCAACTTTCAGAGGAAGTGATCTCGACTGGATCGAGAACGTGCTATCCGCAACTCAACTATAGGTCAGTGGGGAGATGTCTTATGGTCCGATGAACTCACATTCCAGTTGTTCTTGATCCCATCGAACGTAAGAGGCCGCAGGAGGCCAGGAGGAATGGGGCTTCATGCCAAGTTCAGGGGTAGCCGTCTAACCATTTTTGATGCCACCATTAATTCAGAGATGTACTGACCTGGTTTGAGAGATTACATGCTGTCCTCAGCCCGAGACCTCTCCAGAAATACCCGGAATTTAATTTTCCAGCAGGACAATGCCCCATTTCACAAGAATGCGTCCATCATACAGTGATTCCGGGGCAACAATATCACGGCCGGACTGTGGACTGGCTACCTCAGTCTCCGGATATGAATCCACTGGAAAACCTCTGGCAAGACCTGAAAAAGCCCGTAAGACGTCTCCAGCCAACCTTCAATGGACAACTAAAAGCAGTCATCACCGAGGAGTTGGCCAGCATTACACCCTTCAGGTGTCGTACCCACGTGGAGAGCATACCTCGAAGAAGAAATGCTCCCATTACTGCCAAGGGAATCTCGACATTCTACTGAGCATCCTATATCAGTTTGGCGTTGCTACAATTTTCACAGAGCTTCATCTGCTTATCTGTTATATGTTTTTGATGTTACTTGTTTTGGGAAAATATTGTATCTTGTTAAGTCTTGGTGATTGTTTAAAGTATATATAAATTATTGCTATTTATTACTCCTTATTTCACTGATATATTCAAATTGATAAGCAAAAAAAAACCTTAAGACCTTAAATTTATCTAATTTCCTAGAATTACAGAGGTATCTGAAAACTTTTGGCTGCGGCTGTACATACCTGCAATGTTGAGGGGATGCCTGTAGATGTTATATGGCATGTAATGCCTATTCCACTGTGTTCGGTATTTGAGTTAAGCTCTAACACTACTACACACATATGATTTTTCCTATTCTGCGATTTTTCTATTTTTTTTACTTATGTTCAATCAAAAACCTATATATGTGGTGATCCATTTTCACAAAAGTTGCACACACTATGTACACGTTCTTTCCCAGACTCACGTGTTCCAACTGGAGCAACGATTGATTTCTTCTTGGTCACGTTATCTTCCTTTGGGTCACAACAAACTCCGTTCCCACAAACTGTCATTTAATCATTTCGTTCCATTTGTTTACTAACGCCAGTCTGATACACTGAAATACAATTTCCCAAACTTTCTTGTCCTTTTCTTATTATAAATTCCTTTTCTCACCATATCTCTGTAAAATTCCTTTGATAGACAATCTCTGCTCTCTTTCTCTCTCTCGAACAAACATTGACTTCAGACAAAGCTCCTCTCCAGAAACTCTATTGGTCACGCCCACCTTCTCTACACATATAAAACAACCACACATTATTCACAAAGAACATTCTCATTATTCACATCATCCACACAGTCGATCAAATCATTTCGTCTTCGTCGTTGTGATACATCCACCTCGGTGGATAGGAGTCACTGACTAGAACCATTCATCTTATTAAACCTAGAGTTCAAAATAAAGTTACTTTTCATCAAGTTGTTTGCAAAATCCAAATACTAACTTATTAGGTGGACATCCTCAAAAATGAACTCGAATCCCGAACTTGGATTCATGAAGCAGAGAAGGAATATTTGTTCCAACTTAGAACTGGTGATCCCCGCCACAATCAATCAAAGTATCCTATACGCTCGCTACAAGCATCAATCAACCCATTCTCTCGCTACATATATACCACATACCTCTGCATCCAGCTGCCAGACCGAACTACTAAAGTCCTGATGCAGTGTATCAAATTTCAAATTTTGCTTTATACTAACTGCCCCATATATATATATATATATATATATATATATATATATATATATATATATATATATAGTTACGCGCATATCTATCGGAAACGCATCTCAAATTTTGTAATTCACGAATTTTTATACGTTACTAGTTCGAAATGTACATATTTATATTATATTTAATTATATTATCCTAAAAGCAATATATAATAATGTATAGATGATAATAAAATAAATTATTAACATTAAACATGGTGTTTATTAGAAAAACACAAGAAGCAAAAGTATTGGCAACGTTTACATAATACTGATTTAACAAATCAAATTATTTAAAAAATTAGTGGTAAAGAATGTTCGAGAATGACTGATGGAATATTCTAGACTTATCCAGGACACCAGGTTACTTGCACGGCTAACTTTTTGGGGTGTTCATTATGGTATTAGACACGGCTGAAGAATCATCTCTACAATAATTTTGAAATAGCAACGTGGTGAAGACATCCGAACACTCAGAAGCATATAGGAAGCGTATAATTGAGCTGCACAACCAAGGAAATGGATATAGACAAATTTCGGCAAGTTTGAAAATCAAATTTCATCTGCAAGAAATATTATTGTAAAATTTAGGGCTGATGGGACTACTGTTAATCGTGTGCGGAAAGGGCGACCAAGAAAATTAACTTACATAGAATCCAAAAGTCACTTCCAAGGAATAGAAAGTAAGTCTGGCTAGCAGTGGAACAATAGTGTACGTGTCAATAGTGCGACGTTACCTGAACCGTGAGGATCTCCATGGGCATGTACCAAGGAGAAAACCACTGTTAAAGACGGTTCACAAAAAGAAACGTTTAAAGTTTGACACTGAAGCAGAACTTAGTAAAATATTATGGTCAGACGAGACTAAGCTCGAGCTGTTTGGCATAAACGACCACCAATACGTATGGAGAAAATCTGGAGAAGCTCTGCTGGAAAAGAACACCATACCTACTGTGAAACACAGAGGTGGTTCCATCATGTTATGGGGGTGCTTTGCTGCTGCAGGTACTGGCTCAATTTGTGTGATAGAAGGTACTATGAATTCCGAGGGAGATCAGTGAATTTTGGATGAACATGTGAAACAATCGGCGAAGAAGCTTAGTCTTGGAAGACGGTTCGTCTTCCAACAGAATAATGATCCCAATCACAGGAGCAAATCAACGCAGAAATATTTTGCCAATCAACGCTCGAAAGTGATCAAATGACCTTCTCAAAGTCCAGATTTAAATCCAATTGAAAATGTATGGAAAGAACTGAAGTCACGTGTTCATAAGAGGTCGCCAAGCAGCATCGCAGAGTTGAAAACTTTTGCGCTGGAAGAGTGGAGTAAAATTCCTACTAAAACTTGCAAAAACGTCTGATTGCTTCTAAAGGAGGTCATACCAAGTATTAATTTATAGTTGCCAATACTTTTGCTTCTTGTGTTTTTTCAATAAACACCACGTTCAATGTTAATAATTTGTTTTATTATTATCTATACATTATAATATATTGCTTTTAGGATAATATAATTAAATATAATATAAATATGTACATTTCGAACTAGTAACGTATAAAAATTCGTGAATTACAAAATTTGAGTTGTGTTGCCGATAAATATTTGCGCAACTATATATATATATAAATATATATATATATATATATATATATATATATATATATATATATATATATATATATATATATATATATATATATATATATATATATATATATATATATATATATATATATATTACATCATGCACGCTAGAGAATGATGGAAATAAACCTATCATACATTAATCAGTCATTCCCATCGACCTAGCGAAGCATGCTTTAAAAGCTGTCTATTCAAAAGAATTTTTGTATGTGCTTGTCTCGATCCCCACTCCTGCACAGAATTTTTCGAATTAGGAATATATATATATATATATATATATATATATATATATATATATATATATATATATATATATATATATATATATAAGTAAAAGAACTCAATGGCGAGTTATGGTACAAACATAGTGAAACCAGTGGATAGGAGCCAAAAGTTTAATTTACGAGACCAGTTTCGGTATGTAGTTTATCATACCCTCTTCAGTCGTATCCTGAGAATGTGATTGTTACAAAAGTCTATAAATAGCGTACGGATCAGAAAAAAAGAAGAAAAAAGCATAAAGAAACAAAAAACGGGGGAAAAAGGTCATTAATCAGAGGGTGTGAGTCTAAGATCGTTGACTAAGCTGTTTGCAATGAGGTTACGGGAATGGAGGCTGCATTTCAATTGCCTATCTGAAAAATTAAAATTGGGAATTTCTCCTATTAATATAAATTCTACTATTTTTCTTTTACGGAAATCTTTACAATTATATTTGATTAATGACATTTTCCCCCTGTTTTGTGCTTCTTTGTGGGTTTTTTTTTTGTGATCTGTACGCTATTTATAGACTTTTGTAACAATCGCATTCTCAGTATACAATTGAAGAGGGTATGATAAACTACATACCGAAACTGGTCTCGTAAAATAAACATTTGGCTCCTATACAGTGGTTTCACGATCATATATATATATATATATATATATATATATATATATATATATATATATATATATATATATATATATATATATATTTATATATATATATATATTTATATATATATATATATATATATATATATATATATATATATATATATATATATATATATATATATATATATATATATATATATATACTGGGTTGGTTTTGCAAAAGTTACGTTATAGACACAGGAGAGAAGAGAGAATGCTGATTGGTCTGTAGTTAGTAAGGGCTGTTTGATCACCTTTTTTTGGTTGAGGTATTATTATTGGCATTGTGGCAGTCTTCTGGAATCTTTCTTTCATTTAAACATCAGTGAAGAGGCAAGTAGTTTCTCCATAATGACAGCTTCAGAATATTTCAGCAAGTCCAAAGTGATCTTGGCCTGACCTGGTGCTTTGTGGCTCTACTTTTGAGTTTAAAGGCAAGAGAAAGTGAATTTGAAAACAAAAAATAAAGGAGAACAAAGGACGGATCAATTAAAACATTCCAAACTGAGAAGACAGAAATAACGCTCCGGGAAAATTTTTGAAATATCCTGGCCGGGAGCCGAACTTGGGTCGTACTTGCAGGTCAGTGCACCCGATCGGTGATTAATTAGTAAGAAGAACAACTTCTCATCTAAGGTGTTAAAAGTGAATGGTAGTGGATGAATTGATCTGAAATTATTCACATATATATAAAAAATTCTAGTTATTTAAATGTACATAAGAGGAAGACTTTCTCAAATACGGTATTTATAAATAAACTCATGCAAACATTTGTTTGTTTGCTTGTATTTTTTAATTTTAAAGGCAGGATAGTATACTACTACAATATATTACATTGATACCTCCAGACAGCACATATCACACCATACACCTAATAATCTTTTGGATAATTAGAATTTATGCAAGACTAGACCTTTTCTTTGATTTATATTTGTTTATTTACTTACATTGGTAATCAACTCTGTTCGTTGTCTCAGTACTTGTATTCCGTGTTACTGGTTAAAGAGCTTTTTATCCAATCTTTTATTAACAAGGTCTGCTGACCAAAAAGTGGCGTACTCTCACTTATTCTGATTTATGACCTTACGACCTTCAAAACTTTCAATAATTCCCGGACTAACATTGGAAAGACCTCAGAAAATCTATCATTCGAAAGAGAATGTAAAACAACATAATGGTTTCAAATTTCGTTAGATTCCTTCGAATAGCTAAGATGTTATTGGCAAAACAAAATAATTCCCGGGCTAACCTTGGTAGGACCTTTGCAATTATATTATTTGAAATATAATGCAAAACATTATACAATATAAAGGTTTCAAATTTCGTTAGAATCGGCCGAATAGTTATGATGTTATTGCCATAACAAAATACTTCCCGGGATAACGTTGGGAGGACTTCGACAAGCATATAATTAGAAAGAGAATGTAAAACAACATAAGGGTTTCAAATTTCGTTAGAATCGGCCGAATAGTTATGATGTTATTGTCAAAACAAAATAATTCCCGGACCAAGCTTGGGAGAACCTTGTCAATTTTATCATTCGAAAGCGAATGTAAAACAACATAAGGGTTTAAAATTTCGTTAGAATGGAATGAATAGTTATGATGTTATTGCCTAAACAAAATAATTCCCTGACAAACCTTGGAAGGGCTTTAGCAAATATATCATTCGAAAAAGAATGTAAAACAACATAAGGGTTTCAGATTTTGTTAGAATCGGCCGAATAGTTATGATGTTATTGCCCAAACAGTATAATTCCTACGCTAATCTTGAGAGTACTTTAAAAAAACATATCATTCGAAAGAGAATATAAAACAACATAAGGGTTTCAAATTTCGCTAGAATCAGCCAAGTAGTTATGATGTTATTGCCAAAACAATATAATTCCTGGGCTAACCTTGGGAGGACTTTAACCATTATACTATTCCAAAGAGAATGTAAAACAGCATTGGAATCGGCCAAATAGTTATGATGTTTTTCCCAAAACAAAATAATTCCCGGACCCACCTTGGAGCACTTTGACAATTATATCATACCAAAGAGAATGTAAAACAACAGAGTCGGCCGAATAGTTACAATGTTATTACAAAAACAAAAAAAAGCAAAACGGAGTCAGAACGACATAGTGAGATGTAGAGTCGCCCGCGACTAGACTCGCTCGCGACTAAAAACATTTACAGAAGGCCTATTAACCACAATCGCACGAAGTCAATTCCATGTTGAAATTATTTTGTCCGAGGAAATTGGCCGATGTTGCTGGAATCGTTTCCCTTGGGGTTTTAAACCATTTGTTCTTTTATTAATTTCAGGTTCTCCTTCGAAGAGTAATTGACAATTTTTATCGTCGAACCCCTTGATTATCTTAAACCTCTCGATCAGCTGGCTACGCAGTCAGCAGGCAAGTTTAGTGCCCTTAGAATACGTTCCGGGATAGGCTTTGCCGGGTGCCGTTGCACCAGTGTTAGGCACGGTGCGGCATACTCAAGCTGTGGTCGAACGCTCGACTTAAATATTGGAGCGATTACAACTTAATTCTTGTATGCAAAGTTTCTCGCAATGAAAAAGAGAGTTCAGTTTGTCTGTTTTGTAACTTGAACGCAATACTTAGATAATTTTAAGTCGTTCGAAATAGTAGCTCATGGTTGGGCCAGACTTGAAGGGATGCTTTAGTTTGTTCACAAGCTTCGTAACACGTGCTTTTTCCTTGTCCTTCATCTTCTGTGACAGAAGCTGACCCATTCTCGTCTTGTATGAGTAGTAGCATGTTGTGGACGGAGAACTTGGTCTTCATGTCTCTCGGTATATCTTCGGGGACATAACAAGACAATGGCGGTTTTGCGAGTTCACCACTTGGTCCTGGAAGAAGGTTTCTCATCTGAGAAGACCCGAAACATGCCAGACTTGAAGGGATGCTTTAGTTTGTTCACAAGCTTCGCAACACGTTCTTTCCCCTTGTCCTTCATCTTCTGTACGTGATTTCCTGATGTATACTCGAAATAACTGTTATGCGATCCAATGTGCATCACCTTAAACTCGTTTACGTTAAACGGAAGCTTTACGTGTTAGACCATCTATATAATGCATTTAAATCATGCTGTATTTCTTCCCTGTCGAATCTATTGCGCGCCTTAAGCCATAACTTAGTATCACAAGCAAATATTGATATTTTACTTAGCATTTGAGAGATTATTTATGAAAATTAGGTAAAGTATTGGACCCAAGACCGAACCCAGCAGAACGCCGCAATTCACGTGTCAGTTACAGGATGCGGTGCGTAATTTGTCGCCTAACTTCACTATAAAAGATAATAACAGTTCACATATACAGATATATTTACCAAATTTACATGTTAAAGACTTCAAGAATTCTATTATTCATTTTATTTAATGAAATCGCCGTTGGTCTTCACGACGGCTTCTTGGCGGCGTCGGAACCTGCTGCAGGCCTACTCGACGATCACCCTGAATAAACTGAGTGAAAAACTGTGGTGATCTTGGACATAAGCTCCACATTTGTGGTGCAAGAGGACTTGCTGGTGTCTCTCTCAACGACGCCCTACATATAAATAGTCAAGAGGTTGCAGTCTGGGAGTTGGTAGGCCAGATGTTTGGAGTGATGTGGTCAAAGAAAATGTCCGCCAACCAAGACTGGGTCCTCCTCTTGGTGTGCCATGCTGGAAAGTCCTGCTACCAGGCGTAAGGCCTTTCAGCGGCTACCTCCTGGATCCAGCCCGACACCAACTCCTCCAGGCACTTTAGGTAGCCCTCTGTATTGACTCCGAGCCCTACCTGGAAGATAAACAGGGGCATAACCTGGCCCTCGCTCCTGGCCACCTCAAATACCATGATGTGGACCGGGAACTTGGTCTTTATGACTCTTGGTGCATTTTTATGGGGGACAGGAAGCTAGCGGTTGCTTTGCAAATTATCGACCTGATCCTGGCATATATTCTCTCCTCGTCGGAGAAGAATCAAAGCATACGAAGCTTGATCGCAAATAATATGCTTAACACGTTCTTTCCGCTTGTCCTTCATCTTCTGCGACAGAAGCTGACCCATTCTCGTCTTGTATGAGTAGTAGCATGTTGTATACCGAGAACTTGGTCTTCATGTCTCTCGGTATAGCTTCGGGGACATAGCAAGACAACGGTGGTTTTGCGAGTTCATCACTTGGTCCTGGAAGAAAGTTTTCTCATCTGAGAAGATCCGAAACATGCCAGACTTAAAGGGATGCTTTAGTTTGTTCACAAGCTTCGCAACACGTTATTTCCCATTGTCCTTCATCTTCTGCGACAGAAGCTGACTCGTTTTCGTCTTGTATAAGTAATAGCATGTTGTGGACGGAGAACTTGGTCTTCATGTCTCTCGGTCTATCTTCGTGGACATAGTAAGACAACGGTGGTTTTGCGAGTTCACCACTTTTTCCTGGAAGAAGGTTTCTCATCTGAGAAGATCCGAAACATGCCATACTTGAAGGGATGCTTTAGTTTGTTCACAAGGATGCTTTCGTTTGTTCACAAGCTTCGCACCACCATCTTTCCCTTTGCCCTTCATATTCTGCGAAAGAAGCTGACCCATTCTCGTCTTGTATGAGTAGTAGCATGCTGTGGACCGAGAACTTGGTCTTCGTGTCTCTCGGTATATCTTCGGGGACATAGCAAGACAACGGTGGTTTTGCGTGTTCACCCCTTGGTCCTGGAAGAAAGTTTTCTCATCTGAGAATATCCGAAACATGCCAGACTTGAAGGGATGCTTTAGTTTGTTCACAAGCGTCGAAACACGTTATTTCCGCTTGTCTTTCATCTTCTGCGACAGAAGCTGCCCTTTTCTTGTCTTATGTGAGTAGTAAGCGGATGTCCTCGTGCACTAGCTGCCTGATGAGAGACTCTGCCCCTCCCTTGTCCCTCTCCATAGACCTCATTGAAATGCCGAGATCGTTGTCTATGATGGCCTGGACCTTTCCGAAAATTTTCGGGGTTCTTTTCGTATCAGAACGATTACTCTGAGGTGTTTCCGATCCTCCGTACCATCTTAATCACGACATGACTCATCTTACTCTTTCCTGATCCTCTACACCTTCCTTAGTATTAGACCCAAACACTCCGATATCTTTGCAGTGGATCTCCCGGCATGAATCTCAAGAAGCAAAGTTTGCCTTTTCCATTTTTGGGGGAGAATTGAATTTCCTCATGGTATTGTTTCTATCACATGTGATGCACAACTGAGTCTATTATGATAGGGGAAAGGAGAAAAATTACGCCAAACAACACTCTGGTCGTAATTTAGAGTTGCCAACATCGACAAATTACCCACCGCACCCTTTAGAGCACCCCATCTGCCAAGCGATGAACCCTGACCTGACCCTATCATGCATTCAATATTTCTCATTAGCTATAAAGGAGCAACGAAGTGGAAAAATGTATCGGTAACTTTGAATTTCATAGAATATTATCCGATGGTGCGAGGAGCGACTTTCTCGGTGGACTTTACCCGCGCCGACCTTTATGTGGAAATGGTGTATGATGATGAAACCAGGAAGTGTATACACGCTTATAAATCCATCTAAATCCTCAAATATTACGAACTGTAATAAAACTTCTCTACACAAATTTGAGCGCTGCAGCGAGATATTGGAATCTGTTATGAAAAAAATCTTATTGAAAATACTCGTCCCTCGAAGTTGAGAATGGAGAATATTTGAAAAATATAATTTTGATGAAAATGAAATGATTTTAAATGAAGTGAAAATATTATTTGATTTTGAACAGTATATATATATATATATATATATATATATATATATATATATATATATATATATATATATATATATATATATATATATATATATATTTTAAAGGCCTAAAGAAATGAAAACTGGTAACACAATCCGGCAAAACGCTAAGGAAATTATTATTAAGTATACAATTAAAGCCTAAGAAGGAAGATGGAGATATAGTAACATACTCGTAAAAATAGGGACAAACTATTTTAACCGTTATAAGAAAAGGAATAAAGGAGTTGGATTCGAACCTGTGTTATTAAGCGCTCATCTGGCGATAAGCGTCGTGGTCATTTTAACGAAGAGCACTTAATGACACAGGTTCGAATCCAACTCCTTTATTCATTCTCTTATAACGGTTAAAATAGTTGGCCCCTATTTTTATATTCCTATATCTCCCATTTTCCTTCTTAAGCTTTAATGGTACTCGTACACTTAATAATAATTTCCTTAGCGTTTTTCCGGGTTGTGTTACCAGTTTTCATTTCTTTGGGCCTTTAAAATACATATATTATATATCACGTGTAATGTGATTTTCAATTATATATATATATATATATATATATATATATATATATATATATATATATATATATATATATATATATATATATATATATATATATATATTGTAGAGGAATAGAGTCTAATAGGATCTGGAGGTCCATCTTGAATCCTTAGAAGAGCCACGTGGTCTTAAACCTGGAACAAAGAACGTGAGAAGCGAGGAAGTAATCGGGCGAACACGGCTTTATCTCTGTTTACCTTTCGAGGCAAACCGCGCCCGGGGCGATTTCATCTCGTCTTCCATACTCACGACGCGAGAAAGAACCCGAGGAGCTATTCGTCCGGCTTTTTATCTCGGATCTCCTCCTCCTCCAGCCGAAAGCCGGCGACTTCAAATCCCAGGAGAGCACGCCGTGTCACGATGCAATTTCTTCGCCTCACCGATCACCTATATAACCGGAGATTTTCCGATGGATAAGACGTACAGCTCGCCTGTGCACGAAGACACATTACGCCCTCGAGTCGGATCCTCCGTGGTTTATTCGGATACCGACAGCTAGAATCTCCCCGCCGTGGACTTCGCCCCAGTCAATTGGCAGCTTCTTGCAACGGCAGTTCTTCCATGAATTCGCGCCAGTACTGCCTCATCGAGAACCCTGAGGTAAAACCAATCCCCCCTCATCAACATCCTGAGGTAGAACCAATACCTTTCCCCATCGAGAACTCTGAGGAAAAACATATCTCCTTGTTCATCCTCGCCTCTCTGAGTAACCTTCCCTTCTACGCTTACGCCCGTGCAAGACGCCGACGCTGCGTATCTCATTATAATCCGGTCTTCACAAATCAATTGTTACTATATGCAGTTCGGCTTAGTGTAGCCCTTTTTTAAGACTCCGATCCGAGTCAGGTAATTTACCACTTTAATCCTTTGGATTTGCCCCTTTGCTGACCCCGAGTGTGTTCATTACTTATTTGATCACGCATCTCACTTAAACCTTTTTATGTATATATTTAATATTTCTTTTTTTTGGGGGGGTATTAAACTTTATTTTTAGTAGCATTCTTTAAATAACCTTAAACGACTCTCGGCCATCATTCGACCTTTATTTTGATAGTTATTACCCACACACTAGGGGACGACTTTCCTACCCATTCTCATTATCTCTCTCTGCCACTGGTCGACCCAACCCATCAGCGTGTAAGTGTCTATATATATATATATATATATATATATATATATATATATATATATATATATATATATATATATATATATATATATATATATATATATATTCGTTCTGCCAAGTAGATTATTGATTGTGAGGGTAAAGGAGGCAAGCAGAATAGAGTCGTTAAAATTAAGATTGATGACAAGTGCAACTTTATCATAAAGAAAATAGTAGTAGATGAGAGGAAATAGAAGACATTGTCTGAGAACTTGGGTTTTTTTTTGTGTCAAGCAGAAAATGGAAAAAGCGATGAACGTAAGGGAAACAAATAGCAACCGATGGGTAGCTGGGAAACAGTACGTCTGGCATGGAAGGGGACGCCGGCAGAGGTGTCTTATCTCGTGGAACATTATAGGTGCTTATGGTTAGTCGGGCATGTCGCATCCGAATGTGTGACATGAATTTGTTATGCAAAATTTTAAAATTTGCTAAAACGATGCTAGGTAGGTGGAAAAAAAATGCCATAGAGACTGAAAATTTGCAAAATGACTTGGGCAAATTAGTTGAATAATCTAAAATATAGCAGATCAAGTCGAGGTGGGTAAGTGTAAGGTAATGGGCACAGGTCATGATAATCTCTGAATAGAGTATATAATGGGGGTGGTGAAATCTTTAAAAAAGTGAATAATGAAAAGGATTTAGGTGTCATACCGTATACTGTAGCGCAACAATAGGCTAATAGGATTCTAGGTAGACATTTTAAGTTTAAATCCAAAGATATTAATTTTATTTTATAGAAATCGCTTATAAGACCTCATTCGGAGTATTGCGATACCAAGTTGGTTTCCGTACATGCAAAAGGACAGGGCACCGTGAAGTCAAGGGAGAAAGGTGCTGAGACATGGTAGAGGTTCATTTCGAGAGTTTGAAGTGAGAGGACCAGTAGTGTGAAGTTGAGAAGACCAGTAGCCATCGATAACCGTGTCTTGAGAGTGATCGGGTGCATAGTTAAAGAAATCGCCTCAGAGGACAGTGGCCTATTTCGAAGACTTGCCTACCAGCAAGAAGTGATCCCAAATCATGATAGGGGTGGGGGAGAATCATCCAAGATGAACCGCTACAAATGAACTATAGTAAGCAAAAGAGAATGAGATGACCGCAATACAATGAGCTTTGGACACCATTTTCGGTATGTGCCAATGGTCATTATCACGGTAGTGCCGGGATAGTATCAGGAGTTCTGGGGACATGGGCTTGGCAGAAACAAAGGTGTCTTTTCAGAAGGCAAAAAAGCCTCGATCCGAGAGGAAGTGGGCATTGCGTTACTGGCGATGGAGAAAAAACAGAAAATCCCTGAATCTAAAGAGGGTCACGGTTGTGAATTAGTTCAAGGCGACGTTGGGGCATTCATGAAAAGATTATGCATAATTTTGCTATTCCAAAGTTCAGTTTGGAACCGATATAACCATTATATTTGCGGAGTGTGGTACAATGGTTAGAACTCATGTAGTAGATGACTTAAGAGAGAAACGGTGGTTGGTGTCCTGATAGGCTACGTAAAACTTCCGAGATAGTCTCTGTCAGGAAAGAGGAAGAGGAACATCACCGATTTCTTTAGTGGGATTGAGACTATGGGCAAGTGAAGGAATGTGATGGCGTTCCACTGACAACTCCTGGGGGCTAAAGAACATGTTAGGATTGAAAAGGAGGGATAATCCTTTAGAAGTGCACAAAGAAGGGTACCAGGGAAGTGATCAACAATAGTAGTAAAGCACCAGGTCATCTGAGTATAGTGCAGCGTGACGTAGGGTGGAGGAGAGAAAAGGATACTTTTAGACTGAATCCTAGATAAGGCCGTTATCTTGTTTATTTTGTGAAAAATGGCAGGATAAGGAAGAACCGATGTGAACTAAAAGGATCGTTCATTTAGGAATCTAGAAAGGAATGCTGTGAAGACGCATTGAAACCTAAATAGTATACGAGGGGCTTTCAAAAAGTTCGTAGAAAAATAAAATAAAATTTAACCAAATAGAAGTATAAATTTTATTATTCAACATAAGCTCCAGTGAGTTCCAAACAATTTTGGAAGCAATGATATCATCTATTTAAACTATTTTTATAAAACTGAGAAGGGATAATGGAACCAAATTATAACCTCTTTTAACATCACCAACAGAAGAAAAATGATTGCTCTTCATGCATCTCTTTTTAAGGGTTGAAAAAAAAAATCGGATGGGGTTAGGTCATCCGAAAAAGGGAAGTTCTTGGCTGACGAGTGGGCACCAACCCAGAGAGGAGATCCCTCATCTCCCATTAAGTCCCCTGGGACCCGTGCCGCAGAGGAGAGCACTTTCACCGGTCAGAGTGGTGCTGTCGTGATTTTCTTCGCTCACGCCAATACCGAGGTTGGTCGAGGTTTTGCTGTTTGATAGGTTGTCTGAAGTTTTAGACAGTTTTGCCAACAGACGATATTTCCAAAGCGTGTAACCAAGAGGAGAGGTTGGTTGGTTATATCACACGTCCAGCCTATCTAGACTCGGCTCCAGAGGCCTGATCCCCATGGTTCTTATGTGACTATACACTGAGCAGGGGTCCTGGAAACGAAACAGTCCGTTCTTTGACCTTGTGGTGTTCAGGTTAAATTGGGTTTTGCCCTTTGAATATTTATGTATCAATTTAACCACAATTTTGTAATCGTTTTATACAAGTTTGAACATTTTTCATCGCGGACATTTTTTTAAATTGATAACTTAACGGTTTTAAACGTAAAACGTTTTTCTATAATTTAAATTAATTGTTAAATTCAAAATTGTAAAGTTAATTTATTATGATAAAAGAGTACCTCAATGGGGTAGTGGTTTATACTATCATTAACATTCCGCAGCATTCGCCGGTGGATCTTCAAGTACATCCTCTCTAAGTCTCCAGTGATCCCCCTGAGTCATCCAGTTCCCGACGAATTTGGTCCGGAGACAATTTTTAATGACCAATAAAAGGATGACTTCCATCCATATGAGGACGACGACCCGGCTAACGATACCGACGATGCCCGTAATAACCATGAACAACAAGACCAACTGGAACAAAGATATTAACAAAAGGATCGCCAACAGGATCAAGATCAGCTACATGAAGAAAACGAACAAGAACGGAACCATGCAAGGGATTTCAGCCCTAAAGTTAACTTTAGGATATTTAAAAATTGTTCCGTGGACAATATACCTAGTGTATCTAATCTAATTAAATCAGCTAAAACCAAGGGTCTTAAAATATTTACTCGAAAAATATACCATATAGTACAGTGCTTTTCCACCTATTATAAAGGAAAGCCAAGATCATTCAAAGAGTGGACTCTGTCAGAAATTCCCATAGAGTATTTTGTATAGCGAAACCAACTTTAACATGTATGCCCATTTATAACAAGACTAAATTTTAACAGAAACATTTTCTCCTCCTATGTTTCAGTGGTCCATTATTAGTACACTTCTGAGGAATGTATAAAATAATGGTTCCTGCATTAAGTTAGATTTCGTCTCGGGTTTTTACTCCATGCCTTTGCATTCGGCAGCCAGACCTAACTTCGGCACCTCAAACCACCGAGGGTACATGGCAATTTACCGGGCTTCCTATCGGTTTCTGTCGTGCACCTTACATCATGCAGTAGGTTATGGCAGGTATTGTAAACCATTCCGGTCAAGTTGCAGAGTCAAAACTTATACATTCTTGGACGACATCTGGTTGTCGGGTGACTATTTGAAGTATTTAATTGACTGGACCAAATCTTTGAATATAGTCTAGCCACAGACCAAAAGTTGCCCAATGGAGGTTCTATCGCCAAAGGCCGAAGCCCCTAACTGAGCAGGCAGAGAGGTGGGACTACAGGGTCGATTTCTTTACTAGGTTATACTAATAGTCGACAGAACGCCCAGGATCTGGATCTGTTGTGGCAGACCCAAAGACGGAACTCTAGACTTTTCGTTGGCCTGGCAGCCATGAAGGCAGTAAAGCCCGCCCGTCATTAGCAGTGCAGCCATCCTGCACCTGATAACGGCCGCGGAGTGGTGGTCAGTCCATTAATCGCCACCCAACACCCAGGACCCATCAAGTCATGCTCTCTTGCGATCTGCAGGCGTTAAAAGGCTTTGTTTATAGAGATTCCAAAACCTCTCTTCTAACAATGCATGATGCAGTTGGTCAAGTCCTTAAGCCTAGAAAGAGGCTTGACGAGGCAGTGGTAGAAAAAAAAGAATGCTGAGAGGGAACAAAAGAATAGAACACCAACTTATCCACCCCCATCAGAAAGTTCAATTCAACCCAGTGAAGGATTTTCCCTAATTTACCCTCGAACCGGGGGGATGTGCGCTTCTCCAGGTACAAAGTGTTTCAGGCAAAGCAGGGTACCCCGTTGAGGAGGCCATTATTTATTAGCAGCGAAGATGATAGCAGTTGTTGATTTAGAGTAGGTTTGTTATTTGTTTGTGTAGTTAATATGTTAAGTGAGTGCAGATGCTTTAATCATATTACCCTCAGTGGTTCATTTATCTCAATAGAACACAAAGAGGTTTTACCGTCATTTTATAATTTATTATACTGAGTAATAATAGTAGTGCAGATATTTGTACAGATTACATCATTTAGATGAGAGAATAACACTCTTGAATAGTGATCAATTTTCTCCATACCTAATAATTAAGGTCTATGGCTAGATTTGGTCCCTCGAAACTCTAGCGAGAGCTTAATGTACAAATCCTTGTGACGAAAACTTGTACGAAAGATCATGAAGCCCTAAAGAGAAAACTTAATCAACAGATCCATAGTAAATTTATTCAATATCTTCCCATATCTATATGGATCATTTAGAAATGCTTTTGGCTATGAACGTCGTCTAACCATTTGAAACCACTCATACCTTTTTTTCGTGACCTTCTAAAGTTCTCCCTTAGAAAGATTTTCTAAACCTAAGAGTTGTAGCTCACACCGGAGTTATCTGTATCTATAAAACGTTCAATCTGTTTCTGCGGCCACACCGTCGTTCGCTCATAACTAACGGTCATTCACGCGTGCGCGTAACCTGCCAGGAGCACGATGTGAAACGTTTACTCATTTTAAGTATATTATATGATATTCTATGATAGGGAGAGTGCGCACCTCTCCTGAATCTGCCTTCACCCCACAAATAATAATAATAATCAGCAAGTTAAAATATTTTTGTTTCACAATATAAGAATTTCAAATATGCATTTGTATTTATTGCGACAGGACTTTATATCTCGGACGACGCCGGATACTTATGCTAGTATCGTATTTAGGGCGTTCGCCAAATCGAATTTGTGGCGCTTATCTTGGACGAAAATAACGATGATATTGATCGACTTAGAACAAAAATAATTTACGCTCATTACTATGTCTGCAGCATTGAGTCTATGAGGTTGGCATCACATACTTATGAAAAATACGTCCTGACTAATGGACTCGAGAAGACATCAATGGTGTATAAAATATATCTGATTAGAGTAACAAGGTACCCTATGGGGATGGGTCTGACGTGGCTTATCTCCCCTGGTCTCCTCCTCTCTTGGATCTATTAGGGAGGGCAATTTGCGAGCCTCATATCGGGAATGGTGACCATCAATAAAGCCATGGCGACGAGGTAGGGAGTAAAACAGGTGGAAAATATGGGTGATAGCGATTAGGCCAATTCACTGAAGTTGAGGAGAGTGCCGAACTCCCAATAATATTAGGTCCACCATGGCTACTCCGAGTTATTAGTGACGTGGACGCGATTCTATAAGTTAGTATGTCGGTCCGTAGGTAAGTCGGTCGGATGGTAACCATTTTACTTTTTACTGAGTTTGTTAGCAAAAACATCATAACTATTCGGCCAATTATAACGAAATTTGAAATCCTTATGTTGTTTTACATTCTCTTTCGAGTAATATAATTACCACGGCCCTCCCAAGGTTAGTCCAGGGATTATTAAAAGAAAACAACTATGGATCGGATTGGCCCACTTGTTGAAAGTTTTGAAGGTCGTCAGGTCATAAGTCAGAATAATTGAGAACACGCGACTTAGGTCTATTGACCTTGAAAAGGGGAAAATTCCCCGCCCCCCTCAAGCACTCGCCTGTTTGTGGAGTAAATAGCGAGGGTAGAGTAATAAGCATTGAAAATGACATCGGTACACACGTGTACCAAGGGGTTCAATCACATTAAACAGAACAGACAAACAACAACGGTCAATATATTTCACCGAGGCAAAGTAGAGGCGTAAATATCGAATGTAGAGGGTAGTGTAGTGTTGATTTGCATCTGTGAATCGGAAAAAGAGTCGGGTATTGAGGCACAAATGGACCAATTTTTCTCAATTGTACCCCTAATCGGAGTATCGAAAAGAAAACGACCCGTCGGAAAATGCAAAAAATGAGACGAAATTCGAACCACTGACTAGGGCAGTGGTTCTCAACTTTTTGATGCTCGAGTCACCCTTGCCAAGCTTTTCAGATTTCATGGCACCCTTTTTATAAAATCTCGTTTGCTTCTATTGTTTTTGACCTCCATTAAAGTGCTCTTCCTCACATGGCAGTGGTTCTCCTCAACCTTTTTCATAGGGTGTTTTATTCAAGCTGTCAACCTTTTCAAGTTAATTTTTATCAGTTTTAATGCTCCCATAAGTACATATATGAAACACACACACACATATATATATATATATATATATATATATATATATATATATATACACTCTGATAGAGCTTTATTAATAATAAAAAAAGCATAGCATAACATACAAAAATGTGATTATCAGTAGTAAGATAGAAAAATTGAACATAATATGAAGCATGCATTTATCAATGCGAAACCTAAGGTGGGTGCTTGGAACACAAACTTTTAATATTAGGTCTAATTGCCGATGATGCTACTCACCTATTGTCCTCAAGAGATAAAAGTTCATTTATGGATTTAGATTTAATTGTTGCCATGGCACGCCAAACCACAGCCAATGATTCCTCCCTCTTCGCGAATTTGACTTTTAGGATGGAATCAGCAAACAGATCAATAGATTCGTCACGTTCTATTGCCGTGAAGTCCAATTCCTCACCCCTGTCGGCCAGTTCGATGCGTGATACAATCTGAGTCGAGATTCTCTGCAGAAAGGGAAGGGAAATAAAAATCAACTGCTTCTCTCAACCAGAGCAAGTGATGTAGAATGAAATCCTTGAGACGTCCTATATTATTGTTTCCTGCTTGCTTAAGAAGAGAAGGAAAGTTTGATAGGTCGTCTTTTTGAACAGCTGACTTCCATGCATCCAACTTTCTCTGAAAACCTTTCATTTTGTTTCTGGATGTAACTATTGTCTCCAGTCTCCCCTACATTAAGCTTCAGGAAAATATTCGCTAAGAATGACAGCTTCAAACACCAAGTACTATTTTGAAGAAGAGTGAGGAATGCATCCTGTTTCTCCTGTTCAAAAAAATACTTCCAGTTCATCTTTTAGTTCGAGAACTCGGTTCAGCACATGAACTCGGGAGAGCCACCTTACATCAGTATGCAACACTAGTAATATATTAGCTGCATCTATATCCTGGCATATCTTTTGAAAAAACTATCTTGAAAGTCTGGTTCAAAACCTCATTTAGCTCTTCACTACATGTTTTTGCAACAAATGCTTCTCAATGCAGGAAACAGTGAGTTGTAATAATAGATGGATTTTCTTTCAGTGGTTTGGTAATGAACCCCTTGTACTTCCCTATCATCGATGGCGCACCATCAGTACATATGCTATAACAATCTTTTCATGAAAGACCATGGTCACTGAGATACGATGTTACGGTTTCACAAATGTCCTCCCCAGTGGATGTGGTCTGTAGTTCTTTGCAAATCATAAACTGCTCTATAACTCCTTCATTAATGAATCTGCAAAACCCAAGCAATTGGCATTTACAAGCTATGTCCGTACTCTCATCTTCCTGCAAAGCGAATTTTGAATTTGATAGAATCCGCTGCACAACTTGTTCATTGATATCAGCTGAAAGTTCAGATATCCTACGACTGATTGTGCTTTTGGAGAGAGGTAATTTAGAAATCTGAACCTGAGCGTCTTTGTTAAGCATCGTTTCAATAATTATGTTACATACAGGGATAATAATGTCTTCACCAATTGTATGAGGCTTCATTTTCATTGCTATCAGTTCTATTACTTTAAATGAGGCTTCAAGAGCAGTGTCAGCTATGGTTACTCTTTTGACCATTTTACTAGCTGCCATTTTCTGCCCTTCTAACAAAGGAGCAAAATATTGCACGCCTTTCTTTGACACCCCAGGGTGTTTGATAGTGAATTGCCGCTTCAGCTTGCTAGGTACCATGACTTCATTGTTGAGTGTATTTCCACATATCACACACACACAGGGTGAGGATTATTTTCAGCATTTTTTGATAAAAAACATGTGCTAAGTATGAATCATCGTATGTCCGTTTCTTTATAAGAGAGGCTTCTTTTACCTTACTACTCACACATTTTGATCCAGATGGACGAGGAACACTTTTATTATTTGAGGTCGAATCAGAATAAGCAGTAACCACTAGAGTGTCTGTTTGATTTTTATCTTCTTCTTCGTTGCGTTTTCGCTTCCTCAGTACGAACTTATACATAGTTATGAACCCTCTCCTACTCTGCCACAGAAAACTGCAAAAACAAAAGAAAACATCCATTATTCTCCCTTCCTCAACTCAGAGCTCAACGAACATTGTGTGTACGCATATAAGATCATACATTATTCTGGGAAGACACTGAGGGTGGTATGTGTATGTGTGTTGTGTACGTGAGAGGCGAGACACAGCCAGCTCGTCATAACCTGCATGTGAGGAAGGCAGAGAGCGTCTCATTACTAATAAATAAATATATGATATTATTATGACGATGTGTATTGAACGTAGTAAGGCTGTGTGTATGTGTGGGATTCCCAGTGTATTCTGCCATCACGTGACTGTGATATGTCTTCCATATCACTTATCAGTTTGAAATTTGTGTTCGAAACATTCTCAAATGGCTAAATCTCGATTTAGCACGATTTATGTATGCATTTAGCAGTATAATATTTTGTTTATATTCAATTTTTCCCCGAATCTCGCGGCGCCCTTAGGTGCCACGGTGCACTGGTTGAAAACCTCAAGACTAGAGGTTGCTGCGATCATTTGGAAAGCTTATACCACTCGGACAGTTCTAAAGTAAAAAAAAAGTTAGGGACGTGAGAGGTGAGACACAACCATTTCGTCATTACCTCCTCTTCGCACCAGTCAGACGCTGGGCTGCTAAAGTCTCATCACAGACACGTATACCCATACACATCTCAACACATCTGATTGTTTGGCTTTCATCCATAAAAAATATGAAATCTTTTACTAGATTTAATTTATTTTTCAACAGACCTAGGATCAGTGGCTGATCCAGGAAAAAAATGGGAGGTTGGGGGGGGGGGGGGGGCTAACCTGAATTCCTCCCTGTGAGGAGTCTGAGAAAAGGTCATTGATAATGATTATCTTTGACAACATTGATAATAAATAACAGTATCTCACACAGGAGTGAGAAGCAGGCGAGGATACGGGGGGAAGAAGGGGGCTGAAGCCCCTCAAACTTCAGACCCGTTTATGTTTATTCTTGTATTATGCTATTCACAAAGAGTTATGTAGTAGTATAGAATATATATATATATATATATATATATATATATATATATATATATATATATATATATATATATATATATATATATATATATATATATATATATATATATATATATATATATATATATATATATATATATATATATATATACTTGAAATATCCCAAAGGAAAATAATACACAGAATAAGTCAAAGCGCTTTCGTGTTTACATCATCAGGGGCAGAAAAACAATGAAATAGAGAAACAGTTAATAAACAGAGAAATGTGACGTCATTCAAACGTACCAACGAACAAAGACAATCGTTCAATACGTTTGAATGACGTCACATTTCTCTGTTTATTAACTGTTTCTCTATTTCATTGTTCTTCTGCCCCTGATGATGTAAACCCGAAAGCGCTTGGGCTTATTCTGTATTTTATTTTCCTTTGGGATATTTCAAGCATCTTAGATCACGTGTTTTTTGGTGATTATTTTTGCATATATATATATATATATATATATATATATATATATATATATATATATATATATATATATATATATATATATATATATATATATATATATATATATATATATATATATATATATATATATATATAAAGTTTTTTTGAACAGTTGCGATCGAATGTATCTTCCATAATAAATACATGTCTAAATTACAGCTAAATATAAAAAAAAATGATTAAATTCAGTATTATACCTTAGCTGACTACAATTCATAATTTTCTGATGTGTGGAAAAACAAGGTCTGCTGACTAAAAGGTCGCGTGCTCTCACTTATTCTGATTTATGACCTTTCAACCTTCAAAATTTTCAATAACTTCCGGACTAACCTTGGAAGGACTTTGGCAATTTTATGATCGAAAAAAACATTATTGTTTCAAATTTCGTTAGAATCGGCCGAATAGTTATGATGTTGTGGCCCAAACAAAATCATTCTCAGACTAACCTTGTGGGGACTTTGGCAATTACATTATTCGAAAGAAAATGTAAAACAACATATATGTTTCAAATTTGGTTAGAATCGGCCGAATAGTTACAATGTTATTACAAAAAAAATCCCAACCGATGGAGATAGTGAGGGGTTGAGTCGCTCGCGACTAGACTCGCACGTGACTAAAGAATCGGATCTGAGAGAGTTAGTGTTCAGTCCCGTGTGATATTCTGTTTGTTATTATCAATTTTGTCTAAGATAACCATTATTAATGATCAATGGCCTTTACTCAGACACACCAGAGGGAGGAATTCAGGTCCCCCCCCCCCACCTTTTATCCTGAATCTGCCAGTGGTGAAAACTAACTCTCTCAGATCCGAACTTTTAATTTTTCCCACACACCAGAAAATGATGAATTTTAGCATTTGGATGTCAGCTAAAGTATAATATTGAATTTAATGCTAAACGTGAATACTTAGTCCAATTGTCAATTGGAATCGAATCATATCTAGGCCGTAGCTACATTGAGGCAAACGAGTCATTTGCCTCGGCTAATTTTCTTAGCTCATATTTTTTTTTTTAAATCATCTAAATTAAATTTACAATCTTTTGTCCCATGCCCTGAGATCAAGTGCGTGTTTTTCATCAATAAATCCTTAGCAATAATTATCTACTATATTAATTTGGGGTTGTCCGTAAAAATAACACTGATATTTTGCATATACATAGAAGCAGTTGTAGTAGAGTTTGGAATTTTTGCATATTATAGCAAATAAATTTAGTTTCATTTTAGAATTTATGCGCTGACATGTATTGAAATTCTCTAAATGAATGTTCAAATAATTGATAGAAATTGGGGCTACAAATAACGAGAGCCCTAACAATAAATTTGACCAATTTCACTTGGAAACACTATAGGAAAGATTATGTGCTGTATTAGATGACATATTGTGTAAATGGATTGAGGCGCAAAGAGTACTAGGTGAAGAGCAAAATGCCTTCCTTTAGAATAGGAGAGCAGAAGACAACATATATATTATGTGAGATAAATGAGCGAAAGAAAAAAAATAGAACAAAACTGCATCCAGGCGTTCTTGATATAGAGAAAACATATAACAAGGTAGATAGAGGTTGACTGTGTATTAAAAGAAAGTCCATAAAAGAAAGTCAATATTGTCAGAATTATGTACATAGATACAAGAGCAAAATATAATCTAGGTACGCTTGTGACTGATTGAGTAAGACTCATGAGAATGGCCAAAGATTGGAAATGATAAGATTAACTTATCGTTATATGCTGATGGTGTCATAGTATTGAGTGAATGTGCATAAAAATTACAAACATTGTTGAATATTTAATTGGTATGTCAGATGCAAACAAGGATTTTTTTCCAAACATAAACTATATGTTAAAAACTCTCATAACCATACCAGTCAGCTCATGTTGCTGCTGCTGGCTTAGGAACTCATCTTCGCAAAACCGATTGAATGGCTTGGCTTTACTACATTTTCATCGAGATGTTAATGTGAACTGAGACAACATTATCAAACGTTTTGATGTCTCCGGACATAGAAGAATTGTGCTGTAATCTTTTTGTATTGTTTTGTACTATGTTCTCTGCTGTGTTCTTTTAGTTGTTTTTTTTTTAATTAAAAACTGCATGGCATAGTTTCGATTTCATTTTGGCGTAGTCTAGTGTAATTGAAGGCATGACTACACTACAGTTAACTATACATATACCTAAACTTTAGACCTACTTTCCAATTATTTTGCCTCGATAAAAATTTGACCCTGGCTACGGGCGAGGAGAGCATATTTTATTATATATCCTTTTGTAGGGAATTAATTTCTGAATTAAAATTTGTATGAACATTTTATATTTCTCGACATTAAAGAAAATGTGATTAATTAAATAGAATTTGGGGGCGGAACATATATAATTTCGGGGGCGGAGCTTATATAATGTCAAAGGAATGGGTCATAAATTAACATTTTCTTTAGTAATCAGTTATTGTGAAGTGCAAATTTTTTTTCGAAAACTATTTGCACATTTTGAAAGTGATTTTGATATTTACCTGTATTTTAGATATGTAGGTATTATATAAGGTACATTCGATCGCAACGGCTTAAAAAACTTTTATATATATTCTATATTATTAAATAACTCTTTCTGAATAGCAGAATACAAGTAATGTTTAAAAAATAAATATGAACATAAACAGGTGTAAATTGGTTAATAACAACATCTAACACAACCTTGGTACCGGTATTTCACATGAACATCAACCACCAATTTCTTTGGGCAAATACATTAATTATGTTGTTTATTTAAATATAAATTTCGTTGTGAACAGCGATCAGCGCCAGGCCGTTGAGGCGTTCTTGATACATGGTATTCTTTAAGTACGTTTTTATTCGCTTCGGACTCGAAAGTTAACGCTTGGCCTCCAAGTTCAAGACTGGGAGATTGATCAGAACTTGAAAGATCCTGGTCATGTTCGGATACATTCGGGTGTGGGCGTTAGCAAGAGCATCTCCAACGGAGTCAAACTTAAATGTTGACGGAAAACAACGCTCTGCTTCTGCTTTAACGAGGCTCAAGGGTCGATGCCAGCCTCGTAAACTTTTGCCGCCTCGACTCAAGCAGCAACACCTCCGTCTTCGCCGCTGAGTATGTGTTCGATGTTGAAGAAGACCGAAATAGGGTCGTCCTCGAACTGCCTCTGCAGCTCAGACAACACATGGTCAATGAACGAGACAAAGACAGATCGGCGGTAATATTCAATCAGCTGTCTGGTGGGGTACGTTTTCTCGCTGCGTTTGTCGCCTATAAACTCGAGGCAGAGGAATGGTGTCACGTGACGAGCCGATCTCCTGGAGCTTCTCTGCCTTCTTGAAGACGTCGTAGAAGCTGGGCAGTGCACCTTCCCGGATCTTGTGGAGATACGTCTCCATTTCACCAATCGCAACTTAAGATGAAACTAGATTAACCAAGGGAGACTGCCAAACATCCTTTATTGAGGGGGGGGGGCACTTAATGAATTCGCTTCGCTTTTCACTATGGACTAATGAAAGAACAGATTTGGGAGGGGGGCTTCAATCCCCTAACCCGCCCCCCTGGATTGGCGCCTGCCTATGGTGGTTGGTTATCGTGCGCTAAAAGAGATGGTTCGAATCGAACTAAAAAAGATGGTTCCTATAGAGCACCGCAAAAGATAATTCCAATAGAACATCGCAAAGGATGGTTCTGTTAGAGCCCATAAAATGATGGTTCCAAAAAGAGCCCCGCAAAAGATTGCTTCAATTGAACTGCGAAAAAAATGGTTTCATTCAGGTTTCGTAAAAGATGATTTCAATCTTGTCCCCCAAAAGATGGTACTGATCTTACTCAAAAAACGAGGATCCAAATGTAAGCTCGCAAACGATGGTTCAAAATAATCTCCTCAAAGCATGGTTCCAATCGAGTTCCGCTAACCATGATAGACCATCGTATAAGATGATTATAATCGAGCTTGGCAAGAAATGGATCCAATCGGGATCCAAAAAGGATGATTCCACATAAAATCCGAAAAAGATTAAATCAAATGACATTGAGGAATATTTTGTTGCGCTGGAGCCAAGCAAGAACGGTGCAAATTCAAAATGTCCGCTCGACTTTTGCATTAAAATCTCATGTTTGGCTTTTGAATTAGGAATATTACCAGTTTTTAAAAAGGTTGCGGGGGTGTAGGGGTTGCAACCCCCAATTAAGTGGAGGCTATGGGGGCGAAGCCCCCCTATTTCGAAAATCCCTAAATTTTTATTTTTTTATTCTCGTCTTAAAATAACTACTCAACAAATGAAGTGAGTGAGGCAAAAAAAAGTAGCTAGAAAAGTAGCCCCTAAAATCGCAAAATTTGGTTCCAATAGAACTCGAAAAAAGATGATTCAAATCGAGACCTGCAAAAGATAATTTTCAGCCGATTTCCGTATAATGATTCAAATAGAGACCTGCAAAAGATGGTTACAATCCAGTTCCACAAAAATGGTTCTAATCAAACTCCAGAAAAGATGGTTCCAATTCGGTTGCACAAAAGATGGTTTTAATCAAACTCCAGAAAAGATGGTTCCAATCCGGTTGCACAAAAGATGGTTCTAATCAAACCCCAGAAAAGATGGTTCCAATCGAGCCCAGAAAAAAGATTGTCCTATTAAGGTCCGCACGAGAGAGTGCATACCAAACTCTGCAAAAGATTGTTTCAATCGAGGTCCACAACAAATAGGTCCAATCGAAATCAACAAAAGATGGCGAAAATCGATCTCCGATAAACATGGTTCTAATTTTGCTTCACAAAAAAGTTAAAATTAAAATTCACAAAAGTGATTCCAACTGAGCTTTGTACAAGATGGTTCCATTAGAGCTCTGCTTAAGACGGTTACAATCGGGCTAAACAAAGAGGTTCTAAATGAAATCTCCAATATACGGTACTAATTGAGCTCCGTAGAAGATAGTTACAATCGTGGATAGAAAAAGATCGTTCCAATCGCCCTCCGAAAAAAATATCCCAATCGAGTTCCGTAAAATATGCTTCCAATCAAGTTATGCTAAACATGATTCTAATCGGACTCCTCATAAGATTTATCTAATCGACCTCCGCAAGAGATGGCTTAAATCGCGCCCCACAATAGAAGGTTCCAGTTCAACTCAGCAAAAGATGGTTCCGATCGAGATCTTCAAAAGATGCTTTAAATATAGCTCTGTTAAATCGAATCGAGCTCCTCAAAAGATGGCTGGAATCGATCTTTGCAAATGATGGTTCTAATCTAGCTTCACAAAAATGAGCTTAAAATCGAGTTTTGCAAAAGATTGTCCCAATTGAGCTCTGCAAAGATGTTTCCAATAATCTGGAAAAAAAAGATGCTTCCAATCGAGTCCTTCAACAAATGGTTCCAATCGAGTTCCAGAAAAGATAGATTCAATCGAGCTCTGCAAAAGATGGATTCAATTGAGCGCCAAAAAGTATATTACAATCGAGCTCCGCAAAGATGATTTCAATTGAGATAAAAAATTTTTTTAAAAGGTGCCAATCTGGCGACTGCCGTCACCATCCTCGTAATCAATTTTAACCTACAACTATACAACTAAGCGACATTAAAGACCACAATAAAATATAGAAAAAAAATTAATAAAAATAATAAACAAAAAAAAACTAACAAAAAACAAGAAACAAAATAAAGAAGAAGAATGAGAAAATGGTTGTAATCAAGATGATTGTAATCAAGCTTCGCAATGGATTGTTTAATCTCACTAAGAGATGGTTCAAATCAAGCTCCGCAAAAGATTGTTCCAATCAGACTGGCCAAAAGATGGTCAGAATTATTCTATGGCAAAAGAAGATTAGAATTGGGATCCGCAAATATGGTTCTCGTTGGACCTCGCGAAATATGGTTCTAATTGGGCTTCGCAAAAAATAATTACAATCAAGTCCCGCCGTTTCTGAGTCCGCCCCGTGTAAGATGACCTGTTTCCGATTTAGCAATAGGTGAACAAACCTTGTTTTGCAACGAGACTTGTACATCCACTCCTCCTTGGTTATATTTTACATGGAGGTAAAGGTTCAAACTTTGAAGGTTCTTATTATTTTCGATGAGCCCATCCAATAACTTTTGTAACTATTTAGTCGCTCCCATCAATGTACATCTTTTGTATTTAACGAGATTGCAGATTCATTTTCATTCATCATCCTTCGTTATGGAAATAAATGAATAAATATTGAAGAGAATCCAAATTTTTAAATTGTGTGAAAGGGCATATATAAAATGTGACCAAAATGAGGAAAACTGTTCTTTTTAATTACGGGGAAAGAAAGAAATTATTAAAAAGATAAGAAAATCTATTTTTAATTAAACGAAAAGAAACAATTAAAAGGAAAAGAAAATCCCATTTGTAATTATTCCCAAAGAAATAAATAATTAATAAATCAGAGAGGTAAAAAAATTCCTTTTTAATTTCTTTTAGGAAATAGATTCTTAAAATGCGAAGAATTTTTTTTTTTAATTACCTAGATGAAAATAAATAAATTAAGAAATTTCTTCTTTTTTTTACACTTACTTGGTTGGAATAAAGTAAATAAATAAATAAGAAATAAATTTCTTTTTTACAATTTCGTAGAAGATACTCCTCCCAAGTGATGAAAATCTCCTCTTTTAAAACAATTACGTGGAAGGAATTAATAAAATAAAGGGAAGAAAATATTTTTTCCTCATATACATAAAGGAAAATAAATTAATGAAAAAATCTCCTTTTATTATTACGTAAAAGGAATTAAGTAAATAAAAGTGAAAAAAATTACCTTTTTCAATTACGTGGAAGGAAAATATTGATAAAAAGTCAGGAACATATTTTTTTTAATTACATGGTAGAGAAAATCCTATTCTAATTAGGTACTAGGAAATAAAAAATATTTAAAAAGTGAGACAATCCTATTTTTCAAATAGGGAGAAGAGAAAAAAAAGAGATTTAATCTTTATACAATTACCTGGTAGGAAATAAATATATAAAATGGCAAATAAATCCCTTTTTCAATAACGTGAAAATTACTAAATAAGTGAAAAAAATCTTTCTTTTTTATTACCCAAAAGGAAATAAGTTAATAAACGAAGCAAATCTCATTTTCAATTATCTGGTTGGGAATAAATTAATTAAAACGCGAAGGAAATTCTCTTTTTTACTATCTGGAATTAAATAAATAATGAAATTAAAAAAAAGGGCCATTTTTTCATTTAAATGGAAGGTGTTTGTCAACACAAATGGATTTTAAGCTGAGCAGGGCAGTCGCCAGCTGTATTGGGCAGCTTGGCACAGGCGAATGGATAGGTAATAATTGAGATGGACTTGTGAGGTTCAGACCCCCCCCCCAACCCCCCACCTTATTCTGTTCAAAGGTTTGAAAAAGGTTTGGAAAAAGGTTTGGGGAGATGACTGAAGTAGTTTAAGACTAAGAGATAAAATGTGAAATTTTATATTTAGATTAAGCGTAAATTTAATTCTAGTTTTTAGTTGAGGACGATAGAGTCAATACACTGAAAGATTCGCATGTGAAAATTGACCAAGAGGTACTGAATAAAGGCGAAAGAGCTTAGAATCTACCTTTCACTCTCAAGGGAGAGGGAGGGGGGTTATGTAAACTTACGTGTAATTTTGAGTCTGTTCTCACAAGCAAAAAATAAATAGCCATTATATTTAGGAATTCAAAGTAAAAACTCATTTTTGAGCTATTAAGTTAGCTATTGAGACTGTTAATTTTCCTTTAGTTTTCTTATTGGTAGTAACTCGCATAGGCATAGTAATCAGTTTTGGTAGTTGGAGGTAGTTCTAACCACGTTTGAGGTAATAAGAAATAAATAATTCTAATCATGATTTTTTGTACACCTTTGCGCTGATTTTGTTTCTTTATTATTGCTCATTAGGGTCCCGTCTAATTTATTTTTATTCTATACACATTTATTTTATAATTTATCGATAATCCCACAGATATAAAAAGTTAGTTCGATACAATAATACACATAATATGTATCAATCAAAGGGATAATTGATTATCAAGCCAGTAATTGGACGAATCTATTTAGGCAACACGAGTAGTGTGATTTCATCTCGCATTCTTATAAGAACAGCTGACTTCGATTGGGTCATTTGAATTTAATGGCTTAGGTTAATCAAATATATTTATTTCTGAATGAACAAATCTTACAATAACTCAATAAATAAAAGCTCTGGCCGTTTCCTGGACATTGCCAAGTTTCGATTGTTGGTCGCCAATAGGTTCCTTGTTTCTCTTGCTACCAACCCTACATCCCCCCTCTCTCAAGTTGCCAAAAAGTGGGTACAAGTTTTTTTATAAATTAATGATATAAAAAATTCAGGCGAATTAAATCGTCCAGTGTTTTTTATATCCCAAACCTAAACATATCCACGTTAGAGTGTTATTTTTAGTCTGTCGCCAGGGCAGTGGATTTTCAACGATGGTTGCGCGGGAGCGACCAAAAAATAAAAAAAAATATCTATTTCAAACATCTGTAAAAAAAAAAATCTAACGAACCTTGAAAGAATTTTGAAAGTAGCTTTTCTGCAATGTGCAACATAAAAACAAGGAAAAGAGAAAGATTGCAGACGGTGAATCAAGAAATGAGAGTTGTCTTCTCAACTCTACGTCTCAATATTAAGGAATTATGTTATAATCATCAATGTCAAATTTACCATTAAACTTTTGAAAGTAAAATGTATTTATTTTCAAATTTTTATGTCTTATTTTGTTTAAATTAGGTTAAATGTCAATCGTGGTTAATTTTGAAGTGCTTTCCACGTAATTAAGTATTTATACTTAAACTATTTTATATTAGATTGCCACGGCTGCTTCTAGATAACCATTCGGGTGCCATTATCATCAAAAGTTTGAAAACCACTGCTCTACGGGGCTGGATAATCCCCTACAACAAACACGTTCACACTTTGAAACTGCTCAAATATTGACTCATCACAGTAACAACCGATTCAAGTCTTTTGAAAGCGAATGCCTCTGATAAGGGAATAATCCTGAAAGTTTGACGGATCAATATTCTTTTCACGACGGCTCATACGACGGGCGCATACACCGATCTTTGCAGTTGAGATAAATAAGGAAACAATTGGGTTGGAAGACAGTATTCTACCCTTACCGCACCGATTTATTGCTGTTTGATCAATCTTTTCAGCTGAGATATGAAGTAGTAGGTGATCTTGCGCGCCTGATGGATCGATAGTAGACTTTTTCAGGACGGGAGGCGGGTGGGGCTGGGGTTGGGGGGCTACCAGTGCATCTTTCATTGACCTTTTCAGCTGAGATATAGGTCAGTAATCATACGTGTCTGAAGGTCAACATGGCAGTTATATCACGAAGTTGAGCCGGACGATCGATTTAGTGAGAGCAGACATGCATAGGAGAATGCAGACGAAAAAAAAGGCGAAAAAGGAATTGAAACTAATTAAGAGAGGAGGAACGAATGAAAGATTTGGAAGGTAAATGAATGGGTATCCAGATACGCACGGGAAGTTATTGAGTATGGAAATTAGAAACGTGGGAAATAGAGAAGATCGTGACAAAAATCAAAGCATTGTTTCCTATTTAAAGCAAATACCAACGAGGGCATCGTCCACAGAAATAAAAAAAAATAAAAAGGAGAGAATTATTTTTAAATTAAAAAATTAAAGTTGTGTTTTTTTTTACCATCGAACTGCAGTCATTAAGTTATTTTTATTGTTGTTGTTGTATAAACGAAGTCAAACAATTAAAATGCCTTTATCAGTGGGGATCTACTGATTAACGGGGGGTCCGAACCACGGGGATCTACAGCGTATAGCAACCGCCGAGATGTCCCCCCGAATCAAGACTCTACCAGCGACTAGCCACGCCCGATGTAGATTAACTTAGCGAAATTGGAAGCGATGTTTCTACTCGGCTAATCCTCATCTCAAAATGAAAACCAACGAGGGCATCTCCCGCAGAGAGTTTGTGAGGCGAGATCTGTAAAGAAAATTAAGATGAAGGTAGGAAAGATTAAGGAAGTGAAGATGAAGGAAGTGAAGATGAAGGGAACTAAGATGAAGGAAGGGAAGGTGTGTTAGATTATAGTATAGCCACAGATCTCTCCCCGGACATTGGGGCCGGCTGATACGCAACTGCTGGCGTTGGGGAAAGAGGGGCGCAACCATTCTGGCGTAGTGGAGAATCCGTCCAATCGTAAGATTGTCCCGTCACAGTGGCTATTATTATTATTATTATTATTATTATTATTATTATTATTATTATTATTATAATATGCTTATGTCACATCCGTCCGTTCGACCGTTACGCTATGACGTCATCACTCCCATGTCTCTCTTCTCTTATGATGGATAATCGGTGTTTGAGATTTAATATTCGATGGATATGTGCTAAAAGTACAAAATGTACTAGATAGGCCCTAATTAATAAATGTACTAAATGTACTAAATGTAATAAAAGTATTAAATCTACTTGTCGTAGAATGGACTCTCGACGATATACCATATTTAACTATTCGTTGAGGGAACTTATTTAATTATCTTTAGAGTGCGTGGATGTCTAGGCTGGCCGATATTATGTATCTTCGATATGCTTAAGAAGTGGAACTGAGCTCAAGGATAATAATATTGCTATCATTAATAAAATAGAGTTTTATTAATAAAAACTATCAACAACACACAAAACGGAAAATATTGACATAAACAAAGAATTGGAAAGGGTCGTGAGAAATCTAACTACTAATCCGAGGATTAAGAGATTTAAAAAGGTAAAACAAATATAAATTAAAGGGATGAGATGGTTCGCTAAACCATTTAAAGCACAGGATAGAGTTGGCAAAAGGGTTAAATACTCAAAGGTAACGTTCGGCTTACGTAATTATACTTGTTGTGCAGAGGAAGGCGACGTGAAGGAATTTTCGGTCCGCTGGCGAGTTCCAGCCGAAGGGGGGGTGGGGGGAATTAAATGATCCTGACGTGGCGTCTTGGGAATGAGAACCGTTTCTTGACGAACGGCTTGAAGAACAATGGCTGCTCTACGTTGTTCTCTTCTAAATAACAGGGGGGGGGGGGGTGAGAACCGTCTCTTGTCTACGGGCTCGAGAACAATGGCTGTTCTAATGTTGTTCTCTTCTGAACAACAAGGGGGAAGGGTCAGAACCGTTTCTTGGCGAACGGGCTCGAACGAACAATGGCTGTTCTAACGTTGTTCTCTTTCTAAACAACAGGGGAAGGGGTGAGAACGGTTTCTTGTCAACGGGCTCGAACGAACAATGGCTGTTCTAACGTTGTTCTCTTTCTGAACAACAGGGGAAGGGTGAGAACCGTTTCTTGGCGAACGGGCTCAAACGAACAATGGCTGTTCTACGTTGTTTTCTTCTGAACAACAGTAGGGGGGGGGGTGAGATCCGTTTCTTGTCAACGGGCTCCAACGAACAATGGCTGTTCTAACGTTTTTCTCTTTCTGAACAACAGGGGAAGCCTTGTGGACTTGGCGTCACGAAGGCTCGAACCTTGGCACTCAAGGGATATTGTCCTTCTTCTGGACAAGTGATGGTGAATCTCGAGGTCGAGGTCCCTTGGCGCACAAGGTGAGAGTGGGTCGTAGTGATGTTTCGCGACGAAAATCTGGTTCTCCAATCTGATCTTAGTGAAAAAGTTTCCAAATAAATAGCCGGGACATCTCCTTGGCATGGGGGACAATGGAGTGGGAGCTTCGAGGGAATGCACAGCCGAGCCTGAGAACAATGCCTTATCTGCCCATAAGCCTAACTCAATCTGGTAAGGTTGGCGCATGAGGCGATGGGGGAAGATAAACCTCCTTGTTTAAACATTGACTCAGGTGGCTGCGATAAGGCGCCAGGCTTCAAAGCGAAGATGCACGTGGGTAGCATCGTGGTTTTAAATAACATGTGATAGTGGTTGAAATTAAGCGGCCTCAACCTGTTCTTTCACACTACTAAAGGTGCCAAAAGGATTACTATAAAATGTCTGAATGTAATAATAGTACTAAATGTGCTGAAACTACTAAATATAAATGTAATAAAAGTACTAAATGTGCTAAAAGTAAAAAATACTAAATATAGTAAATGTGCTAAAAGTATATTTACTAAAATTACAAAATGTACTAAATATGCTAAAAATAAAATATAATAAAATACAAAATGTTAATAAATACTAAATGTGCTAAATGCACTAAAATTGCTAAATGTCCTAGATGTGATAAATATACTAAAAATATTATATCTACTAAAGGTGTCAAAATTACTATATGTGCTAATGTGTTAAATCTACTAAAGGGGCCAAAAGTACTAAATGTACTAATGTGATAAAATACTAAATGTGATAAAAGTACTAAATGTGATAAAACTATTAAATATAAATTGTGATAAAAGTACTAAATGTGCTAAAAGTACCAAATTCACTAAATGTACTAAATATGCTAAAAGGAAAAATTAAATAAAAGTTCACAATGTGCTAAATGTACAACATTTACTAAGAGTACAAAATATACTAAAAAACTAAATGTGTTAAAAATACAAAATTTACTAAAATTACAAAATGTACTAAAATATTAAATGTGTTAATTTAATAATAGTAGTAAATGTGATAGAATACAAAATTTACTAAAAGTACTAAATGTGCCAAATATAGGAGATGTCGTAATTAGTATGTATATACGGAATAAATTTACTAAATGCGCTAAAATACTAAATGTACTAAATGTTCTAAAAGTAAAAAAATACTAAATGTGCTAAAATACTAAATGTTCTAAAACTAAAAATTACTAAATGTGCTAAAAGTAGAAAATGTAATAAATGCACTAGCAGTACTAAAGGTAGTAAATGTAATAAACATACTAAATGTATTAATAACACTGGTCAACAAGTATTTTCGAAAACTTAGTTGTATAAGATTTCTTTACTCATTCTTATTGTTTTTGACCTGCTAAATTCAAATCTGAAAACGGCTCAGCTCTACATGCTCTGGTTTTCATGTAATTTTAAGTTTTTCATTCTAGCCGCTTATGGTCAAATTAATTACTTATACGTTTATGTTATCAACAGAGATATTAGAATTGTTTTGGTTTTCTTTCACATCTGATCATGGCTACAAGGAGACGTCAATGTGTGAACAAGCGGGACGCTTTCTGTTATATTATTTGTGGATGTTTCACGCTTATTCGTTAGGCGTGCTTATAAAGCGTACTTTGGACTTACTTTTTGCCACTAAGCCAAGTATTGGGCCACACATACTGTGTGTCATAGCTGCGATGAAATGCTGCGTGACTGGACAAAAGAGAAACGTGAGGGTTTACCTTTGTAAATTCCCATGACGTGGCGAGAACCGACGGACCACACAATTGTCTAGTCAATACAAAGGGCATTGGCAAGAAAAACAGACACAAAATCTCATATCCTAGTATCCTCTCAGCAATCCGACCTACTCTCCACTCTGATGAGCTCCCAATCCAAGTTTTGAAAGGATTTCTTTCATCTGAAGATATGGGTAGTGACCAAGAGCAAGAGACTGCCGATGAAAGTCAAGAAATACTTTCAGAATCTGGCTATCCTTCTAGAGTCATTAACTCCTCAACAGTTTAGCCAACCACAGCTGAATGACTTTGTGCGTGATTTGGGTCTCTCTAAAAATGCAGCTGAAGTGTTAGCCTCCAGGTTGCAAGAAAGGAATCAGCTAAGCCATGCAACTAAAGTTTCATACTTCCGAAATCGAGAGGAGGTTTTTGTACCATTTTTTACAGAGGAGAATAACTTTGTTTATTGTCATAATATCTCAGGTCTTCTCCAGGAATTAGGGATGTCAGTATCCAATCCAAATAACCGGCGATTATTTCTAGATAGTTCTAAGCGCAGTTTGAAGTGTGTTCTACTTCATAATAGCAATGTCTATGCAGCTGTTCCAATTGGACATTCTGTGTATTTACGAGAGGAACATAATGACACTAAAACTGTGATTGACTTACTAAAATACCATGAGCACAACTGGACAATTTGTGTGGACCCCAAAATGGTTAATTTCCTCCTAAGTCAACAAAGAGGATTTACAAAGTATCCCTGCCCTCTTTGCTTTTGGAACAACCGAGCTCGAGAAAAGCAATGCAACCAGAAGGAGTGGCCCATACGTGAGACTATGGAAGCAGCTATGCCAAATATTGTCAACGATCCAATTGTCAGTCGGGAAAAGAAAACTTTTCCTCCGCTCCATATCAAGCTGGGTTTGATGAAGCAGTTTGTCAAGGCGTTGAATAATGACGGTGAATGCTTCCAACACCTATATTCTGTCCTCCCTGGTTTGTCCTTCGAGAAGATCAAAGCAGGTGTTTTTGATGGACCACAGATTCGTGCACTTGCCAGGAAGATGAACGACAAGGAAAGGACTGCATGGCTTTCATTTGTGGCAGTGATGACAAACTTTCTCGGTAATAAAAAGGCTGACAACTATGAAACTTTTGTAGCTAATATGTTGTCAGCTTTTGCGATCTTGGATGTAGCATGAGTATCAAACTCCATTACTTGTACAGTCATCTTGATAGATTCCCTGATAATCTAGGAGCACTAAGTGACTAGCAAGGCGAGCGATTCTATCAGGATCTCAAGACCATGGAAGAGCGTTACCAAGGGAGATGGGACAAACATATGTTGGCAGATTACTGCTGGAGAATTAAATGATAATGCCCTGAGACATTCACAAACGCAAGAACTAAAAGCAAGAATTCATGCTTGAGTAGACTGCAATTGAACTTTGCCTCCTCATAGTAACAAATGTCTTATCTACCAATCAGTTTTATATAAACTATAACCATTCCTTTGTTTATTTGGGAAAGTGTTTCAAATCGTGATCTTGAATAGATTTATACTATCTTACATTTGCTTTTTTATTACCCAGCTATATTAAAGAGTTTTTATAACATACTTAATCACATATTTTTCCTGATAGACTACCACGTCAATGTGATGATGACGAAATTTTGAGATTTACAGATACCTTGATTGCAAAAAAAGTAGAGCACTGAGGAAAAAACTAACTTCAGATCTTAAATCAGCGCAAGGAATTAGGTGATACCAAGTGCTTGATATCAAATGCAACAAAATCTTTGTTGACCAGTATAATCTATCATTCGAGAACCAAAAGATGAGTCTACATAGCTTGCGTTTCTACTGACGTTAACCAACCAGAAAGGATATGCAGAGAGTTAGATGATTAGGATTTTGCTAGAGAACAATTTGAAGGAGATTTTTATATTAAAAAGTTTATTACTTTGACTAACTCCTAAAAGCTTCCTTGAGAACCAATTTTGTCTTTTAAACCGTCTTCAGTTCACAAAGAAAGATAGGCTATTACTAATTTTTAAAGGATATAATAAATTACATGATGGAATCACAACAAAAAAGACTAGAAGCTTTGTGAAAAAGGATGCGCATATATTGAGAGAGAATAAAAGAAGAGCAACGAGAAATGATAGCACGAGAAAGAAGACGGAGCCAAAAAAAGACGAGCAAAATTGAAGGAAGTAGAGAGAAATATTTCCTTGGGGCAAGCTAGGCTACGGCAAAAGGAAGAAGCAATAATATGCAACAAGAGCAACGCCAAGAATATTTTGAACGAGACAGATTAAGGTGACAAGAAAGAAGAGATCAAATACCTGAGATTGAGAGAACACATCAGCTGCCCTAGTTGCAAGTATACCCTGAGAGACTGAGGAACCTCTTTGATATAGAAGACCAGGAACAACAGACATATCACAACACTACACCTTTGTAGCCTGCAGAAAATCCGCCACAATATGGGCAGCTTTATGTATATCATTGACGCCAATGAAGCTGTGCAGCACAGATTGCAAGCATCACAAAATAATGACTGTTCACCGCAAATAATGAATTAGATAAGTGAGGTGTTGCATGACTGTAGTCCATACGTTAATGTATACAAGACAATGCATCTCATCGAACAAGAAGAGCAGCAAAGAGCCAGAACAGAAAATCGCCCAATACAGCACTATCAGTTGAGATTTAGAAAATGATAAGAGCTGAGACGCTATAATTTACCTACTAGCAATGAAATAGCTGATTTTTTTTGGGGGGGAGGAGGATCGCGCACAACTTGTTCACAGAGATATAATTATCTACCCTAGAAACCATCCTCATGAGAAGATACCCTATACATCATGTCATTTAAATCCCATGACATGCCCTCTACTGTTTCCTAATGGTGAAATTCGGTGGCATTGCGACATTCAGCATGAAGAGGAGCGTAGGACCCGAGTCCGTAACAGACTCACCATGCAAGAGTATTACAGATATCGCGTCGCTTACAGAGGAAGATTTAGTGTGATACACAAGAAATGCAAATTATTTCAACAGTATCTAGTAGATGTTTATGTAAAAAGTAGAAGGATGCAGACTTCAGTTTTTAAGGAATTATCAAGCGCAACTTCAGGTAGATGAATATAACGGCTCAATGGATTATTTAAACAGAGGAGCAGATGAAAACATTGAGTCTGGAGTGCCAGTTATTTTACCATCATTCTTCACTTGGAGCCCAAGAAACATGCATCAGTATTTCCAAGATGCTATGATGATTGTAGCAAAGTATGACAAACTAGATCTATTCATAACCTATACATGCAGCCCTAAATGCTCTGATATTCCAAATAATCTAAATCGCAATGAAGCAGCAGAAAATAGACCAGATTTATTTGTCCGAGGTTTCAAAGCTCAACTGTTAGAAATAATGAAAGATATTAAAGAGAGACATTTTGTCCTATCAGTTGCCCATGTGCCTGTCATTGAGTTCCAAAAGCAAGGAGTTCCTCATTGTCACATGCTGGTCAGCTCAAGGAATGAAGATGAGTTAAGAAATTCTGAAGATATTAATAGGATTGTGTTAGCTGAAATCCCTTTATCTGAAGATGACCCTGTGCTGCATGATTAAGTATAAAAATTAATGATCCATGGGCTGTGTGGTCCTCAAGACCCTTTGTCTCCGTGCATTCATGATGGATTTTGCCAATAAAACTACACAAAAAATTATAGAGATGAAACATTACTAAATCAAAATGGATATCCATAGTACAGGAGGCGCAACAGTAGAATTACAGTACAAATTGGACGACACACAGTAGACAACAGGAATGTGGTACCATTCAATGCTTTTTGGATTAAAAAGTATCGTGTACACATTAATGTTGAAGTTTGTTCCTTATAAAAAGTGTCAAATACATAGTCAAATATGTTTATAACGGGCATAACTGTGCAATGGTTGTAGTGACTAATAATACACCAGTTAATAACAATCAGAGTTATTGCAATTATGACGAATTAGAAACTATCTTGTGGCGTCTCTCTGAATTTAAGCTACATGGAACATCACATAGAGTGTACAGGCTGGCAATACATCTGAAGAACCATTAGATGATTTACTTTCAAAGAGGTAATGCCCATAATACGGTAGGAAGGCAGAGGCAAAATGATACTACCCTCACTTCTTGGTTTAAATTAAACGAAGAAGATGAAAATGCTCGAAACTTCCTATATCCTGAATTTTCTGAGCACTTTGTGTTCAATTAGGCTGACAGAAAATGGATACAAAGAAGATGCAACACTAACATAGTTAGCAGAATGTACAATGCCATCTCAAGAGATGTTGAGAAATTCCATCTTAGAATATTGCTACTTGACGTGTCAGGTGCTAAAAGCTTTGAAGAACTACGAACTATAGAGGGAGAAATATATCCTTCATTCAAAGATGTTTGCTTAAGACCGTCTTATCGTATTGGTAATGATGAGCATTTGAACTAAGCTCCGTTGGAAGCTGCTACTCACCATATGCCAGCAAAACTTTGTGTGATGTTCGCTGCTCTATGTATTTATAGTGTACCTGCTAATTCAATGGAACTGTGGAACAATTATAGGGCGGCAATGATTGAGGACTATCTGCATCAAGAGATGTAGGAAGAGCAAGCTGAAAATCTGGCACTGCAATACATCAACACAGTAATGATTGAAAATGGAACCAGCTGCACAAGACTATTGCTACCTCAGCCCAATAATAGGCTTCAACCAGATCCTCAATCAGTTATCGACCATCCTGACATTGATTTTGTAACTGATGAGCAAAGAGCGATTGCTGATTAGGTTATTGATGCAGTGCAACAAAGATGACGAGGTGAAAACCCTGCACATACCTGCATCTATGTTGATACTCCGGGATGGTGTGGCAAGACATACCTGTTTAACAGTGTTTTTTACCTATGGAGGAATAACTATCAAGTATGTTGTGGTGCTTGGACCGGCATAGCGTCTACCCTACTGTTGGGAGGCAGAACTGTATACAATTTATTCAAATTGCCTGTTCCACTAGCGGAGACTAGTGTCTGCAATGTGTCTGGTTCGAGTAATCATGCAAATTTCCTAAAGAGCCATCATCTCATAATACTGGATGAGGCCTCTATGATTCCTACCTATACCATTCATGCTATTGATCTGTGGTATTTCTTTGGATGCTTCAGGTTGCACACCAACATGAGATCAGGACCTGATCAGCGAGAGTTTGCGACCCGATTACTGCAACTCGGCAATGGGACAACACCACGAATTGAAGGACTCAGTATGACTGAAGAAGATATTGAAGTCCCTCCCTTTGTTGTGTTAGAGAATCGTTAGTGGGTGAAATTTTCAATAATACTACACAACAAGAGAAGAGGAAATTAGCACCCTATTAGACCTTACGGTCCATTGGCGTAACAATGGAGCAGGCGCAGTCCTTGAAAGTGTCATTTGACGACCTTGAAGAACACTCGCACAACGGTTATGTGCCCAAACGGCAACTTATCAATACTTTGTTTAGACGCGACTTGAACTGCTCAACAGAATTGCTGTTGAAAACTTCCACTGGAACTGCGTTCCATGTACCACAGATGCTGTATGTGAAAAAAATCCCACACAGATCACGCTGGTAATGCTTCAGCTCAAATCTGTAGCCGTAGTTTCTGGTTTTGTTCTCGCTAAGCTGGAAAATATCCCTGTAGTCTACATTGGAGAAGCATTTTAAACACTTCGATAAGCTGAGCACGCAGCCTCCGGGCCTCCAGCGAGAACAAGTCTAATTCCCGTAATCTATCTTCGTAACTCTCGTGTCTGATAGAGGGAATCAGTTTGGTTGCCCTGGTTTGCACACGTTCCAATCTCGTAATGTCCTTTAGAAACAAAGGCTCCCAAATTGTACAGCATACTCTAAGTGCGGCCGGACAAGAAGATTGTACAAACAGAATACAATCTCCTTGTTCCGATATCTAAACTGTCGCTTTATGTAGCCTAACATTCTTTGGGCCTTCTTTTCCGCCTCAATACACTGCTTCGAGAACTTGAGGTCACTAGTGATAGTTACACCAAAGTCCTTCTTAGTATCAGTGCATCCAAGAGCAGTGTCCTTAAGGATATACTGCGATTGGGGGTTTCGGTGGCCGAAATGCGTCACTTTGCATTTGTTCACGTTAAAAAGCATTTGCCACTTGTCCGACCACTCCCCAATCTTTTGAAGATCATCTTGAAGGCAGGCAGTATTTTCTTCTTTTGCAACGTTCATACCAAGCTTGGTATCACCGGCAAATTTAGAAATCTTGGCAAACATGTCACCGTCCATGTCATTAACATAGATGATGAACAGTAGTGGTTCCAGGACAGAACCTTGAGGAACACCGCTAATAACGGGCACACACTAAGAAGCCTGTCCATTCAGCAACACCCGTTGCCGTCTGCCGCTTAGCCAGTTCTCTATCCAACCTGCTACGTTTCCATCTATGCCCAGTGCGCGCACTTTCAGGAGGAGGCAGCGGTGTGGTACCTTATCAAAGGCTTTCTGAAAGTCTAACTAGATAACATTCATCTGCTTATCCCGATCGTGCTCACTGAAAACGAAGTGGAAGAATTCCACGAGATTCGTTAGGCATAACCGCTGCCTTCGGAACCCGTGCTAAGAACTCCTCAATAGCAAGTTTGACTCTAAATATGACGTTATTTTGTCCACCATAATACTTTCCATGAGTTTACCAACTATTTAAGTTAAACTAATAGGTCGGTAGTTCGACGATTGCTTAGAGTCTCCTTTCTTGAAGATAGGAGTCACCTCCTCCTCACGACAGTCTCTAGGAACGCATCCAGTCCGGATTGACATGTTGAAGATTGTGCCCAGATGTCACGACACATTATCACGCACTTCTTTTAACACGTTAGGTAGAAACCTGTCCAGGCCAGGTGACTTATTTGTCTTTAGGTCATTGATATTTTTTTCTACTTCGCTTTGGGTGAAGTCCTTTTTCTCCAGCTTCTCACCCAATTAAGACTCCATGGGTTGAAGGATGGGACCACACTCTTCAGTGGACACTGAAGAGAAGTAGTCGTTCAAGAGGTTTGCATTTTCTGCATCTAGGTGCTTTAATGCCGCCTCCTCATTCAACAAAAGGCAAATCTTGCGGCGGATTGGTTTACGGCTGTTTGCATAGCAAAGAACGCCTTGGGATTCTCTTTACAAAGTCTCGCCACTCAGAGCTCCTCGGCACACTTTGCCGCCTTTATGCTGGACTTCATTCTCCTAGCTAGCCTACGGTACTCATCGAAGTCACTAGAAATCTTTGACTGCCGGTACACCGGTCTTTTCTCCTTCAGCAGTTTACAAATTTCTCGATTAAACCACTTTGGTTGAACGGAAGACCGACGAAGGCTTTTCAAAATGATGAATCGTGATTGAAGACTCATGAACGTAGTTTTGAATCTATTCAACGAATCTTCAACATCCTCGCACACTTCTAGCCTCGCATCAGTCAATCCAGCACGAAGACCTGCAAAGTCCGCTCTTCTCAAATCAAGTTTCCTCGATTTACCAGTCGCAGACTCTACCTTGGGGACCTTGACTATAAATCTAACTAGTCGGTGATCACTGCCACCGAGCTCTTCGCCTACAGAGAGATCCTCAACGATGTCATCCTTAGAGGTGAAAACTAAGTCTAGGGTATTATTGCCTCTCGTCGGCTCTCTCGCCCATTGAGTCAGGAACTCGTTGTTCGCGAACTCCAGGAGTAGTGAGTTCTCGCCACAGGGTTCTTTGGTTTCCCAGTAAACTTTGGTATTGAAGTTACCCATGGCGATACACACACTGTCTTGAACAAGTTTACCCAGCAGCCGGTACAGATCCCTGTCCTTCTCAACGAGTTGAACAGGGTGTCTGTAAATGAGCAGGGTTCTGCATCTGGTAGGACCTATATCTAGGTCAACACCTAGTAGCTCGTGGTCGGATACAATGTTGCAGTTTGTCGATTTGAGTGTATCCTTGACATATAACATCACACCGCCACCCTCTCTGTCTGGCCTATCTTTACGGAAGAGTTGGTAACCTAGAATCGTGAATTCACCTTCAAAATCTCAGTTTGAGGTTTTTACACACGACTCTGTCATGGCCACCATTTCAAGTTCTTCCGTCGCTACGAGGCCACGAAGTTCAAGAAACTTGTTCCTGATCGACCTCGAATTAAACAGAAGAACTTTTAGGGAGTCCCCGAATATAGGACTCCCTACGCTCTTCCGTTTCCCGCCTACTTATCTCTCTATTGTCTTTTGGTGGTGTGGTAGGACCCTTTTTAAGTCGTTGCAGTGGTGACTTTGGCGCACTGGCACACGTCCGCCCTCACTCTGGCCGGACCGTCCTTTAAGACCGCTCCACGACATCTTGTATCAGGTTTTGAGAGTACAGCCTTTCCTTTAAAGGAAAGGTGTACCCCATCCCTTTGATAGAGATAGTTCCTACCATAAAAGATGCGGTAGGGGTCGACAAAAAACACCTCATCCGCCGTACATATATCTGCTAGTCGTCGGTTCAATGAGACGTTCCTCGAGCGAGCGATCCGACTTGGACCTCTTCTCGGGAGCATTCCGACCACGACACGTCTGCGGGTTTTCAACCCACAGTCATCCACAGCCCCCATGACCGTCTGTAGAATCTCGCTTGTAGAGCCTACCTTACCTCCTCTGAATTAGAGTTCGTTGTAACTTACCATCAGGGCAACGACTGAACTCTCAGAAATCTGTGATTTCTCAGCCTCTACTTTTATCTGGTGGTTTCCACGTCCTGGGAGGCAGCTTACCCTTACACTGGTGCGAAGGCGGACCGCTAACATGGGTTACAGATCCCTTGACTGAGAATCACCGATAAGGATGATCCTCGCACATTTGGCTGCAGAGGACAGAGTCTTCCCTTTCGGAACCGACTTCTCTGTTTCCTCTTTCTTCCCCATATTTTTCTTTCTTTTTTCCTAGCTTCCTCTGGTTTCACTTCCGTTTCTGATTTCTTTTCTTCTCTTTTTACTTTCTTTCCTTTATTTCTCTTTCTATTTCTCTTCTTCTTTTGGCCCGTTGAGCCAGTCCTCTCCAGTGCTTTAGATTTTTCCTCAGATGATCTATATAGATCCTTGAGCTCTTGCACTTCTCCTTTAAGGACACAGTCAGTGCAGATACTTACCGGGTGGCACTTCGAGTAACACCCCTCCGGGAAGTCCACGCACCACTTGTCCTTTTTGCATACCGAACATGTGTATTTAAGAGCAGCCGGTCCTTTCTTTCCAGTCATACGGAACACTTTATATCTCTGAATACTCTGCGACCGCTCAATAAGAGAGAGAGAGAGATTACATCGAGATTACATCGAAAGTCTGGTAGCAAAAGATCTACTGATCCTCACTAGGCTACTAGAAAGATTATGGATGAAAAAGCTCTATGAAACGGCAAAGTAAAGGGGAGGCCGGAAAAATTTGCTAAAGTAGATTGCAACTCTATTAGTTACTATTTTTCATCACCCTTTTTTTATCTACTGTAAAACAAGTCTGGGTTAGGGTTTGTCATCATTCATTTATCAAATTTTAAATGAAACTATACTAGCTGCGCTAACCATAGCATCTGGTAGATTATTCCAGATTCTTATGGTTCTGTTGAAGAAGAAGAATTTCGTTTCGTCTGCTCGAAAGTGACTTCCCTCAAGCTTAAGGTTGTGACCACGCGTTGATTCATTTGATATAAATATTAGAAATTTTGATTTGTTTATATTTTCAAAACCATGAACGATTTTAAATAACTCTATCATGTCCCCGCGTATGCGTCTCTGTCTAAGAGAGAATAGATTTAGAGCTTTAAGACTGTCCTGGTAATTATTTGTTCTTAAGTGAGGAATCATATTGGTCATTCGACGCTTGACTCTCTCTAATCTTTATGTGTCGCACTCTAGATGTGGTGACCAAAGCTGCACGCAATATTCCAAATGTGGCCTAACAAGTGCACTATAAAGTGTTAGAATACATCTTTTAGAGTTGTTTTGAAATGTACGGCCTATGAGACCTAGTATCATGTTTCTCCTTTTCACTGCTTCCATGCATTGTTTACTTGATTTAAGGTCGCTGGAAATTTTTATATCTAGATCTTTTTCTACGTTGACGTTTAGTATGTTGGTTCCGCCCAGTTTATAGTTGGTTCTCGCGTTGTTTTTACCAATGTGGAGGGAGCTGCACTTTGCGACGTTAAAATTCATTTGCCATTTGCTCGCACATTCAACCAATTTGTTTATGTCATCTTGAATCAGTGCACGATCTTCGGAAGTTTTTGCACGGCCGCCACTTTTGTTATCATCTGCAAACATTGATAACTTGTTAATTATTCCGATGTCTATGTCATTAATGTATATGAGGAAGAGTACTGGTCCAAGCACCGATCCCTGCGGCACGCCACTTGTTACTTGAATATATGGTTGCCACAAATTACTACTCTTTGACTTCTTTTACTAAGCCAGTCTTCTATCCATTTAACTACTTTCCCTCCGATACCATGAGCTTTGATTTTGGCAATCAATCGTTTGTGTGGTACCTTTTCGAATGCCTTCTGAAAATCGAAATACACAATATCGGCAGCTCGGTTTTCATCATATATTTTGAATATGTCGTTAAAGAAATCAAGCAAGTTTGTCAAACATGATCGTTTTCGACGAAATCCATGCTGAGAATCTTTTATAAGGTTTTTCGTTTTCATGTGATCTACAATTTTGTCTCTCATTATTCTTTCAAATAGTTTTCCAATTTCTGAGGTTAAACTAATAGGGCGGTAGTTTTCGGCACGGGAGCGGTCTCCCTTTTTGAATATTGGTGTAACATTTGCTATTTTCCAATCTTTTGGTACAACACACGTTTCTAAACTTTTATTGAATATATGTGTCAGGGGGATAGTGATTGCTTCGCGTATTTCATATAAAACGCGAGAGTGAATACCGTCTGGACCAGGAGAACTATTTACGTTAATTGCTTTCAGGCCTTGTCTGACTTCGTTTTCAGAAATACAAAAGTCATTCGAATGTTGTTCATTGTTGTCGAACAATTCCACTGAAACTGGAACGTTGGTCTCATCTTCAATAGTAAACACAGAAGCAAAAAAAATATTTAGAATTTGGGCCATCTCCTCATTATCATCCAAGGTGTCGTTATCTTGAGAGAGGAGTGGGCCAATCGATGGGGAGGTTGTCTTTTTACTATGCACATAGCTCAAGAATAACTTAGGATTGGTTTTTCCTTGCTGAACGATAGATTATTCTAAGTTTTTTTTTAGGATTTTATCAGCTTCTTCGTTTCTTTTCTTAACTTTGTAAAGTTATTTTCATCTACAGGTGATTTTGTTCTCTGAAATCTAGTGTATGCGACCTTCTTTTGTCCAAGAGCTCTTTGAATTTCTCTGGGGAACAATCTGGGCTTTTAGCTTTTTGCTTCCTTTTATGTGGGATGCTCGTATCTTGAGCAGTTTGTATTAATTATATACAAAAAAGCATTCCAGCATTCTTGCGGATTATCGCTAGTAGTTAGAGCTGACCAATCCTGGTTTTGTAATTCCTTAACCATTATGTCTCATTTGGCGTTAGCAAAATCCGATTCAAGGGGAGCATTGGTAGCCTCTTTGTTGTAATTAGCATTTACGTTAGCGGTTCACCCCAGTTTTTGCAAGGTAAGTTAGAATCTCCTAGAATTAAAGAGTTGTGCCTAAAAGCTATAGCATTAATAATCTCGCCTAAATTTGTATCAACTTCCACGACCTGCTTCGGGGGCCTATAGAAGACGGATAGTAGCAAACTATTCCTACATATATCTGTGATTTCTAAAAAAACTGCATTAATGGTTTTAGGGATTTAAAAAACTCCTTGGAGTGAGGGAAAGTGCTAATTTCACATATAAAATAACTCCTCCAACAGCGCCTACTAGTCTATTATTATAGAGCATGGAATATCCTGGGATTTGAAATTCTGCCTCAAAGTCTTTACATTAGAAATTTAGCCAGTAGAGAGAGAGAGAAAGAGAGAGAGTGTGTGTGTGTGTGTGTGTGTGTGTTACAATTAGTTACAATGAAAGTAAGCACCTTAAAAGACCTTTCGATCCATGCCGAGAAGATGCTTGTTTCCCTATTCTATTATATATAAAAAAATCTAGGAATTGGAGACAAAAGGCCGGTAAAGTTGAAGTCTATCCCCACCCTCCTCTCTCACCCGCCACGCGGGTACGGAAAACCGAAAAGATACCTGGTTCAGTTGAAATATAGAGCTCAACCAGGAATTTTGATAGTAAAGATTTTGAAATATTTATCAACAAATACTATTTGATAGTTAATAGTCCTTATAACTTTATCTAACCTCTTTAAATGTGTTAACGGTAGGACTCGAGACAACCTCTTCCGACAACTGATTCCATACATTTACAATTTTATACGAAAAAAAATTTCCACATACATTGAGTCTGTACTTTTTCGGAACGAGCTTCATGCTGTTATTGCGTGTAATATTTCTGTTGAATTCAAACCAGATGGAGTAGTCCACATTTTCGATTCCATTTAAGATTTTATATAGTTCAATTAGTTGACCTCGTATACGTCTTGTTTCTAATTTGTAAAGGTTTAACTTTTACAGCCGTGTATTATAACTGTATTTTCTTAATGATGGTATCATTTTCGTAGCCGTAGCTTGCACTCTTTCTAATCTGTTTATATCTTTTCTGAGGGAGGGCGACCACAGCAGGGCACAATGTTGTGTGAACTTAAGGATATTTGACACACAAATACCGAGATCCTTTTCGTTTTTTGTTTCTGCTATTGTTTTATCAAGGAGTTTGTATTCTGCCTTCGGATTTTTGTGTCCAATATGCATCATTTTTCATTTTTCAAGGTTCAGTGAAAGTTTCCATTTTTCAGACCATTCGGCTATGTGGTCAATGTCCTTTTGAAAATCTACTAAATCTTGCTCGGTAATTATACTTTTACCCAGTTTACAATCGTCAGCGGATTTGGAGATTTTAGAGATCAATCCCACGTCTATGTCATTTACAAAATTAATAAAGAACAAGGGTCCCAGAACCGATCCCTGAGGACCGCCACTACTCATAGGTATCCATTCAGACTCTTCTCCCTTGATCACGACCCTCTGTTTACGATTACTAAGCCAGCCTTCAATCCGATTTGCTATTTTAACTCGTATTCCTAGAGCTCTAACTTTAGACATTAATCTCTTGTGTGGCACCTTGTCGAAGGCCTTTTGAAAGTCCAAGTACATAATGTCGACAGATCTCTCACTATCATGAATTGTGTTAATGTAATGGAAGAACTCTAATAAGTTTGTAGGACAAGATCTGTGTTTCCTAAATCCGTGTTGCGTGTTTCTTAGAAATTCGTTGGTTTCTAAATGGCTTACTATATTTTCTGCAATAATACTCTCGAGCATTTTGCCAATTATTGATGTTAGACTTATAGGTCGATAATTGCATGCCAGATTTTTACGTCCTTTTTGAAATGTTGGCGTTACATTGGCTAATTTCCAATCTGGAGGGACAGTACTAGTTTCAAGTGACAAGTTAAAAATGTGTTATTTGGTCCACTACTGCATCTTTTACTTTTTTCATTACTCTTGGCACTATCTTATTGGGTCCTGGGGATTTGAATTTATTCATTTTATCTATTCGTATTCGTACATCGTTGCTCGTGCATTTCAACATTTCTAGTGGGTCATTGCCTAAATACTCATTATATGATATAATATTTTGATTTTAGGTGTCGTTGTTGAAAACTGATGTGAAATACTCGCTTAGTGCAGTGGCTATATCTTTATCTCTAACTTGTAAATTATTGTGACGATCATTGATTAAGCCAATACTGTTTTTTATTGGTTTTCTACTATTAACTAAGGCAAAGAATTCTTTGGGATTTTCTTTACAGTTTAAAGCGACTCTCGTTTCCTCGTTACGCTTTGATCTTTTAATTCCAGCTTTTACTTTTCTTCTGAGATCAATATATTTCTTCTTATTCGCTTCTGAGCTGTTTTATTTGATCATCTTATAAGCCTAGTTTCTTTTATTTATGTCTCTTTTGATTTCATTTGTCAACCATTTAGGATTTTGATTTTTCCACTTCTTGTGACTGCTAGAGGAATGAATTGGGATTGTTTCATTAAAATATTGTTTTTAAATTCATCCCATGCTTCATTTATGTCTCTACCAGCTATTATATAATTTTTGAGACTTTTTTAAATCTATGAAATTAGCCTTTCGGAAGTCTAATTTTGTAATACTTCTTACAATTCTTTTGTGAGGTAAATTTAATTCGAATTCTATTAGGTTATGATCGCTGCTGCAAAGTTGATCGCCTCCGCCCACGTTTGAAATAAGTTCTTCAACTGAAGTTAAGATCAAGTCCAATATATTCTCTCCTCTTGTTGGCTCAGTGACCCATTGAGTTAGCAGATTTTCATCTATGAAATTTATTAATCTTTCTCCTTCAGAATCTGCATTCTTTGTCCGCCAATTAATTTGGGGGCAGTTAAAATCGCCAATAATGAGAGAGAATCTGTCCCTATCGATTGTCTGTTTCATTTGATTGGTGTGGCTTTCTATACGCCAAATATATATGTAAACATTTGTTTATATTTAGTTTCATTCCTATTAGTTCAAATTCTGTATCTATATCGCAATTAATAGGCTGAAGGTCCTCACTTATATATAAGAGTACTCCTCCTCCTTCCTTATAAATTCTATCTTTGTGAAATAATTTGTAGCCTTGCAAATGAAATTCACTGATATAGTCCCTCGAATGACTGTGGATCCACGTCTCGGTGATGCCTATTATATCATATTTTTTTTAATGCTATTAACGCTTTGAATTCTGATAATTTGTTCCTGATTGATCTGGCATTAAATAAGATGGCTTTGAGTGAAGTTATCCGTTTCCTTCTAATGCTGCACCGAAGTCGTTTCCCGAATTTTCTTGGGGTTCTGAGGAGATACTAAGTTGTTCTAGAAGTTCTATTAAATTTAGATGGAGCAATTCTCCGTATTCCTTTTTTTTCTTTTAGGATAAAATACGTTCCATCATGGTTGAAGTATGCCTCTTTTTGGATAAATTTCTGCCAAAAGTCAACGAATTTAACATTTTCTTTTTCACGATCGTTAATGCCAATTGCTCGACTTAACGCTTCTCTATTTGAATTTAATCTCGGTAGTAAGCCGATTACCATGCCTCTTTTAGACTTAGATTTGATTTTCTTGACGAGCGTAGAGAGAGAGAGAGGGCGGGGGGGAGGGAAGAGAGAGAGAGAGAGAGAGAAAGAGAGAGAGAGAGAGAGAGAGAGAGAGACTCGGAACCGCGTCAGAGCGCCGGAGTGGTAAAGCGGCTGAAGTTCAAATCCATGACTGCGGAGCCGCTCGCTGCAAGGAGCCACCGATGCCGCCATTCAGCAGGTTGCTCGAAAGAGATGGGTGGTCGTGGAGGCATACCCTGAGCCAGGTATTCTTTTGAGTCATACTGGGTACCCATTAACCCTCTCACTAGTTAAGAAATGACTAGGAGGGGGTAGTCGTCAACAACCTGACCATGAAGCAGATAGTACTACATTAAACCGCGTCAGAGCGCCGGAGTGGTAAAGCGGCTGAAGTTCAGATCCATGACTGCGGAGCCGCTCGCTGCAAGGAGCCACCGATGCCGCCATTCAGCAGGTTGCTCGAAAGAGATGGGTGGTCGTGGAGGCATACCCTGAGCCAGGTATTCTTTTGAGTCATACTGGGTACCCATTAACCCTCTCACTAGTTAAGAAATGACTAGGAGGGGGTAGTCGTCAACAACCTGACCATGAAGCAGATAGTACTACATTAAATCTTACCAGTAGCAAGGTAATATCCCGGCGGTGGACCAGGGACTTCAGAGTATCTAGCCCTCAAGTGGGCTTAAACTGGAAGTTTTGAGGGCTTTTGTATGAGTCGAGGCTTAGGGTTGAAAGAGTTACTCATAGTGCTTATGGATGAAGGAGTTACTGATGGGTCTTAGAGGTGAAAGAGTTACTCATGGGGCTTATGGGGAAAGGAGTTATTCATGGGGCTTAGGGGTGAAAGAGTTAATCATGGGGCTTAGGGGGAAGGAGTTATTCATGGGGCCTAGGGGGGAAAGAGTTACTCATGGGACTTAGGGGTGAAGGAGTTACTTATGGGACTTAGGGGTGAAATTGTTATTCATGGGGCTTAGGGGTGAAATGGTTACTCATGGGGCTTAGGGGTGAAGTAGTTTACAATAACTAGCGTTTAAAAAAATCATTTCGGCTATTTGCTTTCTTTCATCCGCATCTTTTTAGTCGCGTGTACGCGATTCTATAAGTTACTGCGTCCATCAGTAGGTAGATCGGTCAAATGGCAACCATTTTAACTTTTCAATGAGTTTTGTGGCAATAACATCGTAACTATTCGGCCGATTCTAACGAAATTTGAGATCCTTATGTTTCTTTACATTCACTTTTGAATGATATATTTGCTAAGGTCATCCCAAGGTTAGCCGGAGAATTATTGAAAGTTTTGAAGGTCGTAAGGTCATATGGTCATAAGTTGACCTTGTTTTATGTTTATTTTCCTCTATATTCCCGCAACACGATTTACCTAAGCCTCCACCCCCTCTAGACGAGACTAGCACCCTAACATAAATCCCTAACATAGCGAAGACTAGCGGCCTATCCTTTTCCCTCAAGATTTAATCTAGATACGACTGATACCCTAAAAGAAACCCAAGAGTTTATCCCTTATAAACGACTAACACCCTAAAAGAAACCCAAGGGTTTATCGCCTAGACACGACTAACACCCTAAAAAAAAAAAGAGTGTATCGCCTAGAAACGACTAATATCCTAAAAGAAACCCAATGGTTTATCCCGTAGAAACGACTAACACCTTAAAAGAAACCCAAGGGTTTATCCCCTAGAAACGACTAACACCATAAAAGAAACCCAATGGTTTATAGCCTAGAAATGACTAACACCCTAAAAGAAACCCAATGGTTTATCCCCTAGAAACGACTAACACCCTAAAGGAAACCCAACGGTTTATCCCCTAGAAACGACTAACACCCTAAAAGAAACCCAAGAGTTTATCCCCTAGAAACGACTAATACCCTAAAAGAAACTCAAGGGTTTATCGCCTAGAAACGACTAACACCCTAAAAGAAATCCAAGGGTTTATCCCCTAGAAACGACTAACATCCTAAAAGAAACCCAATGGTTTATCCCCAAGGAAACCTAAAGGAAACCTAAGGGTTTATCCCTAGAAACGACTAACACCTTAAAAGAAACCCAAGGGTTTATCTCCTAGAGACGTCTAACACCCTAAAAGAAACCCAAAGGTTTCGGGTTTATTTATTTCTTTGGACTACTATCAAGAAATCGAAAAAATTCGGATGGTTTGTGTCAGCTTTTACTTATTATTCGTAAATGCATTGAAGTCTTTGAATGTCAACAATTGGTAATCAGTTTCCCTAACACGAGGAGTTTGATAGAAGAAAATAGGCAAGAGGACCACACAAAAGTCAGTCGCGAGAGCTTATCCTGTCTTACTTTAGACTCAGAATCAAAACAGCGCAAACGGCCTGCATAATATAAACGCCGTCTGGTGGAGATGACGTCACTGACCGCAGTAGCCAAAAGTGGGATAGACGAATTTAAATTGGGCATAATAGACCATGTGAAGATGAACCTCCTGCAGGACCACCGAAAAGCAGTAAAGTTGATGAAATGAAATTATGTATTGAATCAAACTCATACCCAAGTGTCAGATGATCCCATTAGCATTTGATACAAGAGATAAACTGTCTGCTTCTGCCCATCCGGCCCCCCTCCCCTACCCCCCCTCTTGTTATGATTCATCCAATAAAGTTCCACAACCCTACGAATTTACTCCATTACTTGATTAATACAAATTCTCTTAAAGTTCAATCCTTTGCATTTTGGTTTCTTTTTTACTTAACTTCTGATATTTTTATTTGGCTAAATTTAACTTCAAATTTTCCTCATGACAATTTCGTATATATCCAAAACGATGCTGACATTAAATTTCTGGTCCTTGGTTTCTTTATACAATAATATTAAATTCTCTACGTCATATCTACAACTCTGAATAACTATCATTAATATTGCCTTTGAATTTACAATTTATGTATGCATAAAATAGGACGTAGCGATCTTATATTCAAAACACGAACTTTTCGTCCGGTTTTCAATTTAAAATTTGCATTACGGGCGGTCAGAATAGACGCTCAATAACGTAAGCTTCTTTTAATTAAAAGAATGCCTTCCCCCCCTTGTCTGTTTAAAGTTGGTTTACTTGGGGGGCAAAGAACATCCAGTATGGCGTTACAAGACCCTGAACCAGCTACATGGAGCAAGAAAAAAACTGTGCCGGTAATTAAACCATCAAAGGGGTTTTGAATTTGGACCAACTACCTCACAATGAGTTAAAGTGGCACATTTCCGAGTTTATTGCTCTTTTATGAACATATTCAGAGGCAGAGTTTCTTGGGCTATTATTGAGACTTTTTAGGTATCCATTTGGACTTCACCGCCCCCAACCCTCATCCGGCGACTTCCTAAAATGGCACTAGATGCCAAAATTATCTTACAGCTTATAGCTAGGCTAGATTAAAACACAGGCAAGAAAACCCCCCTCAAAACAAACAAACACAAAGCCAAATGCAAAAAACAAAACAAATAAAACAAGAAAGAGGAAGCACACCCTTGCGTCCGGGGGATTTTAAACCTAAACCAATAATTTGTGGATATTTATTAAACAAGGTCTGCTGACCAAAAGTCGCGTACTCTCACTTATTCTGATTTACGACCTTACCACCTTCAAAACTTTCAATAAATCTCGGACTAACCTTGGGAGGACCTTGACAATTATATCATTCGAAAGAGAATGTAAAACAACATAAAAGTTTCAAATTTCATTAGAATCCGCCGAATAGTTATGATGTTATTAACAAATAATTCCCCGGGTAACCTTGGGAGGACCTTGGCTTTTATATAATTCGAAAGAAAATGTAAAACAACATAGAGGTTTTAAATTTCGTTAGAATCGGCCTAATAGTTACAATGTACTTACCAAAACAAAAAAAGCAAAACGGGGACTGACCGACCGACCGACATAGTGAGATATACATAGAGTCGCCCGCGACTAAAACAAAGTCTGTTGACTAAAAAGTCACGTGCTCTCACTTATTCTGATTTATGACCTTACGACCTTCAAAACTTTCAATAATTCAAAGACTAACCTTAGGAGGACTTTGTGACTTATATCATTCAAAAGAAATTTTAAGACAACATAAGGCTTTCAAATTTCGTCAGAATCGGCCGAATAGTTACAATGTTATTACAAAAAAAAAGAAAAACGGGGACCGACCGACATAGTGATATGTAGAGTCGCCTGTGACTAAAAAGCGATAACCACCCTTCTTTCAGCACGAAGATGTACATAAGTACACGTCACAGAGGGTGAATGTAAGAGTACGTTTGGTCTACTCTTGACGAAGCAGAATATGCTAAGGGATGCGATTAGTATCAAAAATGCCAGAAGTTGGATGGACTGTGTAAGGTTAAATTGGTTGGTGCGTGGATGAGAAAAAATGTGAGAAAGGTGGCAAGAAAGAATCAGAAGTGAATGGTTGTTGAATCAGAGGAGAAGGGTAAAAGTAGTAACAAATTAGTAACAAGGATATAAGGCAAAATGTAACAAGCTGGAATACTGGAATGTGCAGTGTAGAGAAAGTGGAAGACGTACATGCATGTAGAGGAGCGAGTTAGGGAGATGCAGCTGAATGTATACAAGAACGAGAAAATGGCAGCAATTGAAGCATTATGAAGGTGAATGAATGATTATCCGGATGAGAAGGAGGCGAGAAAAGAGAGAAACAAATAGGAGAATAGCTGTGTGAACATCAAGGATAAACATGGAAAGATGCTTGTCAGCGATAAGAAGGCTAAAACTAGTTGACGACTGTACTTTGCCTACCTGTCAATGTGTGAATGTGATAGGAAGCGAAAGTGAATTTGATCTGGCATCGAGGGAGCAAACCGGCTGGTATATCAGGGTATGGAACCGATGAGCATAGATGGTGTGAGTGCTGTGTGAAGTATTAAATATTGAAAAGAAGCTGAAGGAGATGGTATAGTCGCTGAGATGCTAAAAGTGGTGGTGTTTATGAAATGGAATAGGTTTGGTGGATGTGTTGTAAGACATTTGAATAAAGATAGTACCTGAGCACTGGAATAGATAGTATCGTTGTAAAATGATAAAGGGGAGAAAGATAAATACAAGAACTACAGGGATCTAAGTAAGTCTAGTGTGTTTTTTAGACATGGTGTAGGGAAAAATTCTTATTAGGGGTGTAAGAAAGATAAATGAGGGATTGATAAGTGACGACCAAGGGGGTTTAGAGTGGATAAGGTGTGTGTGTGTGGATCAAGAATTTGCACTGAGGCAGCTGAAACAAGAGATATGAGATGAAAAGTGATGATGTGTTTGAGGATCTGGAGATAAACAAGCATTTTGGCAGGTTCTAAATATATATGGAGTGAATGGGTGATTGTTGGAATGGATGATGTGTTTGTGTTGGAAGCAAGGGGTACGCTTGTGTGAGATATGGCCCGAGTGAGTAGTTTCCTATGCCTTGGTGTGCGAGGGTAGGGTGTGCAATGTCGCTGTTTAGCATTGTGAATAGAGTGTAGGTTAGGCAGCGCCATTCGTACCTCGTATCGTGGGTGGGATCCCCCATGCCTATAATGAAATGCACATAAAGATCAGAATGACAATAACTGATTAGCACGAAGGAACCAGCAGCAGGTCCTCGGGGGGGGGCGTATCGTATGTTTTAGACAAATCAGCGATGGTGGAACCCTTCGCGACCCCACGGTTGGGGGGGGAGGGCGTTCCATGTCAGGGGTAAGTGGATATGAGTACCCTCCTAGAGGTCATTAATACACCATCGGCAGGGTTCCGAAATCTAGGATAGTGAGTGTGCTGTGAAGACGAGAAGGGAAGTGATAGCGGTGTTGTGATTGGCCATATTCATTATGATGCCTGTGGGGCTACATACCGTCGTGAGGGTAGATTCAGCGTATCCGCCAATGGGTGGACAGCTCGCTCGTTACGCTGCTTAATGTTTTGTGTCCGCGCTCAGAGGGCTCAAACCCGCGCCTCGACGTCATAAATCCAACATTGCATCCACTAGAGCAAGCGGAGTGTCGAGAAAAGTAAAAGAAGGAATTTAGGATAAATGTGTGAGAGTTTAATTGGGAATGGTGATGGATGGGTCCTGCCCATGGTGGTGTACATGATGGCCTGGTGTTAGCGGCTGAGGGTGAGAGTGATTCGAACAAGTTGATTGAAGCTGTTAGCAGGGTGTATGTGAAGGTGAGTGGGAGGAGGGCTAACAGTAAATGAAAAAAAGAGTAAGGTGGTGATGTATGTGGGTGAAGATGAGGGGTGGGGGGAGAGTCCATGGCGTGACCCTTAAGGAAGTGCGATTTGTAACTATGGTATCGAACTTCGCCGCAAGGGGCTGGCCTTCGTAGACTGCTACCATTGATACTTAGAAGAGCGATGCGCCCTCCCGACTTCAATGCCCCTCAAAAGAACATGGTGTTCTCTCTTGGGTCATTCATTTGCCGTTTTTTTTAATCCCCCACCCTTACCCTCTTTCATTCTTCCTACATCTGCTATCATCGTAATGGTACGGTGGGTAGTGTAGCAGGGGTACAATGCCCCTGCTACAAGGGAAACATGGATGAACGACCCACCCTACTGGCCCCGGTGTCCGCAGTTGTGCCCCTCTCCCGGCTGGGGTCTGCGGCTATACATCTTCCACTTTGTTTCACTTCCTCCTTGATGAATTGGCACCTGTGTTTTGTCGCCTAAACACTGGTGTCTTCCTTGCTCTTGAACCCCTGAGGGTCACCGCGATGTGTTGTACTGGCGGCCGTCCTGACGGGACTCAGCGCCCCCTCAGGCCATACCTCCTGCCTTTCTGTACTAACTCTCCTTATCTTCCTCACCGCAAGGGGGCATTCTCGGTAGCAGGCTGCACTTGGTACGTGAAGGAGCCGCACGTCCTCCCGGCCTGAGTGCAAATTAGGGACGACCCGTCGCTGGGGTGAACTTGAACTCACTGACGGGGCCGTGAGAAGTTGGTGTATATGAGGGAATACCTTCGAAGGACCACCGTGAGAGGAAACCCACTCGGAAATACCCCTCTCTTCTTTCAGGACCACGTGCTCCCAGCGTTAGAATTTTAGAAAGTTCGAGAAAGAATCAGTCCCGCGCTTAATCATCCGTCACAGCTGTGTTTGCTTTCGGACGCCACTCTTCCCCTTCCCCCTACTCCCATGCGATAACACCGTGCGCAACCACATTAACCCTACCCCAAAAGCACGAGGCAAGTTTCATCGTCTGGAACGACTCGTTATCATGAAATTTGTTTGCTTAGACTGACGCCGAGAATGCCCTAGGGACCGCCAGGCCTTGAGGCATTTATAGGATCAACCACCCGGGTATTTAACCCGAAGCTCACCCATCTTTCGAGGAGATTGAAAGCCCGCCATCCACTCCGTTCAGACTGCCGTCTGTTTCCCGTGAACCCCTGTAACACGGCATACCTCGACAGTGTACTTCCCCCTCCTTCCCTTTTTTCCTAAGACTATCCCCTCAATCCTTTGGTTAGGCTTAAGAACCTGACCAGCTCACCTTGCCGTGTCAGTAAAGAGGCTTTAGAACGTCTATAAAGAACGCTCTTTAAGCCCGCAGGTCGCAATAGAGCCGGACTTGAGGGGTCATGGGCTTTAGGGCACGATTAAGGGGAAGATCAGTTTTAGCTCAATAACCTCTTCCCGTCGTGTAAAGGGCTCACCCCATCTCTCTATAGCCGTTTTGGGGTGCATTAGGTTGTATGGCATATGGCGGGCGGGCTTTAATGCTTTGCTGACTGCCAGACCAACTAAAAGTCTCTTGTCTCGTCTCTGGGTTTTCCACAACAGTTTTCTGATGTTGCCACCAATTTGGCCATACGAATCGAAATTGCAGACGTGCCAGGTAGGGTCAGCCCGAAATGGGAGCAAAATGCTTAAATGTATTACATGCTAAATCTGTATTGTACAATGTCAAGTGAGCGAATGTAGCTCGTATCTTTTCGAGGAGTAAGAGATCATAGCCTCATAGCCGTTCAAGCTGCGGACAGACTCTCTTTTCGCGAGGCTAAGAATCTGGTCCTGCTAAAAAAAACACCCTTTGTCCATTGCCCCATACCCGCCTACGAGCATGGTCGCTTCCGCGCACATTGAGTATCCTTCTGCGCATCCTCCTGGGCGTTCTCCCGTTAGTGGCCGTGAAACCATCTTTCGGTGAGTCCTAAAGCTTTTCCCCGAAAGGAACCTAGCATTAAAAAAGCTTAGGCTCACACGCTCCCAACGAAGGCTAGACCGAGGCAAATGCTCGCATGGCGATCCCAACCTCCCCCGATAAGCGTACGGCCATTCACGTGAGGGTCATCTCTTCGAAGAAGGCCCCAGCATCTCCTCTTTGATAACAATGAAATTCAATCGTTTAATTCTGTTAACATTTGGGGTATATAAATTAGTAATAGAATGTCTTGGAAGGATCATATTCCGTTCCTGGCTTAGTCTGCGTGTAAAAAGTTGGTTATACTGTTCAGAGGTGGCAGGTATTCTTCTGAACAGCTTCCCCGGATCTATGCGAGACTTATTCGTCCTTGTATTGAATAATGTCCACATGTCTATGGTGGTTCATCTTTCACTTCTCTCCATGATAGGTTAGAATCAGAGGCCTACTGCCAACATCCTTCTTCTCACTTCAAACATGGACTCACTCAACCTCTGCTGTAAAGTTGCTGCACTCTCCCTATTTTGGGCATTGCTCTACTGAATTGAATGACTGTATGCCACCTTCACTCTTCCACCCCTACAATACCCACCAGGCTTCCCATTCACATAATTAGTGAGTGAAAATAGTAAAATACAGGATGAAACAAGCTGATAGTTCCTTCATTTCCCCCACACCTGGAATATGGAACTCTTCGCCCCCTAAGTTTTCCTGAATCCTATATCCTACCTCTCTTTAAAGGTCAGGCCTGCCATGACCTGAAGTAACCAGTCCAATAAATAACACTTCTCTTTGTCCTTTTCTATTTTTTCTTCTTCTATTTTTTTTTTGCTCAGCGACTGAGCTTGATTTAGGCATCTTTTGCCCGTCTTGGTCTCTTCAATATCAATACAAAGGTTCTGCTTGGTATGCCTTCGTTGTTTTTCGCTTTTTAATTCATAGATAAAAAAATAGCTGTATTGATGAGGCAAACTGCGATAACGAGGGTAGGATTGGTAGGAATGTTTCGGGTGATCAGAGTTTTAGTGAATGTTTAGAGCAGGGGTCCCCAACCATCATAGTACCGGGGGGACAAGTCCAAGAGAGCCCGAGAGTCACACCAATAATAAACTCTGAAAACAAGTGGCGCCATCTGCAGAGAGAAAGGAAGACTAAGACAAGAAGACTAAACTCGTATAAAAATATAATTAACTTAACCTGAAATAACCAATTAATCTAACTTAATTTATTCTAAAACAAGTTTTGAGTAAAAAGACTTTTCAACACACGTTTGGAATAATGGAGGGCCGGGCCGATAACCCAGGAAATGATCCGGCGGGCCGCACGGAATGGCAATTTTGACAAGTGGTCGCAGGCCACCGATTGAGGACCTCTGGCTTAGGGTGTGAATGGGGAAAAAGAGTTTTCCTGAGAATAATTTGGTTGTACAAACATCAAACTTAATATCGAAGTGAGAACAAAGTATCGTGTGTATGTGTGTTTATGTGTGAGGCAGATTGACTGTTGTAAGGATAAGGACGGAATGGGTAAGAGTGGAGATGAAAGAATGTGAGAAGGAGGTAGTAACTAAAACGAATGGGGAGTGTATGAGTAGATCTCCTGGTGGGCGAAGGGAGGGAGGATAGCGGCAAAGGTGTGTGAGAGAAAAGGGAACGCAGTGGATGCCTGTTGAAGTCAATGGTTGATAATTGGGAACTCTGCCGCATAAAAGAGATCGAAAAGGCGTCTACGTCGCGCGTAGCGAGAACATCTTCCGTGAGCACCGACGTGATACGGTTGATAATCATGGCCAAAATGTGGAGGATACTTTCATGCGGGACTCCCACTTCCTTCCCTATTGGGCTGGAGGGCACCCCCTCCCATCCCAACCTTCACCCGTACGCGGAATCGCCAATCTCGTAGAAATTCAGAAATGAAACTTGGGGGGCGTCGCCTCGCCCCCATCGTGTGCAGTCTCCATGTAGGAAAGATCTCGGTAGGGAGGGTTTGTGAGAAGGCTCGAGCCAAGGGATTCTCCTTGAGTGAAGCGAAGGCTACATCACATGGTGTCGCATCAGCCCCGGGGAGAACCCTAACTGGCCGAGGGAGCTGCACCACATAACGCCCCGTCAGCCCCGGAGTGAACCCTAACTGGCCGAGGGAGCTGTACCGCATAACGCTCCATCAGCCCTGGGGTGAACCCTAACTGACCGAGGGAGCAGCACTGCATAACGCCCCATTAGGGCGGGTCATATTCTAGAATTTTATGAAACTGGTGATGAGGGGTATTCAAATGATGAATATTGGTGAAAAGAACATACTTTTAGCAAAAAAGTTAAATTCTGATTGATCTAACTAACCTACATCAATTTGAAGTTGAAATATTGTTAGTTCTGGGTCATTTACTATATTTGCCTATTATTTTAGTTACCCATAAAAGGTCAAATTTATCGTTTTCTATCATCAATATATTTATGTAGTCTGAAAGATATTTGTCTATAAAAATGTAAAAATGTATTAGAAAGACATGAGAAGTAGGAAACCTGTTAAAAATGACCCTTAATTTAGTTTGGTCTAACTCCAAAATTGCAAGTAGCCAGTACTTATTACTTAGTGGAAAGCAATATTCCACTAGTGTTGCCAGTTCTGGTAACTACTGTAACTGGTAACTGTTTATAGGCCATTTGCATTTTATTTGAATGCTAGTAAAGGCTGTGGATCATTTTAGAATAATATATAATTATTTGGTAGAGATTATTTATTAATTTAAGGGCCATCTTTTCATTTGCAGATATAGCTGCGATTAGTGTGACAATGGCGAAAATCAAGACAAGGTCCAAATCAAGTTCTCATCTGACTAATTTTGTTGGCACTGGGCAAGAGCGGATGGTATCTGAGTTACCAACAATAAGATATATTTTGAGGTACTGCATCTACCTGAGGGAGCAAATTGAAGATGACCGGAGAAATTATGAAGTGGACTAGCTGGTAAAAGATATGTATCAGGGCTTGATTAATCAGTGGACCAAAGCTAATGCTCTCTTCAAACCACCTGTTGTAAATCAAAGGATCACAATAATATCAAAGCTTAAGGAAGTGTGGAAGGAGGCAGTAAAAGTTTCCCTTGGTAAAGGAAAAATTGAAGTAAAAGATAGGTTCATTGCAAAACTAGATAAGTTATTTGATATATTTACATGTAAATGTCAAATTTCCAGTTGTGGGGAAGTAGGTTGTAATGGCTGTGAGACTGAAGCCCACATTAACTGCTGTTGTAGTAAAGAGAAAAAAATACCTACTAGGGAACTGGCCTTTATTAAAGGAAAAAAGGAGAAGGTTGGAAGTAAAGGAACCTTTTAAATTGGAGGTCCTGATATTACAGAGCATAATAAATGATTAAGAGCTTCAGAAAGGAAAGAAAAAGAAAGGATTGCAGAAAGAAAGAGAAAAAGTAAGGAGGAAAGCGCTGTTTTAGCAGGAAGAGCAGCAAAAAAGAAATCGAGCATTTTTTGGCAGAAGGTGAAGATCTGGAGGCAGAAAATTCTGATGGTGACAACAGTTTGGGTGATGAAGTAACATTTGAAGCTGTCCAAGATCCGGAATCTTCCACCGGGAATAGAAAGAATTATGATGAAATTCAAAATACTGCTCTTACTAGTATAAGCTATGGTGTTGGATTGAGACCAACTGCAGCTATAGCAAACGCAGCTTTAATAGATGCTGGATTCATTACTGAGGAAGATACAAGTAAAGTAGTTGATAAGAATAAAGTTAAGAGAGCACAAGAAAAGCTAATGACAGTTATTGAACATGTGTTTGAAGAAAACTTAAGGAAGGATGGGGGAATTTCTTGTGTTCTCTTTGGTGGACGAATTGATGTGACAAATTTTATGATGGAGGCAGAGGGAAGTGAAAAATTGTTTTCAGCACAAACAAAAAAGGAGCATTACGCTATCATCAGTGAGCCTGAGAGCAATTACCTCTTCCACTTTGTCCCAGAAAAGGCTACAAAAGAAGAATCACCTGCAGAGAAGATCGCTAATGCTATGTTTAGATGGCTGAAGGAAAGGGGTTTGGATAAAAGCTTAATGGCCTTTGGACGAGAGTCCACGAATGTAAATGCTGGACTAATGTGAAAAAATGGAGCTCCATGTGGGCAGAAAGCTTGTTTGGTTGGTCTGTAACCTGCACACTGGGAAACTCCTTCTCCGTCATCTAATTATCAACCTGGATGGCCCAACACTATCTGACAACAGATATTCCGGACCAATGGGACAGCTCCTTGACTCTGTTACAGACTTGGATATCAACCCAAATTTCACTCAAATATCTTTAGGTCCTCCTCTTACCAAGATACCTCAGGAAGGGGTGCAAGATCTTTCTACTGATCAACACTACGGCTATACAATTGTATCGGCAATCAGAGATGGAGTGCTTCCTGGTCCTATTGGAAATAGGACCAGTAAACCACAGTCGCTGGCTGACCACAGCTAACAGACTTCTTCGGCTGTTCTTCCCATTCTGTTCCTCCCATTCTCATTCCCTCGTCAGTGCGCATCGACCTGTATTTATATTATAAGAGGCAGAGAAGGTGGCAGTACTGTATTTTGCCACTAACTAGCAAGCAGGGAAGCGTCCATGCCGCAAAGGAGAGCCACTCCTCCCTGGTCATGGGACTAGATATGAAACCTCGTCCAAAAATTCCGAAAAGGAAACAAAGCCAATCCTTCGTCACGGTAACCAAAACACCCCATCAACAAAATACTAAACCCCAGCCTCGACAACAACTACGAAACGTGGGGAATCTATAGACTAAATGCGTATTTTGACTTAAAAAGATGGCAAATTTAGAATACCCATTGCCCACTTGAAGGAAATTAAATGGCCTCATGTCTAGTTACGTCCATGCGGGGCGGAGCTAGAAATAGCTATAATAAAATACCCCATTGGATATAATACAATATGTTGCGATGGCAATTGACAGTGTGACTGTGTATTCCATATTATCCCCAAAATAAATTATTGATGACATATTTGTATTTTGTATACAAACAATAAATGAATAAAGGTAAAATGGTTTAATGTTTGCCATCAGCGAGTACTCCATATATGACTGCAAATGTCCAGTCTATTGTTAATTCAAGGCATGGAACAAACTAGGGTTCTCAGCTAACAAGGACATTGGGAAACTCAGGCTCGTCACAGGACCAAAGGCATGCAATGCTAGAAATTGAGAACGCCCCACAATGCTTACAAATTCTTGAAGCATTAAAATCATCAAAGACAAAAACCTTCCATTAAAACTCAAACTAATCAAATGTATATCGCATCCACTTTTAGAAATCTCGACCCTTGAATTAAGTTTGTAAAGGAATCCTCGCGAGGCTTATGTATAACGGTCAGTCCGGACTCGGGGGAATTGCGTGCTGATTAACCGAAATCATACGGCTGCAACCAATCACGTTGAAGTCAGCCTTCTCACCCAGGAATTTTTGCGATAATATAAACTGCACTGTAAGTTATCTATGTTTTTGCCCGAAGATGATCTATTTAGGTCACAGCTTTCCCAAATAAAATGACCAAAAGATATTTTTTTCTTTCATTATCCTATGTTCAACTCTTATGGGAATTAACAACTGCCCATCATAACATTGTGAGAAGTGTTGAACAAATCGTCCGGAAAGTCGTGACGATGGGCCTTGGGGTGCAGAAGAAGATGGTAGAACACTTCCTTTAAGTCAAATTTCTACACCATGTCCGAAAGGGGCAGCAGCCCCAAGGGTCTCGGGAATGGATGACAGCTAAAAAGACGGAGGCTTGATAACCTCTGAGGCAAGACCCATGCCGTAGACGACCCTTGCCGAGCTGTGAGGTTTTGGAACTGCGAAGATCCGATGTGCGGAAGATATCTGCGAAGACTGTTCCACAATGCCCGCCTCCAACAGCTGCTAGATGATGGACTTTGACTCGGGGATGGACCTGGCCCAATGCCTGTAGGTTGGCCTGAGAAAGATCCGGAGACCGTCCTTCTGGAAGGACTTGACGATGTTGTTGACCGAAGACAGCAGGCCGAGGTAGCTAGGAAGAACCACGCTCAGCCAAGTATCTGAACTGATGGCGATCCACTACGGAGCCAATACATCGCAATGCGGAATAATGAAATCAATGCACTCGTTGTCACCTGCGTCGGCCTCTGGTTGATTCCCGCCGTTGTTGTTTCCCTGCTAAGTACCATGACGTTGCCTCTGGGACCCGCCATGATGTCGAGAGGTCTGCTCATAATATTCCGAAAAATAGTGCCCTCTTCAGAGGGCGTAGGCGAATGGATCCTGCTGGAGATGATGGAGCGGCGATGTTAAGGACTATGGGCAGTGCCATTCCTGGAGAAGGAATGTGAGAAATTAGTTGCGGGGCTCTGGGTAGTGTATCATTCATGTGGAGGGCACCGAACACACGACTCAACTCCTTGAAGAAGTCACGAAGATTGTTCAAGCGTGGGATTTGGGCTTGCTGGTTGAACTGTAGCGGGACCCGCTCGTTTATTTCGAGGACCAGAAAATCATCAGTGTCCACATCGATGACCTCCGTAATGGAACACATAGGATGGGAAGGAAAGAGAAAAAATGGCTTGAGAAAGCGTAGGAGACAGAGGAGGAGGAAGCACATCCAGCAGAGAGGAGAAAGATGCGTTTAGCTCGGAAGAGGCGAACGAAGGGAGAGAAGGAGAGGAAAAAAGGTTCCTGCGGGCCTGAGGAGGAAGAGGCCGAAATAGAAAAGACATCAGAGACAATGGATGGAGGTGATATATATATATATATATATATATATATATATATATATATATATATATATATATATATATATATATCAGAGGCGACTCCAGGTTATCAGCCTCACTCGGGCTCATCACAGATTTCGCATAAGACACATGTATAAATGAAGGTAAGAGACGTAATGCACACTGCAGACTTATATGTGCACTGATAATTTAACAATAAAACGTTTCACATTTTTCCGCAACAGCCCCAAATGGCTTAATTTTATATCTAGCTCTATGTCTTTCTCCATTTCTAAGTTAAGGGTAAAAATAAAGCAACGCTACAAAACACAACTGATCTTTACACACAGACGCACAGAATAACAGCAATCAAATAACGACAGCGGCCTGCACAACAAACATTACCAGAGACCGATCTGACTGTCGCACTCGCCTGTACTGTACTCTTGACAAGAGATGCCAGTTTGTCTTTTACACCTACCAGGTTCGTTCGTATTAGCCCGAGTTGTTGGATAATTTTTCGTTCCTTTAAGAATATTGTAGAACAGAAACCTTTCATAGATTGGAATTTATATCCTAATCTCTATATAAATCTATTGCTTCAAGAAAACATTGAATTTGAATTTTTACGATTATAGATAACAACTGGGGATGTAACTTCTGAGCCCGAGTCAAATGCGTGTAAGCGATGTCGAGAGAACGTCTGCTACGAATGATACTTTTTGATACAGGCAGCTCTAAGACGACCGTCAGACGCTGAACGAAAATATATGAACTGCGACTAGGCTCAATAAAAGGGGCCTTGAGTTATTGGCTGCAATTACTTACTTGAATTCATTGTTGGCAGAAATTAAATCAGCTTGCAAATTCACGATCACTTTACTAAATTTATACTCAGGCTAAGCCCGAACAGCCCGAGTGCCGGGTCGCCACTGATATATATATATATATATATATATATATATATATATATATATATATATATATATATATATATATATATATATATATATATATACCAAGCCCCATCCAGCGTCTAGCGTGGGTGATGTAAATCCTTTCTCTCCACGTACGCGCCCTCAACGACATCTCCGATGATTTGCTTGGGGAGGACGAGACCGTCGAGCATTCCCACCTCAGCTTCGTGAACCTACCTGGGGGTTCTAGGAACCGTATCTGGGTGGAATGGTGGCATGCTAGCCTCGGGGTCCGGCGAGTTTTTGCTCGCTAATAACAATTCCGGCGGCTATAGATGATCGTTTCCTGGCGTCCCGCAGGGCAACCATGCAGCCGCGCGTTGTGATATAGCCTCAACTTCGTGTGAAGGCGCAGGAATCCTTCCCGGTTGAGGGGGTTGCGGAACCGGAATTGTGTAAAAAAAAATGAGTATCTCCTCTTTGTCATGGGTCTCGAAAACTGTCACCTCGCTGTGGTTACGCAGGTTCTCGACAACCTGTTTCCAAGAGACGCCGTTGAGTATTACCAAGTCTACCGAAAGAAGACTGTTAGAGGGTGTGGGTAGGGGTGGCTTAATACTAGACCTAGAGTTGCTCGCCGCCTCGGGCTGCACTAAGAGGGCAGCTGGAGTGTATGACAGAGGAAACAGATGAAGAGGGAAAGGGTGGCTCTGTAGAAAGTGGAAGCTGGTTGCCCAAGGGACCTTTAGCCTGAAGCAGAAGATCAGCCTCACGAGGTTCCGCCAAGAGGTTCCTAGTCGACGAGTCCGAAGATAGGGCCTTCCCTTCCTGAAGTCTTGAAGACGCCGTGACTGTAGTGATGGTCGTCTCTACGCCTATGGATGAAGGAGGAGTAGAAGAATCTTATACGTGCTCGTTTGGGTGAACAACCCTGGACCACGTAGCACGCCCTGTACACACCCCAGGTGATCCGGAGGGTTCTTGGCAAAAAAGGAGTAAAAGGAAGGGATAATAAGCAAAAGGTGGAGCGATGGGGTTGTTGTCGCTACATGGACCGAAACCTCCATGAGGCATTGCCGGGGGTATGTAGATTTCACACTTCTCATCCCATACATAATCAATTACAACAGTGATTTTATCTTCGTAGCACAACACACATACACTCTCTTTTCTAGGAATCCTGCAGATGGGTATCATATCTACATACCCCTGACGCCCTGGAAACGAAGGTTCCTCCCCGTACGCTGTTTGGTGTCAAAGCATAATACTTCCTGGCAACCTCTTCCCAAAGAGGACCGACCCCTGGTACCTCGGTTTCACCAGCGATAATCATACTTACCTATATGTCTATTTCATTATTTATCCGGTCGACATTCACCATAATCAAGGCAAGATAGCAAACTACTACTACAACAACTTTCTGCATCCTATTCCCCCCTCCTCGTCTTCAATCCATTTTAATACGCCGCCCTCAAATTCCGTGCGCTTTTAGCTTCATCATGTCTTTTATGCAGAACGGTTTCGAAACCTTTTTAAAATTGAAATAAACGACATTTAATTTTATCGCGGTCAAACGTTATCATTTCGCCAACAAAAATCAGACAACTTGCTTATGCATGTGCCTCCGCGTCGAAAGCCGTGCTGCAATGGACTCCAGAAGTTTACCCACGACATAAATAAGGAAAATGATCGGAGAGTTTCCAGGATCATAATTAATTTTATGAAAATTGGTGTTACATTTGCTTCTTTTAACTCTTCAAGAATTATTCCATCACTGATGAATTTCTAAAAACAAATAATGCAAAGAAGTTTTAATACTTCTCTTTCTAACTACTTAAGGTAGATTGAATATATTTTATCGGGACCCGGTGCTGTGGAAGATTTCATTTTGTTAATCCATAACCCAATATTTTAAGAACGAGATTTTTTGAAGGTTTGAATAAGATTTTTTATTTTAGTTCGGTTGTCACCTAAGTAGATTTCAATTTGGTATCAAAGTTATTTCTAATAATTCCTTTATAATATAAAAAAATAAAATGGTAAAGTTCAGAAATAAATATAAGTATCGAATTTTTGTGACTTTTTTAAAACTAAAAGAATTACAAATGGTGAAGTTTAGAAAATTTCTTAAAATTTTGGCATGGAAATTATTATAGCAAATTTAGATGATGAAAAGGAAAAAGAATCATGATAGGCCGTAGGACACAGGCCGAAGAACTACAGAACTACAGAATCTAGGACCAGCAAAGACCCTAAGGTCCACTCGAGGCTAGTCCGCTACACTAAATCCATAACTACGATACACACTTATCTACGAGTGTATCTCTAACATGCTATATATTTATTTTATTTTTTTTATTATTTTTATTTATTTTTTTTTTAATATATAATCTACTGTACACACTTATCTACATGTGTACATTGTCATGCATATTAACTACTTCAACCTAGGGGTGGGGGGGTGATAGTAAGTTTTTCTTCTCAACTTCCGCAGCCCTCGACTGCTAGTGGTTAAATCTAATTTTAGGATAGTAAGACTATTTATAGGATAGGCGGAAAAGAAAATGGATATCTAAACTACACATGCAAGAGAAATCGCTGGCATCATTTTTAGTCATCATTTTTACTCTCGTTGTTCCTCCGCTCCAAACTCCTTTTGCAAAGACGTTTTTATTTACTGTGCTCAGACTACGTTATATTTATACTATTTAAGTGCGCGTCGAGACGGTTTTTAAACATATTTACCGACGTACTATCTATTACGTGGGTGGGTAGCCTATTACAAATTTGAGTAATTTTAAACGTAAAATAGTTTTGGGCTATACTAGTGTTAAATCGCTTGTTCACTAATTTTAATCCGTGTTGGCGAGTGTTTTCCCTATGATCCAACTCGAACAAATTCCAAGAAGAAGAAGAAGAAGAAGAAGAAAAGGGTGTTCAGGGTGCTAAAATAAAGAGTCTATAAAGGGGATTAAAAAAGGCGGTTAAGATTAGCAAATAAGGCCGTAGGCCACACCCCGCAGGGGTGCCTGTGTAACCAAGCTCTTCCTGTTAAGGAAGAGAACAGTGGCTTCTATATATAAATATTAATTCTATTTTGGCTGTAGAAATTTGAAAGTATAGATGCTTCATTAAAATTTATTACGTCTTGTATTTAAGGCCCGGATCGACACTGACTCCATCTGCATCCTGAAGGGTCCTGATGCACTTACTAAATTGTATTACGATCATTTATGTATAATATATAAAATCGCTTGGGCTGCGGTTTTGACACTGACTTTAGCTCCTTTTCGTAGTTTCTTTTGGCTGATCTTATTTTGCACTTGTTAAGGCAGGATAATAAAAGTATCGGTTTCGATTCTCACCATTATTTTGATTTTCCAAATGTCATATAATCTATTATGTTCCCTTATAGACTTTTCAATTCCATTAATTATCCATGGCATTTAAGTTGATTCATTATAACCTCCACGTGTATAGTACATTATTTCATTATTTATAGTAAAAAATGAACGCTGAAAGTTTAAAATTTCATTCTAATTTAAAAAGTTTTAAGTGGAACGTGAAAAAGGAAAAAAAAAGGCAAGGTTTAAAGTCCCGCCTTAGTTGAGAATTCTCGTGAACATTTCTTTGAATATTTACATTAAATCGAATTATGTTGTGATCGCTACCCGCATGCTTTTCGCTAAACATGTATATTATCAGCTAACTTCTCTTCATTATTAAAATAAGTCGAGGATATTCTCTTTATGTATCGACTCATTTACAATTTAATCGAAGAAATAGGTGTTGTTGTACATATTTATTAGTTGAGTTAGTAAAGAGGGAATAAGGGATATTACTTTGACGATGAAATAAAATTGACGCTAGTTTTATGGGTGAGGGAGTGAAGGTGGCGACTTTGATGTTGTACAGGATGAAGGAGTGGAGAAAATGAATGCGAAGTCATTGTACAGGACGAGGGATTACATAGACGTATTTTATTACCATTGTACTCGATCAAGGAATGAATGAAGTGACTATGGAGTCTTGTACGGGGTGAGGTAAAGTCACACTTGCGAACGATACAATAGAAAGAATAAATAAGGTTAAGAACTGCTAATTTTCCTTATTTGATTAGACGCTTTTCCTTATCCTGTAGGTTAGTGGTCAGAAGTGGCTAGTTAGAGACAAATTTTAAAATGTATTTTTAGGGGCTGTTTGTCTGTGTGTTGGAAAGAGAGAGAAAGTGAGAGTTTTTGTATGGGTGCCTGAGAGTATGAGTCTGTGCGTGTATGTGTGTGGACGTTTATGCATGCGAGATTGTACGTGTTTGTGTGTGTGTGTGTGTAAGTGCCAAGAACGCACCCTTCGTAAAACCGGAGCCCATACAAAAGCGCGCAGCCACCAAACCTCCCGACCCTTGGACTAGGTTTCAGTCGGAGAAACGGACGTTCTTCCCGTCAGGGAAAATGACATCGAAATTCCGAGATTTTCTAATAGATTTATCCCCTATCCCCCTCACCAATTTCTCTGTCCGATGCAAATCTCAGTGGGAATTTGCTTTCATAACGGGGAATCCAACGACGGGTCTGATCCATCCCCCCTAAGTAAACCAAATTCCATTAGTCCCTCCTCACCCGTCCAACGACTGACCGCACCTAGTGTCGCTTAACTTTACTTACGGAGTGTATTAAACGCAAAAAGGGGTTTGGTGCCCTTCCGGCCCCAATACCTACAGGTAGTGGCTACATATCTTCTCCATCTTCACCACTTTCCCCATAACTCTTCTGGTGAAAATACCCTCGTTGGTTTTCGGTCCTTCATTTCGAGCAAGTAGAACAACAGGAGGATGACGTGCCCTTCCGGCCTCAACGCCTGAAGGCAGATCTGCTGCATCTTCCCCACACTTTCATTTCCTCCAACTCCCACACGCTCTTTCAAGATTCCCTCGTTGGTTTTTGCTTTAAAAAGTGTCCTGAGAGAAGATTCGAGGCTACTTTCGCACTTCTGTAAAGGGTGAAAACAGTGAAAGCTTAAGTGTATGAATATAAGCACCGATTCAACATCAACAAGCCAGGGTCGGTGCGCATCACCTGTACTAATTTTATCCTCCCCCATCTCACCCTTTTAGCCCCTATTAAGGACTCAACCCTTCTTTTCACCCCCTCCCGCCATTAGCCTTTCACAGGACGCTGTGTGAGGAAGCATTTCACCCCCTTGAAGCTTCACCCCGGGGTAAAATGCCCTAAGCACGCCCCCCCTCCCTCTCCACTTCCTGGGTGGATAGCAGGGTCAATCAATACCCCTGTTACGCCCTTCTGACCCCAGTGCCCCTAAGAGAAAGGGGTTCTCTCTCTTCGGTCGTCTTTCGCATGTCATTTAAATCTCCCACTCTCTTTCCCACGCTTGATTAGACCCAACAAACGGTGAAAGATGGCGTTCAGCGTTAAATAAAAGAATAATAATTAAGTAACTCAAGCACTGAACCTGAGATGTTCTTCGACCAGAACACCCGATACACCAACCTGCAGCCTCGTGAAATACGTGTAGAAGGCTCATCCAAAGACCCTCTCTCTTTGGACACAGAAATAATGTTAACTTGTATCTCATAAAAGTACAAAAGTAAAAAGGTACAAAAGTATACGACGCATTACTTTTATAACCCCCCCTCCCCTCCAAACTCCTCTCCTAATAACCTCATTAATTCCTGTCGTATATCCTGTCATATATTAAAACACGATATTGAAGTTATTAAAAGTATTGATAGGATTTTATGGATGTTTTGACGTTGGTAGGAATTTATAGGCATAGGAAGGGTGATATATGGAAGGAATTTTAAGACCCCGGCTTAAAGGATCCTTCCTGATTTAGAGGAAGTTGGGTGGGGAATGACAAACAAAACCACTTCAGTACATCTTGCGAGCTTTTTTTTAGAGTACGATCTAAAGCAGAACGTTCGGTTAGAAGTTAGGTCGGGTTAGGTTAAAAAAGGGGAAATGAAAAGGGAGAAAATGAAAGGGGAAAATTAATAAAGAGAAAATTAGGAAGGGGAAAGAGGGAAGGTAGAACTCGGGAAAGGGAAAAATGAGAAGGCAAAATGGGGTAAAGAGCAAAACAAATTTCAATTCCACACACAAACAGAGGTAAACGATGTAGTAAAGGATTGTAGAAAACTTGGAAATAAAAGAAGCAAATTAAGATTTCTTTTGTTCTAAAACAAGTGTCTCCAACCCGCAGAATACCCGGGCCGCATCGACAAGTTCAAGATGGCCCGCGGGCCGCATCAATGAAAAAATCTGAAAAACACATATTATAGAGAACAAAACAATTCAAAGAATTTATTAATCAGACACCTGCTGACATTCCACACCCCAAAGCTTATCAAAATCAGGGGTAATGAAGCCAACATTGAGCAAGAGAGCGTCGTCCAATTGGTCATCTGTGAGCTGTGCGCCAGTCTTCCATTTTGTCAGTTTCATCTTGTTAAACAACTGTTCGCTCAAGTATGTTGGTCCAAACATCGACAACACTTTCATCGCGCTCTGTACCAGGGCCAGCAATCGACGTGTGTGAACTTGAGACTGCCAAGAAGGTGAGGGAGGGGAAAGGATCCGTTGAACTTCGAGTGTTGCTTTCTCCAATTGACGTTGACAACGCCTTATTGAACAGCGTTGTTGGCTTCTCCAGACTTGAGGACAGGCGAGACACGTCCTCCTTCCTCTTCCCTTCCGACATATTTGCGTACTTGGCGTGAAGTGTTTCAAAGTGCGTCATCACGTTGTATTCTCTGCACACGGACACAGTGTCATGGCAGATGAGGCACCGGGGCTTTCCCTTTCGCTCGGCAAAGAAGTAGCGCACCCACGCTCTGGTGAAGACACGTTTTCCATCCTCAAACTTTCCTTTTTTAGAAGAGGAGTCATCTGCAAAAAAAAAGGAAGACTAAACTCGTATAACAAAATATACTTAACCTAACCTCCTAACCTAAACTAGCAAATTAACCTAACATAACCAGGGCTGGATTAAGACCATTAGAGGCCCTAAGCACTAAAAATATTTCTGTGCCCTCATGCATTTCCAATTCAAAGTATAAACAATAATAAACTATAAAATTAAGTTTTATTTATCGAATATTCGAAATTAAACAAAACTTACAGTAAAAATGTAAATAATATTTATATCGGTATGGTTCCATTTTATTTATAGTTGAATTATCTTTTCCTACTTTTTTCTTTTGCAAAGTTTTTGATCAGATCCTCATAATCAATCCTACGTAACATATCTGCTTCGATAGATAATAGCGATAAGGCATCTAGTCTGCCTTGTTGCATAGTTGTTCTGAGGTTTTTTGTAATACATTTCAACTGTGAAAATGAACACTCAGCTGAGCAATTTGTGATCATTAATGTTAAAAACATAAGGATACAATGTCTACATTTGGAAATGCAAACTCCATATTGTCTTCTACAATTATTTTGTAAAGTTCTGATTGACTGAATCTTAGTTTTACATTTTCTGTTGCACTGAACTTATGGCTCACCTATAAATAAAAATGCGGAAGCTCAGCTGAAAAATTACTGTTGAAGTCCTTTGGGTAAGTATCAATCAGCTTTTGACAGCACTGAGAATACCTTTCAATGTTGGTAGAGGATGAAGTGACATTATATGGCACATCACTTAAAATAGAAAATCTCTCTGCTATTTCTGTGTATATCTCTCCTCTTCTTTTCATCTCAGTTGAAAGTTTGTCAACAAGGTCAGCTGACCAAAAGGTTGCTTGCTCTCACTTATTCTGATTTATGACCTTACGACCTTCAAAACTTTGAATAATTCCCGGACTAACCTTGAGAGAACCTTGACAATTAAATCATTCGAAAGAGAATATAAAACAACATAAGTGTTTCAAATTTCGTTAGAATCGGCTGAATAGTTATGATGCCATTGCCAAATAATTCCCCGGGTAACCTTGGGAGGATTTCGGCAGTTATATCATTCGAAAATAAATGTAAAACAACATAAGAGTTTCAAATTTCGTTAGAATCAGCCAAAAATTTATGATGTTATTGCCAAAATAAAATAATTTCCGGGCTAACCTTATGAGGAAATTGGCAATTATATTGTAGGGGAATCGACCCTCTCCCTTCTCTCCCAGTTGAGACACAGGACGTTGACCGCAAAACATCCAGGCCAGGCACCTTGGGTCAATCTCGTAACCACAGCCCCTCACCCCTCGTCCCTATAAAAGCAGAATGGTTTCAACTGCAAGATCTCCCTATGAGTGCGTATTCAATTTCACCTCAATTACGAAATTGGAGACGCGTTTCTCTCAAGCTCGAAAAGCCAGCTGGACCAAAGGTAAGACTTGCTGAGAAAAACCGTTGGGGTAAGAACCCTCCTGCGGCCCGTCCACAAGCCAGCCTCCTCCTACCCCTACCACAGTGGGGTGACGAGGTATAAATACCAAAGACTTGGGAAAAAAAGAGGTAGAATACGTGAGCCAGCCAGGCTACGAAGTCCCCGTCAAGAGAGGCCGGGCTACTAACAGAAGGGAATAAGAAGCAGCTCATCTTCGAGCTAGTCCCTGGTTATCAAACCGAACTTTAAGTTAACTTGTACAAGTTCAACTTAATCTCGTCAGAACCCCCCCCCCTATCATGGTGTAGCACAAAGCACCGAGATAGTCCTCGCCCTTGAGAAATTCCGAAACGAAGAAGAAGAAGCTCCTCCTCGAGCCCGTTCCCAGTAGTCACACCGAACTCTAAGTTAACTTGGTTTAAGAACCAAGTTCAACTTACTCTCGTCAGAGAGACCCTCCTATCCTAGTGCATCCTAAAGCACAGGGATAGTCCTCGCCCTTGAAGGAGACCCCCCCCATCCCGAGTAACCTCCTGGCCCTTGAAGAAGACCCCCCCCCGAGTACACTCCCTCCAGCACTCCGCTTAGTCAAAGTATTCAAGCATTAGTGCATCGCTAGACAGTGCGAATTACTCCCCAGAGTAATCCGAAGAGTAGAAAGGAACATTCTTTCACTATCCCGTGGTGATATCTCTTCCTACCGAAGGCGTGTAGCTCCCCAGCTGCCACACTCGCCAAAGTCCTTTGCAGCTTTCAAGTTATTCGCCCGCAACCTCCATTCGGCACGGTCGGCACGCATCTTGGAGACAATGACCTTCCCGAGGTAAAGTAGCTCAGTAAGTTCAAGGTCAGACTCAAACCCGTTTCAAGGAGTATCCTCAAAGGTATTTGAGGCCAGTAAAGGACGTTAGCATTTTGTTTTTTTTAAATTGAAGTGAGTGGTGGGTCAACCATCACTATAATGTCAAGTAGGTCAAGTTAGAAAGCCTCACTTAGAAATTATTGAAGTCCTTGCGGTGTATTTAGTTCGTAATATTTCTGTGGTTCAGGTTTATTTTATTTTTGTGTTTTAATTAAAGCTTTAGTTTGTTTTAACAATTTTTTTATTCTATCCTCGAATCCTTACGTTGCTACAGGGAACCTTTAAAGTTTAAAGAAGTCAATAATCAATATAATAATAATAAATTATATATAGCACTCTTAGAGAGATATAACGTTAATCACGGAGTAGTACGTAAACAACCCATACGTACGAACATCCTTCTATCACTCGGTCCTACCTATACCACAACATATATATTTCAGAAGAGAATGTAAAACAACATAAGAGTTTCAAATTTTGATGTTATAGCCAAAACAAAATAATTCCAAGGCTAACCTTGGGAGGACTTTGACAATTATATGTTTCGAAAGAGAATGTAAAACAACATAAGGGTTTCAAATATCGTTAGAATCGGCAGAATAGTTATGATGTTATTGCTAAAACAAAATAATTCCCCGGCTAACCTTAAGAGGATCTTGGAAATTCGATCATTCGAAAGTGAATGTAAAACAACATAAGGGTTTCAACTTTCGTTAGAATCGGTCAAATAGTTATGATGTTATTACCAAATAATTCCCGGGCTAACCTTGGGAGGATCTTGTCACTTATATCATTTGAAAGTAATGTAAATCAACATAAGGGTTTGAAATTTAGTTAGAATTGGCCGAAGAGTTATGATGTTATTGCCAAATAATTCCATGGCAACCTTGGGGGAACTTTGGCAATTATATCATTCGAAAGAAAATGCAAAACAACATGAGGGTTTCATATTTCGTTAGAATCGGCCGAATAGTTATGATGTTATTGCCAAAACAACATAATTCCCGGGCTGAGTTGAGAGGACCTAGGCAATTCTGTCATTCGAAAGATAATGTAAAACAACATAAGGGTTTCAAATTTCGTTAGAATCCGCCGAATAGTTATGATGTGATTATCAAAACAAAATAATTCACGGGCAAATCTAGGGCAAACTTTGACCATATATCATTCGAAAGGGAGTGTAAATCTTCATCAGGGTTTCAAATTTTGTTAGAAAGGGCCAAATAGTTATGATGTTATTGCCAAAACAAAATAATTCTTGGGCTAACTTTGGGAGGACTTTGGTAATTAAATCATTCGAAGGAGAATGTAAAATGACATAAGAGTTTCATATTTCCTTAGAATCAACCAAACAGTTACAATGTTATTACAAAAACACTAAAAAGCAAAACGGGGACCGACTGACCGACATAGTGAGATATAGAGTCGCCCGCGACTAAAAATTGTGTAAAAGGTGGTGATATGAAATTTATTTCTAGCATTCAGATATACCTCTGGTGTATCTACGTCATTGGGTACCTTTTTTCTGATACATACAGAACTGCATTTCCTTTGTATCTTTTTCATATTTTTAAAATTCCTCTCGTAAAGTGCACAGTTGGTCAGCCAATGATGCACACAGATCTGCAAAACTTCAAAATAAAAACGGATTCTAGCTCTTCCATCATATCTGCAATATTATTTGCTTGTCTTACAGCGTCTTCCTTTTGTGAATGGTCTTCGGCTATATATTCTAATGCTTCTAAAATTTAAAGGAAAGATTTCAAAATTGCTGTTGTTGCCATAGCATGTTCCTCCAATCTTGTATCAGAGAGGGATTTCAAGACACTTTCATTTTTAATACGATCTTTAAGAATTTTCCACCGACTGGTTGAGGTTGAAAAAAAGGTATAGAGTACTTGTACTATAGAGGAGAAATTTGTGGGCTCTATGACTGCCGAGTTCCAGCTCCATGGGTAATAATCAGTGAGTTTCTCAGTTCCGGTGTGTCCACGAATGGCTAATTAGTTCATTTCTCGAGGGGCAGATTCTGGGACAGCTTAGAAAAGGTAAAGCGCCTGGCTGAGGGTTTTGTTGAAGGGTTTTTCTCCCCTCCTTCTTTTCTGCTAGACGGCGATGGCGATTTCCTTAAAAGGTTTGCACTTCCCTCCTTACTGCTGCTCTCCACTGATTGCATTCGTCTGCCAGATCTTCCCAGGTGTTATAATTTATTTCCATTTAATTTAGATGCACTTTAAATGGTGTCCTTGTAGCGTTTCCTCTGTCCTCCTGCTCTTCTCTAGCCTTCCCTTAGCTGTGATTATAATAAGTGCTTTGGGAGTCTTTGGTCGGGCATTCTACGCAGGTGGCCGACCCATCTCATCTGGGCTTTGATGATCATCGCCTCGATGCTTGTTGTCTCAGCCTGAAGGAGAACACTGGAATTTGTTCGATAATCCTCCCAATTGATGTACAAGATGGAACAGAGCATTTCGTGGTGGAAACTTTCAGATCTTTTCCAATGGCGGCTGTAGGTGGTCCAGGTTTCACAGGCATACAACAATGTTGGTATTACGACTGTATGGTAGACTTTTAGTTTGTTTTTTCGGTGAAGCGCTCTTGTGTCAAAAACCCTTTTTTAAATTTATGGAAGGAGTTTGAGGCGCAGCGTATACGACAGGTGACTTTTTTGTCAATCATAGATGTTTTGGAGAACATGCTGCCAAGATATTGAAAGTCATCCACGATTTCAAGAGGTTCATCATTGATTTTGATGACCGGGTTAGGCGGGCTTGTTCCAGGGGCAGGTTGGAAGAGGACCTTTGTCTTCCTGGTGTTAATATCTAGTCCGAAAAGTGTGTGTGCTTCGCTACACTTATCTAAGAGTCGTTGAAGGTCTTCTATTTTGATTGCTACTATGGCACAGTCATCTGCATACTCGAGGTCGGTGACGTTGCAGGAAGTACACTTGGTTCTTGAATGTAACCGCCGGAGATTGAATAGTTTTCCGCCCGTTCGATATTGTATAGCCACTCTTTCTGGTATCTCTTTCATGGCATTATGAAAAAATGCAGCCAGGAATATGGAGAAAAGAGTAGGTGCGATGACATAACCCTGCTTCACTCCATTTTTGATGAGGAGAGGTTCTGACATACTTCCACAGTGGTAGACTTTGCCTTCTATGCCGTTGTGTAGCTCCGTGATGATTCAGACTAACTTTGGAGGACATCTAAACCGCAGGACTACTTTCCATAGGGCCTCTCTGTTGACAGAATCAAAGGCTTTTGCTAGGTCAATGAATGCCAGGAAAAGGTTTTGATGTTGTTCGCGGCACTTTTCCTGTAGCTGACGGGATGCAAATATTATGTGTACTGTGCCCCTTTCTGTCCAAAATCCGCAATGGGACTCAGGTAGTATGTGTTCAGCATGGTGCACAAGTCTATTATTGGCGATCTTGGCTGGGATTTTGCCGGTGGCATACAAGAGAGAGATGTTTCTGTGATTCCCACCTACACATCTCTATCCTTTTCTATTGAAAATGGCTATGATGATGTAGTCCTTTAGATCTTCGGGGATGCTTCCCCGTTCCCATATTTGTCTGATCAAATGGCTATAAAGATGGAGTCCTTTAGATCTTTGGAAAGGCTTTCCTGTTCCCACATTTGTTCGTTCGCCTCCTTGCTGATAGATCTCAGCTGGAATGTCATCTGGTCCAGCGACTTTGTTAGTTTTGAGCTGGTCAACAGCCTTCTGGAATTCCAGGAAGGATGGAGTTTCATCCAGCCACTCCTGCATTGGATGTTGTGGTAGCTCACTAATTGCAGCTTGATTTATAGTCATGTTCATGTTCAGCAGGTTTTCTAAGTGTTCTTTCCACCTCGAGATAATCTCGTTTTGATCTTTGATAATGGTGTTTCAGTCTGTAGATTTCAGAGGGGCTTAACCATGAGATGAAAAGAAATTAACAGCCTCCTGTCAGCAGTCAACAGCACTTCGGCCAACCAGATTTAGTGAATGAGCTGTACAGGGTACATATATATCAAACTTGTTTGTTTCCAAATAAATTTGCTGCATCCTCTTATAACACCCAAATATGTTAGCAACATTGAAGAATTTAGCCTACAAACTTCACATAAGTACTGCAACACCTGCTTTGCCATTTTCTCGCTGGTGTGGCTTTCTATTTTCAGAAAGGTTAAAAAGCGTTCAATAAGCTGTCCATCATTTAAGTACCGAAGTACAACACTTAACTGATTGCTATGTGATAAACCTGGTGTTGAATCAACGTACAAACTAAAATAACCATAAGATTTAACTTCGTCAACAATGAACGCATGGACCCATTAGTTGAATAAGTTCTTTGCAGGTGGTTTTTGACAGGTAAAAAGGATTTCCTTTGCCAGAATTTCCATATTTCTTAATGTAGCCTGCTAAAAATGGCTCAAACTGGCTTATGAATTCAAGCAGTCCTAAAGAATTCCTACTTTGCAATGATCCAAACCTTTCTTCTGTTCCTCAAAAAGCAAAGTCACGTTCATCTAACGTACTAATAATATCTATGAAATACCTCAAGACATGTTCCCAGTAATCACACTCTTCCTGACTTTGTTTCTCCAACTGTGACCTCAGCCCTGCACTTTGTCTGCGAGTTAAATATGTTAGCAATGAGTCTCGATGAGTAGTGCTTTTCTCATCCTTATCAATTACAATAGTATTTCTCCAGTCACTGAACACTTCTCTGGTAACAAAATTTAAGAAATTTTTATGAACAAACAGTTTACAAACAAAACAATAAACTGATCATGTTGATGGTGAATATAGTAAACACTCTGTCTTGTATTTCTCTCCCTTGTTTTTTGTCCAAATAAATAGTTTATATGAACAATACCTTACTGGTTTGTCAATACTAAAATGCCGGTAAGATATTAAATGGCCAATTGAGGAGATGACAGTTACTGGATCGACAAGCAATTCAATAGGCCACATCATCAGCAGAGAAATCAAGCCACAACCCTAGATCTTTTGCTAAATTGTGATTTTCTTCATCTTTTACAGATAGAATAATTTCACCGCCATCGCTATGATCCACTAAACTTCTATTTTCAGCAATTATTTAAGCCTTAGAATGTATTGTAAAGTAACTCGAGTCAACATTTGCAGTAGAGGTCTCCGTATCAAGAGAATTTACATGTAAAGTGAGATCATGAGACATGTGCTAGATGAATTTGTTTGTGACGCCTCATATTTTAATTCTGAAGTGATTAAAGTGGTATTTACCGTAATTGCCGTATTTGTGTCCACTACTGATGATGGAGATTGGTTTTGCCCCGGAATCTCTAATCATGCTATGAAACTTGTGTAAAGAAATCAGTCAACTTTGCAGTCTTGCGCCCAAAATTCCAAAATCTTCTCTTGTTTCTTGTTTAATAGTTTTCGTTTTTGTTAACCACTTAACTGAATCGGTTTCATCTTGGACCTTGGGGTCTGTTAAAAAATACAGAAATAAAAAATTATTTTGTTGGAATTATTATTTGGCAATCAACACAGCTACACATATCATAGACAGAACAATACCGACAACTTTATTCCTAGCCCATTGCTGAATCTTGTACTTTAATTAATAAAGACAAATTTTGTTTCAGAATCGTCCATTTAAGCTCTACAAATTATATAAAGGAAATAAAGATATCACTTATAGTTTTTGAGAAAAAACATCAAACAAAAACGGGGCTTTTTGTCATTTTTTCATAAAATAAAAAAAATAAACACTATAAAATCAAAACTATAAGTGATATCTTAAAAAATATTTTACAGTTTGTAGAAATTTAAAAAACAAATCTAATGTATCTTGAATCTTTGTTCTACAACTTAAAATGACGGAACCGTAGCGATTTGAAATTACTCCCTGAAAGTCGGGAAGTCATATTTTTTCGGGATATCTCGTTTTCTATCGAGAAATCGGAAAAAATCAGATTTTAAATTTTTTTCCGTAAGTGTACTAAATTTCAGCGCTCCAACTTTAAAAATAAAAAGTTATAAAGAAAGGGGAACTTCCTCGATGCCAGTTACCAAAAATTGTCTCTGCTGAATTTTTTTTCGAAATTTCGGTATTTTTAAGTTGCTGTGTCTGAAAATATTGGTCGTAGAGCAATAAAAACCATCAAACAAAAAATCGCTATCTTTTTGTGATTTTGAGAAAATTTTACAAAAGTAGCCATAAAATAATAATACGAATTTTGTAAAGATCTACGAGAAAAATTAAGTTTTTAGCCATGTGTACATACTCGTAATCCAATTTGCAGGAAAAAATATGTGAACACTTCGGATCCTTGCGATTTTAAAACCCCCCTAAAATGCTAGTTTTTTCGTGTTTTTAGTCGCGTGCGACTCTATATTTCACTATGTCGTCAGTCGGTTGGTCCCCGTTTTGATTTTCTTTTTTTGGCAATAACATCATAACTATTCGGCCAATTCTAACGAAATTTTAAACCCTTATGTCATTTTCCATTCTTTTTCGAATGATATAATTGCCAAGGTCCTCCCAAGGTCAGTCCGGAAATTATTGAAAGTTTTGAAGGTCGTAAGGTCATAGATTAGATTAAGTGAGAGCACGTGACTTTGGTCAGCAGACCTTGTTTCAAAATATATCGATTTCCGCATGATGACGCAGGAAATGATCTGGCGGGCCGCACGTAATGTTAATTTTGACAAGTGGTCGCGGGCCGTGGGTTGGGGACCTCTGTTCTAAAATATCTAATCGGGGACTGTCACCGAGGGGTGAGACCATCGGAGTGAGCTATGCCTCCCTCCCTTCGCTTTGGCGAAAATCATCGGCGCCCCAATTTCCCGCAATTCCTACATGCCCAGGAACCCAGCAGAAGACAATAATGTCAACACCCTAGGCTTGCGGCAGCCGTGACGTCACATATATTGCAAACCAGAGGGAGTTTGGAGATTACAATGCTTCGAGAGTACCCAGGGCGTTCTGTGAGTCACTATACTCGTATATCACTGTCGTAGAATGGACTCTCGACGATATACCATATATAACTATTCGTTGAGGGAACTTATTCAATTATCTTTAGAGTGCGTGGATGTCTGCTGGCCGATATTATGTATCTTCGATATGCTTAAAAAGTGGAACTGAGCTCAAGGATAATAATATTGCTATCATTAATAAAATAGAGTTTTATTAATAATAACTATCAACAACACACAAAACGGAAAATATTGACATAAACAGAGAATGGAAAGGGTCGTGGGGACTCGAGCTAATCCGAGGATTAAAAGATTTAAAAAGGTAAACAAATATAAAGTTAAAGGGAGGTGATGGTTCGCTAAACCATTTCAAGCACAGGATAAAATTGACAAAAGAGTTAAATACTCAAAGGTAACGTTCTGCTTACGTAATTTATACTTGTTGTGCAGAGGAAGGCGGCGTGAAGGAATTTTCGGTCCGCTGGCGAGTTCCAGCCGAAGGGGGGGAATTAAATGATCCTGACGTGGCGTGTTGGGAATGAGAACCGTTTCTCGACGAACGGCTCGAAGAACAATGGCTGTTCTACATTGTTCTCTTCTGAACAACAGGGGGGGGGTGAGAACCGTCTCTTGTCTACGGGCTCAAGAACAATGGCTGTTCTAATGTTGTTCTGAACAACAAGGGGGAAGGGTGAGAACCGTTTCTTGGCAAACGGGCTCAAAAGAACAATGGCTGTTCTACGTTGTTCTCTTCTGAACAACAGGGGAAGGGTGAGAACCGTTTCTTGGTGAACGGGCTCAAACGAACAATGGCTGTTCTACGTTGTTCTCTTCTGAACAACAGGGGGGGGGGTGAGAACCGTCTCTTGTCTACGGGCTCAAGAACAATGGCTGTTCTAACGTTGTTTTCTTTCCGAACAACAAGGGGGAAGCCTTGTGGACTCGGCGTCACGAAGGCTCGAACCTTGGCACTCTTCTGGACAAGTGATGGTGAATCTCGAGGTCGAGGTCCCTTGGCGCACAAGGTGAGAGAGGGTCGTGGTGATGTTTCGCGACGAAAATCTGGATCTCCAATCTGATCTTAGTGGTAAAGTTTCCATCTAAATAGTCGAGACACTCCCTTGGCGTGGGGGACAATGGAGTGGGAGCTTCGAGGGAATGCACAGCTGAGCCTGAGAACAAGCCTTATCTGCCCATAAGCCTAACTCAATCTGGCGTGATCGGCGGCTGGGGCGAACCGGGGATGGGGGGGTTGGGATGATAAACCTCCTTATTTAAACATTGACTCAGGTGGCTGCGATAAGGCGCCCAGCTTCAAAGCGAAGATGCACGTGGGGAGCATCGTGGTTTTAAATAACATGTGATAGTGGTTGAAATTAACGCGGCCTCAACCCGTTCTATCACAATCACAATTTCGTCTCGAAATCGGACACGACGCCTCATCTTCCGAAGAAAGCAGTTATAGCAACCAGCACCTGGTAGAGCCTCGTCAACTTCAAACAGATGGGGTAGGAAGTGGATTTGGAGTCGTTCGTGTACACTGACAGGGCCCAGCGTGACGCGAAGTGTAATCCAAAAAGGTCGAAGTATACTCTCGACGCTGTGGGAGCAAAGGCGTGGCGACAAATGGTCAGACGTGGTATCCTACATCAAGGTAGCGTCCTGGAAAGACCAGAGGCGTCACTAGCTCCTCCAAGTACCAGGTGCAACAGTCTACATTGAGTCCCCCTACCCCACTTGCACAGAGCCAAGGAAGGGAAGCTACGATTATTACAAAGGCCGTAAGCAAATAACGAACGTAAATAAAAAAAAACAGGATGAAGGCAAAGTATAAATGAAAATACTGAAAGTAAAGGGCGTAAGTAAAGGATAGAAGTAAAGGAGGGAAGTAAAGGACGAAAATAAGGGAGTGGTAACCAAGTGGGGAGGCAAAACATAAAACAAAGATGAAAACAAATAGCGGAAGCAAAGCTAATGTAAAATGGATGGAAGCAAAGAAAGGAAGTATAGGCGGAAGGAACTGGAGGGCAAAAATGATGAAAGAGAGACGGATGCAAATAGTAGAAGCAATGTTGGGAAAAAAAGGACTGAATAAATATATGAAATTAAAGAAGAGAAGCAAACAATATAAGCAATAACGTAAACAAATAAAAGCAGCATATAAAGGAAGCAAAGGACGGACACAAAGGAGATAAAAAACATGGAAGGAGAAGATTGAATCAAAGAACAAGTATAAAAAATGGAAATAAAGGATGATAGAAAATAACAAAAACAAAGAAACAATGAATAGACGTAAAGGTTTGAAGCAAAGTATAGAAGGGAGAGATCGAAGCAAAGAATCAAATTAAAGGAAAAGAGCAAAACCTGGAAGCAAAAACGGGATTAGCAATGTAAAGAAGCAAATTATGGAGTACAAGTATGGAAGCAAACGAAAGAACCAAACGACGCAAGCAAAGAAGGGAGGTAAAAGATGAAAACAAAGGATGGACGGAAAGAATAGCAGCAAAGGATAGGATTGAAGAATGAAAGGAAGCGATAGAAACAATGGTCGTAAACTAAGAAAGGAAGCAAAGTATAAAATCAAAAGATGTAAGCAATGGATAGAAGCAAAGGACGAATTTCTGAGAATAAAAGCAAAGTGTAGGTGCGAAAGACGAAAACAAATGAGAGAAGAAAATTACAAAAAGAAACGATAAATGTAAATGACAGAAACAAAGAACAGAAAACAATGATCGATTTTTTAAATAGCGCTAATCTTGCGACCCACAGCAAGGGCATAAGTTCACCCGCCCCAAAGCAACTTAGGCCTATGATTAGGCTATTTATTTAAAAAAAAATTCCCCTCACCCCAAAAGTCAAAGAAAATAAAGGTGGCCAGCCTCCCCCAAAAGGTCAGTCCACAGGATTATGTAAACAAAGCCGTCCCCAGTGAAAAGGACAAGAGGTAGCAACCTCACTCGTCCTGGTATCTGGATAGGTAACCTACGCTAGATCCCCTAGACTGGAACACTCAACAAGAACGTGCCGAACAGTCTGGGGGACAACGTAGTCGTCTCATTAAAGTGTAGGGAAGATGCTCCATCAAATAGCAGTGCGTCCCGCGAGTGTGTCCAATTCGGAGACGACAGAAAGCGAGCTGAATCCTTCAAAGCATTGGGTGGTACGTCCACGGGAACAATCGAGATGCGATGGTACGCAACTTTAGGTTCTCGTCGACCGTCTCCCCTCTTCTTTGATGATCTGATTCCTGCCAGGTAGTCGATGTGAGGAAGAGCCAAACGCTGGTCTGGTCGTCCAGTCCTCGCGAACTCTCTCGCTCACTCAATTCCGTCAATCCGCACATGTTCAGGAACCAGGCAGAAGATAATTTCGAAATCAGCCTGGCACGCAGTAACAGTGGCTCGCGGTTAACGCGAACCAGCTGGTGTGGAAATTCCAATGCTCCAAAAGCACTTAGGGCACTTTGTGATTCTCTATACATAGATACTATATCACCATGCAGTACCCGTATCATATGTCTTGTCTAGATCTACTCCCCCCCGTGGAGAGGTGTTGTGTACAACGGAAGGCTTTACAGATCTTGCACCGTGCAAAAGACATGTGGCATCCACTGTCAATCTACCAATTTCTCCATCAACTTGCAGGAGGTTAGATAAATTGGACGGAACCCGGCCGAGGTAGAGTGATCTCTCCCAGGTTTGCGAAAAGAGAGCATAGTGGCCATTCGCCAGGAGTCTGTGAAGAAAACCTCAGTTCAGACCTTGTTGAACGAGCCTAACAGAATGGCCATGCCTAACTTACCTAGGTCAGAAGCTGGGCTTAGATTAAGATTAACTTAGGTTAAGGTTGCGCTAGATTACGATGGAGTGATGGTGTGATAAGTAGGACCTGATAGTTAAGTTGGATAATTTGAACAATTTGGAGAAGGGGGAAAAGGAAACAAGGTCTGCTTACCCAAAAGTCGCGTGCTCTCACTTATTCTGATTTATGACCTTTTGACTTTCAAAACTTTCAATAATTCTCGAGCTACCCTTTGGAGCACCTTGGCAATTCTATGATCAAAACGACAGAAGTGTCTCAAATTTCGTTAGAATCGGTCGAATAGTTATGATGTTATGGCCAAAATAAGATAATTCCTGGGCTAACCTTGGGAGGACTTTGTCAATTATATCATATTATATCATTCCAAAGAGAATGTAAAACGATATATGTGTATCAAATTTCGTTAGACTCGGCCTAATAGCTACAATGTAATTACAAAAACAAAACGGGAGATGTAGAGTCGCTCGCGACTAGACTCGCACGCGACTAAAAATATAGTAGGAGAGTTGAAAGTTGCCAGAAGGATTGACTAATCTCTTGGACTTATATTTTTTGTTTCATTTTTTACATTTATTTTTAACTTATTTATATTTGGCATTCACGCCTTTATTCTATACTTATTGTTGGTTGCGTTCAGCTTGCTTTTCCTCTCTTTTGATCTTTTTATTTATTAAATACATTGGTGTTTCGTTGTTTCTAATATATCTTATGCTACTTTCGAAGCTTCTATAAGTTTTTAAATTTTTTGTTATTTTTATTAATTCGTTTAACTGGTTTATATTATTATTGATTTTTTTCCTATATTTTTATTGCTCTTTTCTCTATTATATACTCTGTTGAGCAGAGTTTTTTAAATTTGGCTTCTGGGTGCAAATCACTTATCTTCTTCCTTTCATTTCTTCTTGTGTCCGTAATCAAATAAACTTCTTTATTATGAATACGTTGCACTTTGAGTTTGCTGCTTTTTGAGCAGAGGTGGAGTGCCACCGCTCTGATTATCGCCAGGTAAATCTTTCTTTTGTTCTTTTTGCTGAAGCCCCTTAAGCTGTAAATTAACTTCAGGCCTTCGTAAGCTTTCCTTTTCCAGTATTTTTATGTCTTTGATATCCACCAGACGAGTGATGGGGTGTCCGGCCCTGGCGTGCCTTATATAGCGCTAAAAGCCATCATTTTGCTCTGCGGGGACTGACTAAAGTGGACTTTTGAGCGTAGCAAATGTCCGGGAAACCCCATCCGACGGATTTCGAAGTGGTCATATAGCGAATGCTGAGCGCATCCTTACAGAAAATAAAGGAAATATCTGCAGTAAGAAAACATAAAACAAGCCGGGCAAAATTTCCCGCGGGATCTTTCCTCTTTGCAAACAAAAGGCCCCAAAAAGTTGTCCTTCAGGGAAATCTAATAAAGCAATGAAGTATATAACCAATTTAAAATTTAATATAAGACACAGCGTTGGCAACGGATTGGTTGGCCAGGCCAGGGATACACGTCCCACTCGAACTCCTCATCCACCCTCTGAGGCGTCTACAAACCCCGAAACCTTGCTACTCCCGGAAGGCCTTCATTTTGCATGATTGCACGGTAAAAGAGAATGTACACAAGTGTATTAACTTATAATTCCTTGCTAGTGCTATTGGTACTCAGAAAAAAGGAACTTAATAAATGATAACACAAAGTTAAGAACATCTTATAGGCGAAATCAAAATTTAGGTCTTCAGGATGATTACAGCATACAAGTGTTTGTGGTCCAAAGTCTCGGTTAACGTCCTTGTGCCATTTGTATATCGATAATTATGCTAAAATGTTCAAGCTTTGTACATAGGGTTATAATCGACTTCGAGTAATTAATAGTCAATATATTATCCAATGGTCTCATTGTAAGAATATCATGTAAATATTTTAGCACATACACTGGTTTCACGTGCCTATTGATTGATAATCGTGGCCAAAACACTGCATTATGTAATGTGTTCCCGAGAACCCCATTGGAAGCTATTGAAATTGCCATTTCTACTTTCCTAGGATTATACCAAAGTTAGGCCTGGCGACTTTATGAAGTGATATAAGAAAAAAAACTTGTTGCCAATCGATTTTTATACAAATTAACTCCACCATCATTTTTTGAAACACCTTTTAAATTGAAGGCAACTGGAACGTAGATGCCTTAAATTTACATATCCTAAACCGATCTTGCATTGCCATTTGAGTTAGCATGGCAAATAAACAATAAGCTCCATTCACGGTTGTTATTTTCTCTCAATTTTTAAGGAATTCCATTTCACGTACGAGTGGCAAATATCAAACACTGCTTCTATGTAATACTCCTTTGCGCTTTGGTAGATAAACACGAACACCCCATCCTGTATAAACCTTAACAATATTACCACTTAGCTGATTAGTAGAAATTGCTTTAAAATTCGAGTGGTAGATAAATGGAATAGTCTTAGTAATCGTGTGATAGAAGCGGCCTCCCTGGTTAGTTTTAAAAATAGATTAGATAGATTTATAGATGAGGATGTGAGGTGGCACTGAAGTGAGTGAAGGGAACATGAGCTTCTTCGTGTGGGTTATTGATTAGCCTTTTACATACTCCTTCTTTTCTCATGTTCTTCGAATGTTAAGGCCTAAATTAGAAATTAGGAAAAAACAAAGAAGGCAGCGAGGGGCCCTCTACCGAAAATCGTTTTATTGGTGAACCCACCTTGCTGCCAGATGATAAAAAAAATGTGTCTGGACTCGGAGATTCTCCTCTTCTAGTCTCGCCAAAATTTCGGTTTACTCGGTACACCATTTCTTATTGGCAAGTTTTTTCAATCATTTTCCTGACTCCCTCATCTTCCTCTCCGAGTCTCCATTCCGCGAGCTGGAGCCTTGCTGCGGGTGTTTTTTTGGTGAAAGTAGTTCGTCGGTGACCAGGTCTGTACACTACCTCGTCCTCGACATTAATGAACTATACCCGCCTCCAACACCTCGTCCTCAGCTTTGGTGGATAGTTTCCCGCCGCTGTCGGTACTCTTGGGGCCTTTGGGGGGATGTTGATATCTTGACTACGGATCATTTAAGTCGGTCACGAGAATCAAACTTGTACCAAATAGGAGGAATAGAGATGCTTTAATAAGATATACGAAAAATATTCTGATTAGGCATCGGTATGAGATGATAAGGGGTTTGGTTTGGTTAAGTTATGTTGGGTTAGTTTAAGTCAGGTTAGTTTATGGCAGGTTAAGTTTGGTAAGGTTGGGTTATGATGAACTAGTCGAGTTTAGGGTAGATTAGGTTATATTGAGTTAAGTTAAGGTTCGGTTTGGTTGGATGGAGCCATTGTCCAAGACCCGTCCCTTTTGTTATCGTGTATCCTTCTAGGCTCCTCCGTACAAGCCTTTTCCTGAGTTACAAGCCTCAATTTCTCCATAGGCTTGTCAATGCTTGTTTCTGAAGTCTTTGTCGTTCTCATCCATCTTTCCGCTTCATTTTTCTCTCCTTCTCTTTATTCTTTCTCCACATCGTAAAAATGTCCTCATTAGTTCCGTCAATTCCTTGCACCAAGCGGCTTTTATCGGGGCCGATATCCGAGATTACAGGACTTACCTTTGACACCGAAAAGTGTTGCATTGGGGGAAGTAAAAATATGAGAAAGAAAAGTTAAAAAAAGGAGCCGATGTGGGGAGGTGGATACAGGGAATGGGAAGGAAGGGGGCTTCAACCGACCTCCGTTCAATGGAAGTGGGTAAAAAAGACCAACAAGGGAGTGGGGAGATTACGCAGCAAGGAACTCAGATCTTCTGAGCATCTTCCACTCACTAAGCACTCCACCTTTTCAACAGAGCGGTGTAGGTGTAAATGTACGTTCAAAGGCACTGAACAAGTTAATGGTAGCATTCTCGCTTAATACATGTAACCATGAGGGGACGATCTTGCCCATCAATTCATTCCATCAACTCCCTGTAACGATAAGGACTCTCATATGGTCACTTTTTGGAGGAGTTCGCCTACCAAGGAGGTGAATCCCCCCCCCCTGCAATCAGGGTGATTAGGAATGTGCTTTCCCGACCCAAAAATGATTAGGAATGTACCTACAGTGCCCCAGGAAGGTCGGGTATGTGCCCTCACAGCCCCAGGATAATTGTTAAAGCACCCGGAGACAGTTTTATTCTAGTTCTGATCCCACGGCAGCGGTCACATGTTGTAGCGACCACCATCGGTTCGAATCCCACGCTAGGCTCAAGATCCTCACTGAGATAAGAGCAAGTCGGTGCAAACGAACAGTGAAATCCGTAGCGAAGACGGCGATTCTCACAAACCTGAATAGTCCCGACCAAGGAGGAAGGAGGGCGTTACACCCCGTGAAAATACCGCGGGGTAAATTCCATGAATTTAAACGTTTCCGCTTAATAAATACCGAGGGGGGGAAGAGGGGGGGAAAATGAACGAAGACCTATTGTCGCTTAGTCGTAGATTACAGCACTGATTTACGTTCATACACGCGGATATCAACTAGGATCTATCTGCTGACTTCCTCGAAGGCGGTAGGGGGTATTATTGGGAGTCTTGTCTGGTCTTTGTTGGGGGTATTGTGTTTGTGTATTTAAGTACACACACTTCTCCTCCCAGGCCCCTTAATGCACCCCAAAGACCCCTAAGGAGTTGGAATTCAATCGTGGATCCTTCTAAAATTTTCTCCATGTGAATTAATTATTCCCCCGTTGATTGGTGCCGATTTTATGTCATAACGTTCTCTGCCGCACAATGTATCGATTTGGTGGTTTCCTCTTTGCCGTCAACGCAGATCTGCGTCCACTATGCCTCTGAATTCAAGCCAATATCAAGAATCGTAGCAATACAAATGAGTTTTTTTTATAGTTTCTTATTGTTGGTTGTAAATATTTATGTAAATTGAGATTATAGAATATAGAATATTTATAGAGTCTTCCTGCGCATGCCGCGCTCATAGACGCTGTCCTGCTAACGCAATACTATAAATTGGTAATGGGTGGGTGTGTCCCAACCCCGGTCCAATTAATCAGATAATCCTCAGCGGCTTATGGAGAGAATGGGTATAAGTTATTTGATGCCTATAGGATGGGTCTGCTTAAGAGAGGGAGCTTTCAGATGCTTACTCGATGTAAGACCAACATGAAAGGGAATGAAGTTTGTGTAGATTGGGGCGAAGAGGTAAGATCAAGTGTGGCACGTGGTGATAAGGGGTAAAGAGGGTAATGGTTAGGTAAGAACACATGATTTGGGGGAGAATGGATACAACTGTGCGTGATTCTAGTGTTTAGGAACCATGCATGAAGTAGAGAAGAGAGGAAAAGACATTCTCTAATTACTAGGGAGAGGGAGATGGGGAGGGGAGATGGGGGAGGGGAGATGGGGGAGGAGGCGGGGGTGTTGGAGGTAATCAGGAACGGGCATAGGTTGATGGTGGTAAATGAGAGTAATAGGTGGGAGGGGCAGGGGGGGGGACTGGATCTTTTGATACACCTGGGAACAATTAAAATGGAAACAGAGTTAGGTAATTGCGCCCTTCAATCCCTTTTTGGTTCGTGGACGGGGAAAGGGGGCAGACCGAATATTGAAATTCATATAAAGATCAGAATGACAATCACTGAGAGGCTCGAGGGCACCAGGGACGTTCCTCGTTAGGAAGAAAAGTGCAGGAAAATCGACAGCCCATTCTGCCATCAACCAGTGGGAGGTTGCCCTGTAGGACGGATGGGGCAGGGTAACAAGGACATAACACTTGCTACAACGACACCACCTGGAGGAGTACCCCGCCCCATCCAGCCTCAATGCCCCCTGGTAGTCTCAAAAACTACCTGGGATATAGTACTCCCAGACATGTCCCTATTACCCCTTTTTTGCCACACTTTACAAGCATCTCACCTACAGGGAGTTCGGGTTAAATTTAGAGGTTTTGAATATCTCCCCTTTTCAGGAAAATGTTGATGGCAGAAGGAGTAAAGTTGTAGTTGTGAAAAAGTTGGCTTACATGGAGGACTGGAAGCCACCTGAATATTGGAAAAAGAGGTACCTGTATCATGGTAATTTGTGCCAGGTATCGAAATACCGGCATAATGACTGCTGTTCAATGTTCTATGAACATTGCAAAAGTTGTAAGAAGGTGACATGGACAGCTGCATCGGAGACTACGAAGCCGTGACCGGCAGAAAGGAACACATCCGGTTGTCGGACTGCTCCCGCACGCCGGAATTCACCCAACAACCTTAGGGCAAGGTGACGGAAGACCCGAGCAAGGGAATCTGGGCTTTGGTGAGAGAGAGAGAGAGGTGTGTGAATCACCACCACGAAGCCGGCACTGAATGAGAGGCCCTTCGCTACTACCCGTATAAGAGGCGCAATGAACCAATTCTGATAGCCAAGACCAAAACCGCTTAACGAAGTCAAAGGCTGAGCTGGTGGCGAATCAAGGAGGTGCTCGAAGATCTTCCCAGGGACACAGTGAGGAACAGATGCGCCAGGTTGTAGAGCCGTCTTGAGGCCGCGGTGGAAGCCGAGGAAGGCTACTTTGAGTAACAGCTATTTCATACCAATACTCTAATTGATATTTTTTTAATTTGGTGCGGAAAGGGGGGGGGGGTGAGATATTGCAGGCCGGGTTTTTTTTATGCAAACCGTCAAATTTAGCCAGGGAACGAACAGTTGATATCGGAGGCTAGTCCCGGACCAGCTTCCGTTCATTCCTTACTGGTTGTAGCAGGGAAGGGGAAGGGCACTTTTCCTGCCCACCTCATCTTTATTTTTAGTTTTAGGAGACGCGTCACCCTGTAGACGTTTGCTCACGGGCGGGGTTTGGTGGTATGATCTATCACGGGGCAGAATTTGGTGGCTTGATTGGTCAAGGAACGGGAATTAGTAGCCTGATTGTTCGTCTGGCGATATTGGATTGCCTGATTGACCACGGGGGTATTTAGTGGACTGATTGGTCAAAGAGCGGGAATTGGGTCCTTATTGGTCAGCGGGGGAGGGGGGGGGCCTGATTTCTTCACCTTTTATGTTTTGTGGCCTGATTGGTCACGGAGCGGTTTTGGTGGTCTGAATAGTCACGGGCAGGATTTCGTAGCCTGATTGGTCACAAGGCAATATTGGATTGCCTGATTGGCCACTGAGTGCGATTTGGTGCGCTAATTGGTCACCGTGCGGGAATTGGTAGGCTGACTGGTCATCAGGCAGGACCTGGTGGCTTGATTGGTCACATAACAGGCTTTGGTTAATTGATGGTCAATGGGAAGGATTTTTTTGCGGGGGGAGGGGGGGGGCTTGATTTGGTTTCTGGGAGGAAAATGGTGGACACATTGGTCACTGGGCGAGAATTGGTTGTCTCATTGACCGTAGGGTGACAACAGGTGGCCTGACTGGTGTTAGGACGGAATTTGGTGGACTAATTGTTTACCTGGCTATATTAGATTCCCTGATTGGCCACGGGGGTAATTGGTGGACTGATTGGTCAACGAGGGGCTGGGGGCGAGATTTGGTGGCTTGATTGTCACAAGGTGTGATTTGGTGGTCTGATTGCTCAGCGGGAGAATGGTGACCTGTTGGTCAGGGGGCGAGGTTTTGTGGCCTGATTGGCCACCAGGCGGGAATTGGTAGCCTGATTGGCCATCGGGTGGTATGTAGTGGCCTGATTTTTCACTGGGCTGGAATTGGTGTCATGATTGGTCACCATGTGATATTTGGTAGACAAATTGGTCACTGGACAGGAATTGTTGCCTTATTAGTCGCGCAGCGGCAATTTGGGACCTGATGTATCGAAGGGCTGGAATTACTCTCCTGATTGGTCACTGGGTGGGAATTCCTGGCCTGATTAATCATTGGGTGGGAATTAGTAACCAGATTGGTCACTTGCAAGCTTTAGTGTCTGTCTAGGAATAGGCCGAGGGGTGGTTGGAGTTTTCCTCGACTCTTATATATATATATATATATATATATATATATATATATATATATATATATATATATATATATATATATATATATATATATATATCCTATTATCCCGGATGCGGAGGGGTCGTCGTATTACTCTTTATACTTCGTTCGGCCCGGGCCCTGAATGGGTTTATTGACTCAGAGTGCTTAGAGGTTGGCTTCGGACGGATTGGAATGAAATTTGCCAGCAAGCGACCCAAAGGAAGTTAGATACACAACAATATGAAAATGAAGTTTTAATGAGCACTAAACAAGAAATATATATATATATATATATATATATATATATATATATATATATATATATATATATATACACAAATAAGGTGCTTTGAGAGATAAATTAATAAGTGAATCTCGGATATCTCACTTGGCTTGTAAATAACTATTCACTATTTAAATCCCTATACACTTATAATGTTGGTAAGCTTCGCAGGTGAAGTTGGGGAATGTGAAAGGGAAAGGTTACCTTCGATCCTGATGTTCGGGTGGCGCTGGTGAGTGAAGATGGTGAGATAAGGGGTGAAGACGATGAGGTAGGTTCTCCAGGGACCGACCTGATCCCACAATTCCGTCACGATTCTGCTGGAAGAAGGTGGTGACGGGAGCTCCTTGTTAAAGAGGGCCACACGCTCGTGAACTGCGAGGAGTCTTGGGTGCCTCTGTGAGGGAAATAGGGAGGTGAAGTTACCTATCGACGCGTAGGGTCACGGAGAAAAGCCGAGATGTAGTTTTCTCGCTTAGGGAACCAGAGTGAGGCCATATGTATCTTCGGCTCTGAAAACGTGAGTACGAGCCTGGGTCCGCACTGACTTGCAGACCAACGGGATAAGGAGCCTCCCTAACTGGGACCGATCTCCTCTCTGAAGACTTAGTGCTTAGACGATTTACCACTACACCGAGATAAATGGCAATTCCTGCCCCGCCAGACGCTGTGCAAGCTCTACTACCGAGGGTTAAAAAAATTCATCTTTTATACTCGAAACTCGGGAGAGGTTCACATGGCTCCGGAAGTAGATTTGATATCAAGCTCCCTTCTTCGGGTGAGAGCGGCTTGATTATCTCCTCCATTTCGTCCTTTGCAAACTTCCGGGAACCACCGGAAGCCAAGATGGGCTCCCATCTATCGATAACCGGTCCAGGAAGGAACGCGGTGGTTAGCTAAAATGGTCGGCGGCTTCTTCCGGCAGGAGACCATCAGATATCGGGCCTGGAAGGGAAAGGTTTGATAACCGTCCCGCCCGGAAGGGAGGTAGGGAAACGTGGGTGTCTTATGCTATTCTCCTACAGTGTCCTTATTCGTCACTTCCAGGAATTTTTAGCTTGATTGGTCAGTGACTGGATTTGGTGGCTGGATTGGTCACGAGGCGGGATTTGGTGGCTTAATTGGGCACCGAGTGACAATTGGTAACCTAATTAGTCACCGGGCTGCAATAGGAGACTTGATTGGTGACCGAGCGTGAAATGCTGGCCTGATTGGTCACCGACTGAAAATTGGTAGCCTGATTGGTCACCGAACGGGAATTTGTAGCCTGATTCGGCACTGGGTAGGATTGGGTTGGCCTGATTCATTAATGGGTGGAATGATTGGTCAGCACGATAATTGGTCACTCGAATTATGAATTGGCAGAAATTGATTGCCTGATTGGTCACCGGGCGGAAATTGGTAGCATTATTGTTCGTGGGGGTCGGGGGCATTTGGTTGCCTGATTGGTCAGAGGCAGAATTTGGTGGCTTTAATTGTCAGAGGCAAGATTAGGTGGCTTAAATGCCATGGGCGTGATATGATCTCCTGATTTACCACTGGGTTGTATTTGGTTGCTTGATTTGTCTCCGACGAGGAATTGGTGGCCTGCTTAGTTACGGGGCGAGATTTGGTTGCCTGATTAATCTACGGGCTAGGATTGGTGACCTGATGGATCTTATACTGGTCAAAGGCTGATTGGTGACACGGGCGGAGTAGATTGGGTGGTTTGATTGGTAACCGGGTGGAAATTGCTACCCTGATTATTCTAGAAGGTGGGGAGGTCTGGTGGTCTGATTGGTCAAAGAGGCTGAAATTTGTAGCCTGATGGTCACTATACCGGAGTTGGTCCTCTGTTTGGTCACGAGGCAGGATTTGCTGGCCTGATTGTCACGGGCTGATTTGGTGGCCTGATTAGTGGCCGGGCGGAAATTAGTTGAATCATTGTTCACTGAACGTGAATTGGCGGCATAATTGGTCACTGCTCGGTATTTGGTGGTCAGTTTTGGTCACAGGGCGGGATTTTGTTGCCTGCTTGGTTACCGGGTGGGAATTAGTGGACTGATTGTTCGCGGAGCGGGAATAGATGGCATGAATGGTCACTGTCGTGGTATGGCATTACATTATATCAATACCATATTATATCTATGGGGAAGGGATCAATAAATTAAAGGCGAACTGACAAGGGACGGAACGCCACGAGTTTCGACGCGTGGAACAGCGAGAAAAGAGTGCAACGAGGTCAGGTAAATTATGGGCAATGGCAAAGCTCAAGGTTATTTAAAGAGGCATGTACAAAAATATAATTTTATTAACATAAAATAAGAGAATCAATAGGCAAAATTAAATTGGTAAATGAGGGGGGAATTGCAGAGTTATGCGTCAGACTCTGAAGTTGAAAATTAATGCATTACAGAAGGAGACTATTCAAATGGGGAGGATTAATTCAAATGGGTTGCTGAAGGGGGAGAGAGGTTGGCTCACGGAGGATTCCGGGTGAGACGTCAGGGTAAGGTTTCACGGATGTCTTCTGCAGGCAATAAACGTGAGGGCGAGGGCGCTCGAAGCTTCTGAGCGAGAAGTTGACGTGATGACGGTTCTCCAAAAAAGGAGGGGGGGCGGTAACGTCTGGTCCAGGGGAGAGTATTTCGGCCACCCGAAAACGAGGGGTGGACGAGGAGGGCTTCGGCAGGAGTTGATGAGTGGAGTCGAAAAAATCGCTCGGTGGCGATCGTCAAATGGAATTACCATACTGGCTGGGTTAATTCCAAGACACAGAAGTTCAGCCGTCACTTTGCTTTTTCCTTAGCACCTGACTTGGAACTAGGGGGAACTTCTTGGGTCCAAGCGAGACTCCTTAACTCTGTGTCTCCCACATGGAAGACGAGCCCTATATATATCCGAGGCTTCCCCCGCAAGGGTGTGGGAAATAGCGCTACTCTCGAATGGCCTCGAATCTTCACGTCGAGGCGATTCTAACCCGCGAAAAAGTGGTCCGAGGTGGACGCGGTTCGAGGCTACCGCTTGTGGATAGGGGGAAAGGGAAGCTTACCAATTTGAGCCTAACCAAATTCTAGAGCCTTCTCCAGCGCATGGACGTCACTTACGTGCTGGAAAAAAAAATTCCACGTGGAATTTCCCCACAGTCATCGAGCGAGAATTGGGGGCCTGATTTGTCACATAGCAGGATTTGATGGCTTGTTTCGGCACCCGACAGGAATTGGTAGCCTAAATGGTCACCGGCCGGGAATTGGTGGCATGAATGGTTACCGGGCTCTAATTGGCAGCCTGATTGGTCACCGCGCGAGAATTGGTGGACTGATTGATCAAGGGATAAGTAGTTTGGGCCTTTTTATCACACGTTGATAATTTGTGGCCTGATTGGTCTTTCGCTGGCCATATGTTGAAGTGAGCAGAGACCTTTATATGGGTCTAAGGGGGCCTCGTACTAGAAGGCGAAGTACGGGGCCGAAGCACGGCCGTTTGGTCTTGGAGCTCATTTAGTAGGAAGATAAAATGGTAAATACTCCCCCCTCCTCCCGCACACAGTTAAAAAAAACTGGATAACAGACACGTAAGGGAAGGAGTATTTGCTTAATAAGACAAAAACGGGTGGGTGAAGCTACATTTATTATGTTTATGCACGCCTCCTCTAACTTAGGACTGAGGCCCCTTGTGGATTCTCCGTTATGTAGGAGACAACCAAGCAAGTATCTGTTACACATAGGTCACTGGAATGAAGAGAGAATAGAGAATATAAGGACAGTCTACGGAGGAAATACACGAAAAATCTAAGATGGTAAAAGAAATTGGGGAAAACATGTATTTCTTCGTCTTTGTCTTCGTCTTCTTCCTAAACTATTTTTTAATATTTTTTTCACACAATCATAGTTAGTACATACGATAGGCACCAGGTTGTTAATAATATTTACTTAGAACTTCAAAAAGCCTTCGACTCGGTTCCACATAAGAGGATGTTACTGAAACTTAAAGGGCACATAAAAAGAGGAAAATTTCCTAATTGGATAGAAAATTGGATCTCAAATTGGTCACAGCGGGTGATCGTAAGCGATTCAAACTTTGACTGGGGGCTCCTTACCAGTAGCATTTCACATAGATTAGTAATTGTCCTATATTTTTTTTATAGTATACAAAAATAAATTCAATAAGTTTCGTTTTTAACTTTTGTAAAATGCGAAGGCGATGCAAAAGTAAGAAACACAACGTGCAATTTGGCGAAATAATAGTGTTTCACAAAGCTATTGAGCAGCCAGATAAATAGCTGATGAAATTTAAGATATGCAATTGCAAGATCAAAATCGCCAGTCCATTAGCGGCATAGAGCAAACGTTTATCACGTTGGCGTATAGGCGGGGGCCACCCCCCGACATGCTTTTGCCACTGAGGAGAGTACGGCGGTGAGTTGTGTTTTGTATTTGGGTGTGGTGTTGATTGGTATTGGGTTGGGTAGTGGTAGCAGTGTCAATTCGGGGGTTGTGTGTGGGCTTGAGTGACCCCTGCGGCGCCAGCAGAGGTGGCGAATGTTCTTGTAATGGGACGCGGGAGCGGGTGTGGGCGTATGCAGAGGCGGGAGTGGAGAGGATGTGTGAGGTTGTGGTGTCCAAACTGGCCTTTGACAGGTAAGGGCATCTTATGCCCACGGCCACATGGTCGCCGTCGCAGTTACTGCAGTCAGTACAATGGTGTCCCACTACACTCCATCTGGAGCAGACCTTGATTAGTTGGTCTAGCAGCGTGTTTTTGTGGTGTTCTTTAGATAATGTAATAACCGTTCATTGTCTGGTGCAGTTGAAGTAGAGGTCTTGGATGGCCTTTTCGACGTATTCATGCCTAAGGTGGATGAGGAGATCCTTGGTATGGAATGCCAACCATAAGGGGTTGGTCTTTCTTGGCCCTTCGTACGCGTATTTGGTGTTTATTGGTGAGAGCTTCTCACTGTTTTGTTTGGTGTTCTTGCTCAACCAGCGAGTCTTTTGCGAGTAAGTGAAAATTTTAGCGTCCTGTCTAGATATGCTTGAGTGTTTGACCTGTATGTGCGTTTAGGATGTTCGTAATTGGTGTGTCGAATGAGTTTGCCAGTTTCAAAATAGATTATGGTGATAGTGTGGATGTTTCGTTCACTGTGTGTAGTAGGCGTAGGGTTGTTTCCATCTCCATATCGTTTTCAGAAGTATCCGGTGAAGAGCCTTTTCGAATATGCGTGAAAAATAGCCACTCACCCCGTCGCTGACAGCCTATGTGAACGAGACTCCGGATGTGATGGGTGAACGTGGCTAGCTATAAACCTGGATGGGCTGCTCAGAGGATGTAAAAATATGGCTGATTTAATAAAGGATGAAGGTCAAATCAACGACCTTCACCCAGGGGTGCCGCCCCCTTAAGGGGCTTTGGTTAGTCAGAATTACGGGAAGACCCCGATCGGGTCGGCGGAGTTGGTCGAGACCACTGGTCTAGAGGCTCTTAGCCATGGACGACTTAAGTATAAGGACTATCACAACATAATCTAATAGTTCTACGCGTGTGGCGGACTATTGAGCGTTGAGAAGCTCCAGTAGACTTTTCTAGCGAATTAAGGAATTCTTACTATTTCTCTTACCTTGTGGGTGTTATTTATCATATATATATATATATATATATATATATATATATATATATATATATATGTTAATAAAACCACTGTTGAGGAGCTAGTATTTATTATCTCAAGATTGTTTCCTGCTGTTTCATTTTGTTTAGGATGTGTCTTACCTTATATCTATTGTGTTCCTTGCCTAGTTTCTTCATTATTAGTTGAAAATAGCATCCTGCCGAAACTAGTCCGATAGTTATACATAAAATCTTGATTCAAATATTGTGGTTTACCATTATCTTTCATATATATATATATATATATATATATATATATATCCAGACAGGATTGAATGGTTAAGCGGATGACTATACGAATAGGGGCACATATCATAGGACGCCCCCAATTTCAAATAAAGGCTAAAGCATTAAGGGCAACGTTCCGAGCGTTTGATGCTAATATTTCAAAATCTGAGACTTCATAACAAAACTTCTTTGAATTTGATGATTGTCTTATTTTCTGAATGATTCACCGGGCCTTTGGGATAGTTAAGCACTGTTGATATTTGAAGGGGATGATATCCTTTACGTTGCCAAAATATTACTCGTACCGTCAGACATTTTGAAGTGCAGTGAATTAAGATGAGCGTGTCGTGTCTTTTCTGCTTGTTTTTTTTTTTGCACTTTGCTTTTGTTTTCTTTGCAACTAGTTTTGTTTGAAAAAAAAATCGATAGCGAGACGTTGAGAATAAGGTATCAGAATTTGCAACATTGATTTATTCATCTAACACGCAATCTTTGCGCAATGTTGATGTAATCTCAAAAAACAGATCGGATGTTCGCTTCTTAGTAGCATCAGCAATTTTGTTATATAGTTCCTCGTTTTGTCCCTGTCCGCAGACTCGGTTTAAGATTTTCCACCACATTCTTCTTCTTCTTCTTCTTCTTCTTCTTCTTCTTCTTCTTCTTCTTCTTCTTCTTCTTCTTCCCCTTCTTCTTCTTCTTTTCTTTTTCCCCTTCTTCTTCTTCTTCTTCTTCTTCTTCTTCTTCTTCTTCTTCTTCTTCTACTTTTTATTATTCTTTTTCCGCTTTTTATTCTTCTTCTTCTTCTTCTTCTCCTTCTTCTTCTTCCTCTCTTTCTTCTTCTTCTTCTTCTTATTAATCCAATTATGTTGTAATGCAAAAAATAAAATTAATTTAGCTGTCATATATCGTCCTCCATCTCAAATAGAAAGAGAAGATGCTGCACTCTTTGATATGCTTTCATCTTGGGTTAGAAAAGGGACCACATTAGTCTGCGGCGATTTTAACCATCCAAACGTTAATTATAGTAACCTAACGTCAGATAAAGCTGGGGAGAGACTACTAAACTTTATTCTGGAGAATTTTCTCGTTCAAAAAGTGGAGGAACCAACTCGCGAAAATAATATCCTCGATTTAATCATGGCGACTGACGAGTCATTGGTAAAAAATGTTTGTGTAGGAGAGCATTTATCCTCGATTGACCATAATGCGATTAGATTCGTAGTAAACACGTGTGTAGAAGTAAAATCGAGTAATCAGCTCATCCCACGTTTTGGTAGCTGTAATTTTGATACTTTTCGCGAAAGGATTAAGGATGTAGACTGGGGAATGCGCTTCGAGAATAAGTCAGTAGGAGAAATGTACACTGAGCTTCGGCGTACACTCCTTAGTGTAAATTTCGACTTAGTTAAGTATGTGCGCCGTAAGAGCGGGAAGTCGATGAGAGCGCCGTGGGTTAGCCCACTAATATTAAGCTTAATTAAGGACCGAAATAAGAAAATTTCAAATACATAAGAACAATGAGTCATTTATATGTCGGCAAAATTAAATAGATTCTCGAAGAGAAGTTAAACGGGCGGTTAGAGATGCGAAGCGGAAATATGAAATAAACCTCGCGAAGGATTCGAAGAAGGAACCGAAACGGTTTTACGGCTATGTAAACAGTAGGAAATCCTTAAAAGGTTTTAATAGGGCCGATTAAAGACAAAGATGGTCGTTTGACGGAATTTCCGGCGGAAATGTCTAAAATTTTAAATGAACACTTCACAAGCGTCTTTACTGTTGAAGATTCGTCCGAATTAGGATCGTTAGTTGAAGAAGTAGATAATAGTGATATTTGCATATCCGATATAACAGTTAATGAAGAGGAAATTCTTAAATATATTAACCTGATGAAAAAGTCGAAATCACCCGGGCCGGATGGCGTTTAACCCACTCATTTAAAGGAACTTAAGAATGAGCTTGCGAAGCCGTTGCGTGAAATTTTCAATCGCTCATTAGAAGTTGGCGTAGTCCCTTTAGACTTCAAGCGTGCAAACGTTACACCAATATTTAAGAATGGGAATAGATACGAAGCAACGAATTTTCGTCCTATTAGTCTAACTTCGGTAGTTGGAAAGCTTTTAGAATCGGTAATTAGAGATAGAATAGTGAGTCACCCGAGCTAAATAATCTGATTAAAGATTCCCAACATGGGTTTGGGCGGGCGAGATCGTGCTTGACAAATTTGCTGGAATTCTTCCATAAAATGATTTGCGTTTACGACGAAAGCAAAGCTGTAGATGTAATCTATCTAGAATTTAAAAAGGCGTTTGACACTATTCGATAAGAGATTATTAATGAAAGTTTAAGCAATCGGTGTGAAGGGTAAGATATTAAATTGGATTAGAAATTGGCTGAAGGATCGTTCGCAGCGAGTAGTTATAAATGGTGAATGTTCTGATTGGGTCAACGTCAGTAGTGGAGTGCCACAAGGCTCCGTTCTTGGCCCATTATTGTTTCTAATATATATAAACGATTTGGATAATGGCGTATTTAGTACGATTTCTAAATTTGATGACGACACGAAGCTGGGCAACCGTGCCTATGTAAGATCGGATGTAGAAAATTACAAAAGGACCTAAACTTGATTGTCAGATGGGCGGATAAGTGGCAAATGCAGTTTAATTTAAGCAAATGCAAGGTGATGCATTTGGGTTGCCATAATTTGACAGTAGAGTATACTATGAAAGGCCAGGTCCTCGACGTGGTTAAATTGCAAAAAGACCTGGGAGTTTTAGTCTCGGATGACTTCAAAGTCACGAAACAATGCGCGGATGCATGTAAAAAAGCAAATCGTGTGCTGGGTTATATCGCGCGTAACTTCACGGTCAAATCCAAAGATATAATTTTACCGTTATATAAATCACTTGTGCGTCCCCTGCTCGAATATGCGGTTCAATTTTGGGCTCCATACTTAAACAAAGATATCGCGCAATTAGAAAGAGTGCAGCGTAGGGCTACAAAATTAATTCCCGAGCTGAGAAACAGGCCGTACGAGGAAAGACTCAGGGCATTAGATTTGCCATCTCTCGAAGGCAGAAGATTACGTGGCCAGCTAATAGAAGTATTTAAAATATTGAAAGGATTTTCAAACGTTGATTATAGGAATTTGTTTGAATTGGATCATAGGGGAAACACTCGCCAACACGGATTAAAATTAGTGAACAAGCGATTTAACACTAGTATAGCCCAAAACTATTTTACGTTTAAAATTACTCAAATTTGGAATAGGCTACCCACCCACGTAGTAGATAGTACGTCGGTAAATATGTTTAAAAACCGTCTCGACCCTCACTTAAATAGTATAAATATAACGTAGTCTGAGCACAGTAAATCAAAACGTCTTGCAAAAGGAGTTTGGAGGGGAGGAACAACGAGAGTAAAAATGATGACTAAAAATGATGCCAGCGATTTCTCTTGCATGTGTAGTTTAGATATCCATTTTCTTTTCCGCCTATCCTATAAATAGTCTTACTATCCTAAAATTAGATTTTCACCACTAGCATCGAGGGCTGCGGAAGTTGAGAAGAAAAACTTTCTATCACCCCCCCCCCCTAGGTTGAAGTAGTTAATATGCATGACAATGTACACATGTAGATAAGGGTGTACAGTAGATTATATATTAAAAAAAATAATAATATAAAATAAAAAATAAATATAGGGCATGTTAGAGATACACTCGTAGATAAGTGTGTATCGTAGTTATGGATGTAGTGTAGCGGACTAGCCTCGAGCGGACCTTAGGGTCTTTGCTGGTCCTAGATTCTGTAGTTCTGTAGATCTTCTCAGTTCTTTCATTCCCGGGATCGTCGTTCCTAATGAGTCGTTTCATCCGGCAGAAGACTCTTCCATTTAAGGTGTTGGCAAAATTTTACGGGCGGATGCCCCTCTTGATCGCCTACCCCCCCCCCCCCCCTTTCAATCAGAAATTTATGTTGCTTGAACTGTTTTTGCGGAACCCTTCACGCGCCCAGAAGCCAATACTCTTTAACAACCTTTTACACACACGTTTTTCTCTAAATGTATCTTTTATACAATCCCCTGTATTTTCTCTCTTTTACCGCAGTATGCTTCAATCCTCCCCCTCCTTCACTAATGTGTCAGTTAATCAATCTCAATTATCCAATTTTATGTTTATTGATCTCGCCCTGGCACCGATTTCCAGGCACAGTCTCTATAATTATTCCCAGACCTTTGGATGAAATATCTCGGCCTTCTTCCAGGTATGACGTGTCCTTGCAGCTCAGAAAAGGCATTAATCAACACTGCCGTGTCTAAATCCTCTCTATCAATTCAGCCCACAATTAAAGAGTACGATTAGAGAACAATATAATTAATTGGTTCAGAAGTTTAAATATAATGAGCAGTATGGTTCTCAACGGGGGGGGGGGAGTGTCTCGTACCAATAACGTGTCCGAAACAGGTCTGCTCGGTGCGGTGCTACACTCAGACATGGTTAATCTCGGGAAGAGGGGGAAGGGGTTAGAAAAATGTTATTTGTTTATTAACTTTTCTGTCATACTTCAATAGATATAAATCGAGCACACCGATATTCGTGAGTTTTAAATTAAGTATTCAAAATATAACTAAAAATTTTTAAAACCAGAATGAATCTGCTTTTCATATCAATTAACATATTATTCTATGACATAGAACAATGGTAAGAGTATGGCAAAGGTAGAGAAGTACTGACATAACAGTATTGTCCATTTAGTAGTTCATAAGCATTTCTCATCATAAAACTGTTCTAAAATGGTTACTTCTACTAATTTTCACTTACCCTAACTACGCCATTTCTTAGTTTGTTTTCGAAAAGTGTTTGACCTGATGCCAAGGTTGGTTTAATATGTTATAATTAATAAAAAAATACATATATAAGCACTCGAATCATTATTTACGTAGGTTCAGAACAGGAGTGCAGGTATCAAAACACGATTGTGGTTATTAAAACACGATTGTGGTTATCAAAATAGGAATGTAGTTATCAAGACACGATTGTGTGCATCAAAATACAATAGCGGTTATCAAAACATGATTTCATGGATCAAAATACATTGACGTTTATCAAAACACAATTGTGATTATTAAAACACGAGTGTTGTTATCAAAACACGGTTATTAAAACACGGCTGTGGTTATTAAAACACGATTACAGTTATAAAACAAGATTGCCGGTATCAAAATACAATTGAACACGATTGCGGTATCAAAACACGAGCCTAATTATCAAAACCAGAATGCGGGTATGAAAATTAGATTAAACACGATTACGTTATAAAAACAGAATTGCGGTTATCAAAATATTATTTGGATTATGTTATCAAAACACGATTGTTATCATATAAATATGATTGCTGTTATCAAAACCCGATTGCGGTTAGCAAACCAAGACTCCGGTTAGTAAATAAGATTACAATTATCAAAACAAGATTAACAAAATCATAATACAATTGCGGTATTCAAAACACGATTGCGGCTATCAAATCACAATTGCTGCTTTAAAAACAGGATTGTAGTTGGTTAAGCCTAATTGCGGTTATAAAAATATGATTTGGGTTATAAATCACGATTGCGGTTATCATAATATGATAGTGGTTATCAAAACACGACTTCGGTTATCAGAATATGATTGTGGTTATCAAAACACGATTGCGGTTATGAAAATATGATCGCTTGAATTAAAACGCAATTTCAGCTATTAAAACGCAATTGCTGTTATCAAAACACTATTCTGGCAATCAAAATAGGATAGAGATCATCAAATTGCAATTGCGATCATAAAAATACGATTCCGGTTAGATTGTGGTCATTCAAACACGATTCCAGTTATTAAATTACGATTTCAGTTATCAAAACACGTTTGCGTTTATCAAAATAATTTTTCGGTTATAAAAATACGATTGCGGTTATCAAAACACTAGCGGTTATGAAAATCTAGTTGCGAGTTTCAAAATATGATTGCGGCTATTAAAACACGATTGAAATTATAAAACACGATTGCGGGCATCAACAAATATTTGAACACGATTGCGGTAACCAAAACACCTCGAACGTAGTTATCAAAATATGATTGTAGTTATTATAAACGATTTCCGTCATCTAAATATGATTGCGGTTATCAAAACATAATTGCTGTTATCAAAGCACGAATGCAGCTCTAAAAACACGATTGCAGTTATTACAATATGATTTTGGTTATAAAAACACGATTGCGGCTATCAAAACACAATTACGCTTATTCATAATACGTTTGCGGTAATCAGAATACGATTTTGGTTATTAAAAAACACGATTACGGTTATAAAAACACGATTTCGTTTATCACAACCCGATTATGGCTATTAAAACACGATTGTGCTTATTGAAACATGATTAAGTTTATAAAAACACGATTTCAGATATCAGAATAAGATTAAACACAATTGCGCTTATCAAAACTCGTTTATGGTTATCAAAACACAATTTCGGCTATTAAAACACGATTACGGTTATCAAAACACGTTTTCAGTTATTGAAACACTATAGAGTTTACCGAAACACGATTGCAGTTATCAAAACACGATAGAGGTTTTTAAAACACGAGAGTGTCTATCGAAAGACAATTGCTGCTATTAAAACGATTGATGTCATCAAAAAACAATTGTGGTTATCAAAACACGATTGAGTATTGAAAACACGAGTGCGGTTGTAAAAACACGATTGCAGATATCAAAATACGAATGAACACAATTGAGGTTATCAAAACACGATTGCGGTTAAAAAAACCGATTGCGTTTAACAAAAACAGGATTGCAGTTATAAAACCAGGATATCGTCTATCAAAACACGATTGCAGTATCGAAACACGAATGCAGTTATTGAAATATGATTAAGTTTACCAAAATACGATTGCAGTCATAAAAACACGATTGCAAATATCAGAATACGTTTGAGCACTGTTGAGGTTATACAAACACTATTGCGGTTATAAAACACGATTGCGGTTATGAAAACTCGATTGCGATTATTGAAACACAATTGAGTTTACCAAAAACACTCTTGCGGTTATAAAAACATGATTTCTGATATCACAATATGATTGAACACAGTTGCGGTTATAAAAAAACTATTATGGTTATTAAAACGCGATTTCGGTTATCAAAACACGATTGCAGTTATTGAAGCATGATTGAGTTTATCAAAAATAAAATAGCGATCTTAAAAACACTACTATAGATATTAGAATAGGATTGAACACAATTGCGGTTATCCAAACACTATTGCTGTTATAAAATACGATTGCGGCTATTAAAACACACTTGCTATCAAAACACGATTGATGTTATTGAAACACAATTGAGTTTACCCCAAATACTATTGCGGTCATAAAAACACGATTTCTGATATCAGAATATGATTGAGCACAATTTGGGTTATCAAAAAACTATTGTGGTTATTTAAACCCGATTGCAGCTAGTAAAACACGATTGCGGTTATCATACCACGATTAAGTTGACCAAAAATACGATTGCAGATATCAGAAAATAATTGAACAAAAGTGCAGTTATCAAAACACTATTGCTGTTATAAAAAACGATTGCGTTCATATAAACGCGATTGTAGCTATTAAAACACACTTGCTATCAAAACACGATTGAGGTTATTGAAACACAATTGAGTTTACCCCAAATACTATTGAGGTTATAAAAACACGATTTCTGATATCAGAATATGATTGAGCCCAATTTCGGTTATCAAAACACTATTGTGGTTATTAAAACACGATTGGGGCTAGTAAAACACGATTGCAGTTATCATACCAAAAATATGATTGCAGATATCAGAAAACAATTGAACAAAATTATGGTTATCAAAACACAAGTGCGGTTTGTGATAGAACGGGTTGAGGCCGCGTTAATTTCAACCACTATCACATGTTATTTAAAACCACGATGCTCCCCACGTGCATCTTCGCTTTGAAGCTGGGCGCCTTATCGCAGCCACCTGAGTTAATGTTTAAACAAGGAGGTTTATCTTCCCCCGTTCGCCCCACGCACCGATCGCCAGATTGAGTTAGGCTTATGGGCAGATAAGGCATTGTTCCCAGGCTCAGCTGTGCATTCCCTCGAAGCTCCCACTCCATTGTTCCCCACGCCAAGGGGATGTCTTGACTATTTATTTTGAAACTTTACTACTAAGATCAGATTGGAGATCCAAATTTTCGTCGCGAAACATCACCACGACCCTCTCTCACCTTGTGCGCCAAGGGACCTCGACCTCGAGATTCACCATCACTTGTCCAAAAGAAGGACAATATCCCTTGAGTGCAAAGGTTCGAGCCTTCGTGACGCCGAGTCCACAAGGTTTCCCCCCTGTTGTTCAGAAGAGAACAACATTAGAACAGCCATTGTTCGTTTGAAGCATTCGCCAAGAAACGGTTCTCACCCCCCTCCCCCCTGTTGTTCAGAAGAGAACAACGTAGAACAGCCATTGTTCGTTTGAGCCCGTTCGCCAAGAAACGGTTCTCACCCTTCCCCTGTTGTTCAGAAGGAGAACAACGTTAGAACAGCCATTGTTCGTTCGAGCCCATTAACAAGAAATGGTTCTCCCCCCTCCCTGTTGTTCAGAAGAGAACAACGTAGAACAGCCATTGTTCGTTTGAGCCCGTTCGCCAAGAAACGGTTCTCACCCTTCCCCCTTGTTGTTTAGAAGAGAACAACATTAGAACAGCCATTGTTCTTGAGCCCGTAGACAAGAGACGGTTCTAACCCCCCCGGTTGTTCAGAAGAGAACAACGTAGAACATCCATTGTTCTTCAAGCCGTTCGTCGAGAAACTGTTCTCATTCCCAAGACGCCACGTCAGGATCATTTAATTCCCCCCCCCCCCTTCGGCTGGAACTCGCCAGCGGACCGAAAATTCCTTCACGCCGCCTTCCTCTGCACAACAAGTATAAATTACGTAAGCCGAACGTTACCTTTGAGTATTTAACCCTTTTGTCAATTCTATCCTGTGCTTTAAATGGTTTAGCGAACCATCCCATCTCTTTAACTTTATATTTGTTTTACCTTTTTAAATCTCTTAATCCTCGGATTAGTAGTTAGATTTCTCACGACCCTTTCCAATTCTCAGTTTAGGTCAATATTTTCCGTTTTGTATGTTGTTGATAGTTATTATTAATAAAACTCTATTTTATTAATGATAGCAATATTATTATCCTTGAGCTCAGTTCCACTTCTTAAGCATATCGAAGATACATAATATCGGCCAGCCAGACATCCACGCACTCTAAAGATAATTAAATAAGTTCCCTCAACGAATATATATATATATATATATATATATATATATATATATATATATATATATATATATATATACATATATATATATATATATATATATATATATATATATATATATATATATATATATATATATATATATATATATATATATATATATATATATATATATATATATATATATATATATATATATATATATATATATACTATTTAAATTTGGTATCAGGTGTGTAAGGTTTAACGCTATATATTTGCAAACACTGGTCTCAGTCGAGTAAAGCATATTGTTATTCGTTATAATAATAGAGTATAGTAGTTCCCTTTTGTTTTAACGATTGATATCCCCTTTTTTGGAAACTTAAGAAGCTGGAGTAGCTCAAGGAACTGTTATAATAATTTGTTTGTGTTTTTTTTTGGTGATTTTAGTCAGTGGTTATTTAGATCGAGAAACCAAGTACGAATAGGTCAGTGCCCATATTTAGGTAGGCTAATTTCTCTAGGAGGCATAATTCTTGTTGCAAGGAATTTTAGTTGGTTGACTATTGCGCCCCCAAGTGCAAAGATGACTCAGTTCGAAATCTTTAAAGCGCAAGGAGAGTCCTTGTGACTTTCTGGAAAAGAACTAATTGAGTACGTTCAAGAGGAGCAAAGAACGGAAAGAAAAAAGTTAAGAGAAGAAAGAGAAAGAGAAATCCAAAGAAAAGAAAGAGAAAGAGAAATCCAAAGAGAAGAAAGAGGAAGAAAAATCCAAAGAGAAGAAAGAGAAAGAGAAATCCAACGAGAAGAAAGATAAAGAGAAATCCAACGAGAAGAAAGAGAAAGAGAAATCCAACGAGAAGAAAGAGAAAGCGAGGATCGGATAAGACAAGCTGAGCTTTATTATCAGATTGAATTAGCTCGTGTTGATGCAGAAATACAGTCATCCAGTTCCCGTTCCGAAGCCCCCCTCAATCTCTCACTGAAGCTCCCCAATTTCAAGGATGGAGAGGATTTTGGAGCATTTTTAGCCCACTTCGAAAAGATCCTCGAAATCAATAACATTGATCTGGAGGCCGAAGGTGTAGCCAGATTACTTCCCTTGTTAAATTGTAAATTGCGCGAAATTTTTATATCTTTACCATCTGAGTGTACAATTAACTACAGCACCTTAAAAGCTAAGTTATTGGCTGCTCATAATATGACTCCCGATTTCTACCACCACGAATTTCGAGGAGGTCGTATTAAACCCGGACAGACGTCCCGTCAATTCAGATACATTCTTCAGAGGAATTTTAAATTTTGGTTAGAATCCTCAAAGGTTGATCCGAACTACGAGTCCTTAACAGACTTCGTGTTGCGAGATCAATTTTTGGCGTCTCTCCCGACAAAGATCCGCGCATTCGTCAAGGATCGTCGGTGCCAGACCTTTAAAGAATGTACCGAAGAAGCGGATGTCTATGCCGCCATCCATAATTTATACCCAAAGGAGAATCGAACTTCTCACCAATCCCCCTACAAGGAAAGAAGGAAGGATTCGCGCCCTCACCGGAAAGCCGACGAAGTTTCCGAGCCCCGTAAAACCCCAAAACCTCTTTCACCAAAACCAACAACGGGACTCCAAACCTCCCGTTAAGATTTCTCCTCCATCTCTTTTCCCGAAGCGACCAATCATATGCTTCACCTGTGGTGTAGAAAACCACATGAGCTGGAATTGCCCCCAAAATTCTAGGCTTAAAAGCGGACCAGCCCACCAAGTTCACCAGATTAATGCCACCCCGGCTCCCCCGGTGGTGCAGACCCAAGCAGAAACTTCTCCCCCTCCGTCAGGCCACCAGGTAAATTTTATTTTTGATAAAAGTTCATCGGGAACTTTGAAATTTGAGGAGGGCAGCGTGAACGGCTGCCGAGTATCGACTCTCGTCAGGGACACAGGATGTACGTGTTCATCGTGTCCGACGAACTCCTCTCCCCAGTGGACCCTAACCACGAAAAATTTGCGGTGGTACATGACTACCTTGGGTGGGCGAACCAATTCCCCGTCGTTAGATGTTACCTGCAGTGTCAATATTATGATGGCTGGGCTGAAGTCATTTCAGCACCCATACAATTCTGCTCCGTACTTATAGGACAGAGCCCCTAAGTAAGTTCCGACCCTGTGTCTCAGGCCGCCCTTCCTCGAGGCCGAGCTAAGAAAGAAGCCCAGGAGCCCGTCCCCATCAGAACCCCGATACCGTCCGAATTCTCGGAGACCCTTTACCAGGACTTTAGGACGGCACAAAAGGAGTGTGAACTACTAACACCCTTAGGCGATAAGGCCCAAGACAAGGACACGGAGACTGTCCGTGGACCCAAAGAAAAAAAGTACCCCCAACGCGCCCATGGAGATACGTTCGTAGCACTGGACGAAACATCGGCGCTTGAAGAAGATTACCCCGCGGAGTCTCTTAATGTAATACAGATAGTGTGCACCCAACCTGATGCCGATTACCCTCCTCCTTCCCTACCAGGCGAGTCTTTGGAACCCTCTGACCTGGATATTGACGCGCAGCTGACACCACATCAAAAGAGTCAGCTACAAGAACTAATTGAATGGAGTCACCATTTAACCACCCTATTAGCTTTTTTCGAGCGACTGCGCGAAAATGGCCTCACCATTGGCCCCAGCAAAGGCCATTTTGCCCACGAAACCATAAAATATTTGGGTTTCAAAATAGGACAAAGCCGGTTGGTCCCCAAGAGGATAAGATTAAGGCAATCGCCGACATGCCCCTCCCGATTACAAAGAATCAATTAAGATCGTTCCTAGAATCAGCTTCTCACTATCATCGATTTGTTCCGAATTTCGCTGCAATTTCGGCCCCCCTATGCCCCCTTCAGGAAAACAATTTGCGCGATCGTTTACGTTGGAATGATGTCGCTGTTTCCCATTTTAATCAGCTCAATAGTAAGCTTATTTCTGCCCCCATTTTAAAGTTGCCCAACCCGGAAAAATCCTTTGGGATTAAGACCAACGCGTCCAGCGAGGGCATTGGAGGTGTACTCCTTCAATACGAGGATGACGGAACGAGTCATCCAGTTGCATATGCTAGTCGTCAATTATTACCACGCGAAAAGAGATATGCCACTATCGAGAAGGAAGCTCTATCAATTATCTGGGTTATAGACAAATTCAAAAGGTACTTGATAGGAAAAGAATTTCAGATAGGAACCGACCACCGTCCGTTAGCCTATATTAGGAATGTGCGACACTCCAACGGCCGAATCATGCGCTGGAGTTTACTCTTGCAAGAGTATCAATTTAAAATAAATTATATAAAAGGTTCCGATAACCAGGTCGCTGACGCACTCAGTAGGAATGCGTTACCGAATAGCGTAGAGTAATTGTATTCATAGGATTAGTATCTCCATGTAGGTATATACCGTCTTGTACGACTTAAATTAGATTCTCTTGTTTTATAATTAGTTAATGTATATGTCTGAATTTTGTAAAGCTCAATGTCTATTTTTTTGTATGTATATATATTTGTACCCATTAATTTACGTATAAATTATTTTGCCCCGTATGTACTAATTTTATATCATTTGATTGTTCCATGCCCCTTTTTTTTATTAAGTTGTATTAAAGGTTATTTTCCCCTGTAATCAAAAGATCAAAATAATCATATGTATTGAGGTAATTTTAGTTAGGTGCATGAAGGTACGGTTGGTACAAGAAAACGAGTTCCCCACAACGGAGCTCTATTGTTGTCCCTTCTCTCTTTTTTTCGAAGTGACAACTTTTCTCGGAATGGAGGGGTGTGATAGAACGGGTTGAGGCCGCGTTAATTTCAACCACTATCACATGTTATTTAAAACCACGATACTCCCCACGTGCATCTTCGCTTTGAAGCTGGGCGCCTTATCGCAGCCACCTGAGTCAATGTTTAAACAAGGAGGTTTATCTTCCCCCGTTCGCCCCACGCGCCGATCGCCAGATTGAGTTAGGCTTATGGGCAGATAAGACATTGTTCCCAGGCTCGGCTGTGCATTCCCTCTAAGCTCCCACTCCATTGTCCCCCACGCCAAGGGGATGTCTTGACTATTTATTTTGAAACTTTACCACTAAGATCAGATTGGAGATCCAGATTTTCGTCGCGAAACATCACCACGACCCTCTCTCACCTTGTGCGCCAAGGGACCTCGACCTCGAGATTCACCATTACTTGTCCAGAAGAAGGACAATATCCCTTGAGTGCCAAGGTTCGAGCCTTCGTGGCGCCGAGTCCACAAGGTTTCCCCCTTGTTGTTCAGAAGAGAACAACATTAGAACAGCCATTGTTCGTTTGAGCCCGTTCGCCAAGAAACGGTTCTTACCCTTCCTTTGTTGTTCAGAAAGAGAACAACGTTAGAACAGCCATTGTTCGTTCGAGCCCGTTGACAAGAAACGGTTCTCACCCCCCCTGTTGTCCAGAAGAGAACAACGTAGAACAGCCATTGTTCGTTTGAGCCCGTTCGCCAAGAAACGGTTCTCACCCTTCCCCCTTGTTTTTTAGAAGAGAACAACATTAGAACAGCCATTGTTCTTGAGCCCGTAGACAAGAGACGGTTCTCACCCTCCCTGTTGTTCAGAAGAGAACAACGTAGAACAACCATTGTTCTTCAAGCCGTTCGTCGAGAAACGGTTCTCATTCCCAACACGCCACGTCAGGATCATTTAATTCCCCCCATCCCCTTCGGCTGGAACTCGCCAGCGGACCGAAAATTCCTTCACGCCGCCTTCCTCTGCACAACAAGTATAAATTACGTAAGCCGAACGTTACCTTTGAGTATTTAACCCTTTTGTCAACTCTCTCATGTGCTTTAAATGGTTTAGCGAACCATCCCATCTCTTTAACTTTATATTTGTTTTACCTTTTTAAATCTCTTAATCCTCGGATTAGTAGTTAGATTTCTCACGACCCTTTCCAATTCTCTGTTTATGTCAATATTTTCCGTTAGGGGTGTTGTTGATAGTTATTATTAATAAAACTCTATTTTATTAATGATAGCAATATTATTATCCTTGAGCTCAGTTCCACTTCTTAAGCATATCGAAGATACATAATATGGGCCAGCCAGACATCCACTCACTCTAAAGATAATTAAATAAGTTCCCTCAATGAATAGTTATATATGGTATATCGTCGAGAGTCCATTCTACGACACAGTTATCAAAACAATATTTAGTTTGTCAAAACACGATTGTGGCTATGAAAACACGTTTGCATATATCATAATACGATTGAACATACTTGCGGTTATCAAAACACGATTGCTGCTATTGAAACACGATTGAGTTTACCAAAAGACGATTGCAAATATCAGAATTTTATTGAACACAATTGCGGTTCTCCAAACATGATTGCGTGGTGAATACGGGAATCTATCTGATCTTCATAATAAACTGTGACCTCACTAGAGGAGCTGTTTCTTTACCTTTGGGCTTTTTATTCATTAATTAATTGGAAGAGGCTGATTTGAACGAGTCTTGTCAACTTCTTTTGTGTGATGTCATCTCAGGAGCTTGCGAGAGTTGGGGATTCGGCGATTGGGGACTGCTGGGATTTAGGGCTTTCTAAAGCGTTTTGTTGTTATTATTTGACGTGTTGTTTGTGAGGTTTGCTGGTCCATGCTGTTTCCAGAGTTCCTTCTGTAGCTTTTGGTTGGGGATTAGTCCGGTGGTAGAGGTTTTAGTGGTGGGGATGTTTTTTGCAGCATCAGCATAGTTGGCTTTGTTCAGAGATCTTCCTTCTTCCGACATATCTACCAAAGCTCGGTAGCTCCTAATGCCGTAACAGAGCATCCTAATTCGCACTTCTTGATGAAAGAGGAGGTGTTTGCATATTCTTTTGAATGCATGACGATTTTCTTCGCAGTTCATACAGTGCTGCATTATTCGCTGATGTGGCCAGACTGAGAACATTTAAAGCATAGTCCGACGTTAATTATTTTTCCGGATGATCAAACTTAAGGCATGATCTGCACTGGATTGAAGAGGGCAACTCTTCTTGTATTCGTATAATTGTTCCAGCAAATCTAATTGTTTGGGATGGTTTGTTGTTTAAATGTGATCGTAACGATATTTAGTGGGAAGTGGCCATTGGGTGATTTTTTTCGAAGATTGAGAATCCCTCTATTTGGTGGCCATCATCTTCAAAAAGCTTTTGTATGCCTTTGCATGTAAAGGACTCTGCGCTATTTTGCCCTAGGTATAAACCTACTGACTAGGGCGGTGCCAACTCTAGTATTATGCCCGTTTTTGTCGGTGTAGTTTATTTCATGCTCACATAAGACGGTGAGGGCTATAAATCTTTTGTATATTGATTCTGATTTTGCTTTCACTGTGGCCTCAGTTTGGGACGGGTTAATAGAGAACTGGCTGTGTTTCTCCAGTGAGTCTTGCGTTCGCTCCCGGAGTTCTAATGTACTAAATGAGTTATTGGTTGTGGTTTAAAGTTATTTATCGGGATTAACAGGCTGGCCTGAATATTTGTCTTAGGTTGTTAAAGGTTTGTTTGTTTTAGGGGGTTTGGTTGGTCCTCTGGTTGAGTGGTTATTTATGTTTTGTATAGGGGTATCAATGGCCAAAAGTATTCATTTGCCACCCCTGCTCGTGACAGCCAAAAATGATCCCCAAAAGAAAAGGGCACTATAGGACGCCTTTTGATTGGACCCGGCCGTTGTCACTAGATGGGAAGGGATACGACTTCTCCGCTGTTCCTTAGAAAAACCTCAACCAAATCCTACACGTGGCGTGGTAGGCAGGTCGGATGACGGATCAGGCTTGTTCACTGGTTTCAGAGCGGTTAGGGTCACCACTCTTAACACCGGGTATGATGAGTAATTCATGTCCAGGTCCTTGGGGTTGCTAGGTCGTGATCGAGAAGCTCCGTGGACAGGAGTAAAAGAAGCCGAAGAAACAGTAGAAAAATTGACAAAGTAAAAAGGATCGATGGAATGACGTAGGCAGGGTGAAAGAGAGTTAGCATGCTGGAGACTCAATTTGTAAGGATAACTTGACTAATATTGCTATTTTCTCAATAGGCACCCGCAACTGCTCCCAATTGTATGGTTGTGTTTATCAACCGCCAGTTTGATTAACGCCTAAAAATTATCTATTGGGTTAAAATCTGGCAAATTCCCGGTTCAAGGTCCAAAATTCGATGTTATTTTAGCCAAGAACTTTGTTACTGCATTTGCTTTGTGACAAAGTGCGCCATCATGCTGAAAAATACAATTATGCCCAAATTAGTCGTGATCTGTTGGGAAAAAGTGCTGATGAGGCATGTTTAGGTATCATTTAGATTTACATGGCAGTGTTAATGGGCAAAATTGTTAGGGATCCAGTTTCCTTAGATGAGAAGCAGACCAGACATAGAGAGTATCCGTATGCATCGGCGTGGGCAAGACACAGGACTCGTGAAAATGCTTCTCTTTTCTCTTCGCAACGAGGGATGTTCCAGAAGCCCTAAACAAGTGGAAAGAAGCTTCATCAGAGAATATCACTTTGCCCCAGTCTTCAAATTCCTACAAAAGTGGAACCTATCCGTAAGATTCCTCTTGGTGAGATGAGGCTTCTTCGCAGACCTTCTCGACTTGAGACGTTTGTCTAAAATTCTCTGACTCACTGTGCGCGCTGAAGCGTTCACACCTGCCTCTTTGCAAGCGTGAGCAAGCTTGGCAATGAAGGCAACTTGATCCTTGAACTGGAATTTTACTAGGAAGCGATCTTGGCGTTCATTTGAAGCTCTTGAGCGTCCAGAAGACTTCTTTATATAAGTGTAATCAGTTTTTTTTTAAATCATTAATGATCTTAGAATTGTTGCACTTTGATGTAGTAACCTTAGCAACTATCTCTTTGCATTTCAGGCTACTTTGGTGCAGAACAACAATATTGCGCGCTTTTCTTTGGGAAGGAACCATTTTTGGAATTGAAAAAGATTCAGAACTTTATTTTGACCAAAAAATATTACGAAATAGATTATAATGACACTCCATCATTCATTTAACCCATATTTGTTATGATCTTACCTTTTTGATCGAACAGGACCAGAATGCATTTTTTGATTCAGCGAAGGGATACTTTTTTTATTATTATTTTTGAAATTATGACTTCTTCATAAATCTGCAATAATTTAAATATTAAAATAATTATTCTTATCAAGTAAATTCTTAAAACGAATGAAAAGGCTAAAAATATAATGTCTTAAAACTTTGGGCCATGACTGTACCCAGACATCACAATAACAACACGCACCCTAAAATCAACATGCCACTAGAACACTTCAGCTCTACATAAATTCACCCGCATATCAGCTCCCAGTAAACTGGAAGAATGACAACATCTGCCCCAAATCAACAATAACATTATTTACACCCGACAAACACCTATCCTACAAACATCCACAAATCAGACTAAATGGGCAAGCCCTACCCTTAAGTAAAATTCCTACTCTCCTAGGAATCGCACTACACACTCACATGACATTTCAAACACACAACCAACATACCAAACAAAGCCATAAAGAAAATTAACGCTTTAAACCTACGGCCTAACACTAGGCTTCTATTTTGGCTCTCACACAGGCTTCTATTTTGGCTCCCATACAGGCGTCTTCCTGCAACTACAGACAAGCGGCTTCTTCCTCCCAATACATACAGGATACTTTTTCTCGCACATACAAGGGCCTTCTTCCAGCACATACAAGATTTTTCTTCCTACACATACATGCTTTTTCTTTCACCACATACATAGTTCTTACCCTCTCATATAGGATTCTTATTGCCCCATATACAGATTTATGCCTCCTCTCCTATACAAGTTTATTCTTGCCTCAACATACAGGCTTCTTCTTCTACAGGATTCTTTCCTCCCCCCCCCCCCATTTTATTTTTGCTCCACATGCAGACTTCTTCTTGCCCACATATACTGACTTATTCTTACCTCACATGCAGGTTTCATCTTGCTCATACATGCAGTCTGATTCTTTCTCACACATACAGGCTTCTTCTTGCCCACATATACTGACTTCTTCTTGCCTCACATACAGGCTTCTTCCTGCTTCCCCATACAAATTTACTTTTTGCCCCGCATATAGGTTTTATCTTGCCCATACATGCAGGCTGCTCCTTTCTCACACATACAGGCTTCTTGTGGAGGAATTTCATACAAACGAATCAAGGATATTTCTCGGATCGTAATTACTTTACTGTTTAAGGCTTTGCCGCTGTCCCACTTAAGCCGACGAAAGCGATTCGTTCACCACAACAGCCTGCATTAGATTGATGTTGCTTCGTTAAGGCACTCGGTTCTTTTCCTGTGTGTCCTAGTTCTCTTTATCAAATTATATAGAACTTTTCATTGAAATTAGTACTTTGTTTACAATACTGTACATAATCTCCTCCTGCAGACTTCGTGAGGCGTAGTTAAATCACCAATAAATTGAAAAGATGTGGAACAGAATGGTTTAAGACGACTTGACCATCATCGCTGTATTGATATATTACAATGGCCTTGAAATCAAATTTCAGGTTCCCAAGAGGAAAACCCAGTATGTAGATGACTAGGAAATTGTTGAAAAGATATATATATATATATATATATATATATATATATATATATATATATATATATATATATATATATATATATATAATGCTAAGTAATAATGGCATGAATTACTAGGGGGAATTAAATAAATTATGATTATTGACTTAATGATACCAAATTATGTTGATCAATGGAATTTCATAACTTAATTTCTCAAAATTCAAATCGCCTGTGATTCGATTTGCTAGAGTTAACGAAGAAATAAATATAAATAAACAAAGTGGCACTAAAAATTAGTAGACTGGTTGCCTCCACATAAGAAGGCTACTGAGAGAAAGAAAAGAGGAAAGTAATTTCTTCTGCTGTCCAGGAATACGTCCTTGACAGCAGACGAAATTCTCTGTTCAGTTCGATATCTTCTCTCATACTTTACCAGGGGATTGAGCTGATTCTTTCCTTGTCATTTGCTTAGTATGGCACATATCAATATACATTCTAAAGACCCATGTAAAATACAAATGAATTTCGTTCAATATGGGGTAATTTTTAATTATAGTAATTTATGACCTAGTTGTTACTCGCCATATGGGCGATATTAAAATAATATCGTTCGATATGGAAAAACTTCATTCAGACCGACTTTCTTTATAGTTTTAACTATTTGCATTGGAAGTGTTGTACTTTTCAACATGATTTCAAATAATCTTTGATTTGCGTTTGAAATTAGAAGTAACAAGAGTTTTTCCAATGGAACTCTAATATAATGAGCAGTTTGTTTCTTTTTAAACTTTTGCAAAATGAACTTCCAGTCAATAATATTATTATTACCTGAATATATCCTTATAAAAGTGGAATTAATTTTAAGGGTTAGTTTTCAAATTCAATTAATCCCTACTTTGTACTATTATTAAGTCAAGACGATAATATTAATAATTACTTAAACAAATATCGGTCACTTTTGAGAACACGGGTTTTTTTAGGTTGAACTTATAGGTCTATAATTTTCTGTCGTTCTTTTAGCCCTTTTTTTGAAAATGTGAATAACAATCACCTTTTAAAAACAAAGGAAATTTTATCATTATTAATCGAATTTTCGAAAATAATTTTGAGTGATTTATGAATTATATTAATTCCTCCAAACTCAATTCCTCACTCGTGCTAATAGTTTTTATGCCATTGTTTTACGAATTTTCTGATTATATCTGGCAAAAGCAGAACTTTCATACATTTCATTGTCTAAAATCCATTATTTTTGCCACAATTTTCCTCATTCCACTTCTTCCATACTGGGACTAATCCACTTGGCTATTTTCTTCGACCATCGTGTAATAGGTTAAAGAGTTCACCCCATCTTGCTAGAGGCTAGAAATTTCGTCCCATTTTCGTCGATTGTTTTTCTTTCTTTCTTTCTCTTTTGTATTTTGACTCAATCTTTTATTCTGGCCGGTCCCCTTTCACTTCTTTTGAAGCTTGCAAAGACCCGACCATGAGCGAAAGAGGGTGTTAAATCCATTCAAATAACACCTCGAGCAGGAGGTGGTTGAAAGCTTGCCGGCGAATAGCCTTCAAAATTAGCCACAGGCTTGTAAGGACTATTGAGAAAATAGTAAATTGAGAATGTCCAAAAGGCTTAAAGCCCAGGTAGTTTCAATCTCGTTTGTGTGCTATTTTGTTTTGGTAGCACCTGTAGCATTGCATTCGACAGCACAATTGGCTCAACTAGTCATAAAATCTAACTGGCAATTCAAGCCTACCATGAAGACCAGACCACGCGAGAGATTAGTTCTCCGCTAGCATCAGGGAGATATATATATATATATATATATATATATATATATATATATATATATATATATATATATATTATATATATATATATATATATATATATATATATATATATATATATATATATATATATATATATATATATATATATATATATATATATATATATATATATATATTCCACCGTGAGCTGGCTTCCAGATAATCACAGTTACTAAGGCATTAAGTCGTGCTAGTCGTGCTCCACAGTCATCGGCACGCCAAACCCTGATTCGTGAAAGTGGACCGTCGTGTACACATTGAAAGGTCAAATTAGTTCTACATTCTTTGTGTATAATATAACTTGTATCTTTGATCAGCTAATCACTGGTACTTAATGGTACGTGCTATTCGCTACTATCCCGATCTATCCCATTTTTCTTCCAAGCTTCTTCACAATCGCCATCTTGTTAACACGTTGACTGCGTCTTGGTACACATATGTACCACCGACGGCAAGTTCACGACCAATCCCTTATCCATATATCCCTTACGCAAGAAGGGAAATCTTCCTTGTTGAGTACTCTCCTTGGCTCCCTTTTCTTACTTTCCAACCTTCAAGGGAGTCTCTTCTTCAGGAGAGTTGCGTGACTTCCGAGCCTCAACTCCATTACATTTCCTCTTGCCATAACTTCATCACATTCTTGGCAAACCTGCAGCTAAGTACCTTTCATATATTTTCCCTTCTCCCAACGTCACAACTTTCACAAATTTTATGATACCTTCGTTGATCATTTTTTTTAACTAAATCCCCTTTTCGTTCGTTACATTCAGCCCCTCTGACTATCAAAGGGAACTTTTGCTTGCCTACTGGATACGGCGTTGGATTTCTGACGTTGAGGTATCGTGTTCAATCCAAGTGATAGCGGACATAAAACTTAAGCCTATGTGAAGGACTGGCTATCTATTTATGGATGCGGTGGGATTATGTCAACGGGGATAGGTAGCTCCTACACGTTTCATCACGCATACGGGTAATCACAACACCGCTATCATTTTCGTTCTGGTCTTCGTGACACGATATACGTAGGTGAGTCAAAAAGTTCTCAGACAAATGGCAGATTATTGAAATGTTCGATTTTGTACAAGTAAATACAGGGTCAAACACGACTTTCATGTTTTCTGAACAATTCCTACAAAATTCGTCATTCAATTTGTCGAGACTCTTTGTATTAGATGTGCTTCAAAAAGGTTACTTTTTTGAACCCATAAAATGGCAAATTTTGAGATAAGAGCGAACATTAAATTCCTGACTAAACTTGATTGGAAGCCTGTTAAGATTATTGACGCTCTACAACAGGTTTATGGTGACTCTTCGCCATGTAGAGCGGTAGTTTACGACTGGATTAAGCGCTTCAAGGGGGGCAGAGAAGAAGTTGAAGATGATCCACGTGAAGGGAGACCCTCCACCTCCATTAACCCAGAAAATGTCGAACTTGTGAGGAATCTAGTGGATAAAGATCGCCGTATTACTATTGATGAAGTTGCCAATGCATGTGAAATCTCTCATGGCTCAGCATTTGGAATTCTAACTGAAAATCTTGGCCTGAGCAAGCTTTCAGCACGTTGGGTCCCAAAAGCGTTGCGAGAAGACCAGCTGAATCATAGGGCCAACCTTTCTTTGGCTATTTTGACCAAGATTGAAGCAAACGAGGATAGTTTTTTTGAGTGCCTCGTAACGGGAGATGAAACTTGGGTGTATCAGTTTGATCCTGAAAGTAAAAATCAATCAAAAGAGTGGCACCCAAGGGGGGCAGCAGGGCCTATCAAGTTCAAGACAGAGAGGTCCGTTAAGAAGATAATGGCTACAGTTTTTTGGGATTCGGAGGGAATTATTTTAATAAACTTCTTAGAAGGACAAAAAACTGTTACATCCAGCTATTACGAAGGAGTTTTAAGGAAGCTGAAAACTTCAATAGCCAAAAAACGACGAGGAAAGCTCCACAAGCAAATCTTGTTCCACCATGACAATGCCCCTGCACATTCGTCCAAAGCTGTGAGATCTCAGCTACGGGAATTTCGATGGGAAACTCTTGCTCATCCCCCTTATAGCCCTGATTTAGCACCCTCTGACTTTTTTCTGTTTCCAAATTTAAAGGGACACCTAAAAGGAACCCGGTTTCAATCATTAGATGAAGCAAAAAAGCAGGTCATTACTTGGTGCCAGAGACAACCCCGTGAATTCTACAAAGATGGTCTTTACCGTTGGATTCATAGATTAAGAAAGTGTATAGATGTTAATGGAGCTTATGTAGAAAAATGATTACAGTATTATTACAAATAAAAATTTTATGCCATTTATCTGAGAACTTTTTGAGAACTCTCTCCTCTGTTCCAGAACCATGACGATGAAGTACTAGTTTCCCTTATGGGGGCTGACGCAGAATTGATCCCTCGCCTTGAGGTTGAGGGGTGTCGAAACCACACAATATCACCAAGGACACCTTACCGACACCTGGTACCTTCAGGTTCCGCACCGATTGTCATTTTCATCTTTATGGGAATTTCCTTATGTGGTCGAGGAGATCTCGTTCACGAGCGAGGGAGAGATGAGGCAATTATCAAGATTTTGTACTCCTTTAAGATCAACTCCCTTCGACCAAGTGTTTGGAAAAGTTCATGCGGTATTTTTGTACTCTTTTAATTAGTATTCGTATAATGCACTGAACTTTTTGATTAGCAACAATTGGTAATTATATTTTGGCAACCAGAATCTTACTCAGATAATTGCAACAAGAGTGGGTTGAAATTGGGAAATAAACAAAATGACAACACAGAAGTCAGTTGCGAGAACTAATCCTGCACTACTTTCGACCCCAAATCAAAACAACACAAACCGATCGCACGATACAAGCGCCGCCTGCTGGAGATGACGTTACTGACCACAGTACTCAAAAGGAAGATAGAGGGTTTGAAAGTAGACTTAATAAGACATTTGAACACATACCTCCTGCAGGACCATCGAAACGCATTAATAATGATGAACAGACGTTTTCTAATTAATTGAATACAAAACGGAGAGAGATCACTATACCCCCAGCCGGTTTCCGCCCAATCTCTCTAACCTCCTGCGTTTGCAAGTTTATTGAGAAATTAGTAAATGTTAGATTAGCTTTTTTTCTGGACAGCGGAGGCCATCTGTCTTCTGCACAGTGTGGCTTCCGCAAGTTTCACCCTACATCGGATGCCCTGCTCCGACTGTAAAATGCGGTCTGCGAGGCCGTCCTTCGTATATAGCACTACGCCACGGTATTTTTCGATCTGTAGAAGGCCTATGATACCACATGGAGAAAGGTATCATGGAGACTCTCCACACGATGGGGGCGAGGGGACGCCTCCCAATGTTTATATCTGAATTTTTGCAAGATCGTCGATTCCTCGTACGGGTAGGGGGAGCCCTCTCCGACCCAATGGAGCGGGAAGAGGGTGTCCCGCAGGGAAGTGTCCTCAATGTCATAATCTTTGCCCTGAGCATCAACTGCATCCCCTTGCTGCTGCCGAAAGATGTTCTCGCTACACTCTGCGTGGACGACCCTTTGAGCTATTTTGGCGCGGCCCAGATGCCAACTCTGGAGCGTCGACTCCAACAGGCATTGAACTGCGTTTCTCGCTATTCGGAAGCGCACAGGCTTCGGATTTCCTTGGCAAAGACTAAAGTGGTGCACTCCTACCGCTATCCACGGCTCCACCCTGACCCAGACTTGTTTATAAATGTGGTTAGCCTAGAAGGGTGGACACGCACAGTTTCTTTGGTCTTGTATTTGACCGACGCCTCATCTTGGAGGCTCATATTCGCACCCTTAGGGTCTCTTGTACACGCGCCATGAATATTCTTCGTTCCGTAACGTTCAGCGACTGGGGCCCTGATAGAGCTACTACCTTACTTGTTTATCGATCCTTTGTTCGTTTGAAGCTAGACTACGGATGCGACTTTTATGCATCGGCACCCGACCTTCTATTGCGGAAGGTGAACTCGATTCACCACACCAGCCTTCGCCTGGCGATTGGTTCTTTCTGATATTCCCCTATTGATAGTCTACTTGTCGATGCTGGGGCGATGCCACTTGCTCTGCGCCGTGCACAGTGCATTATTCGCCTGTACTTGCAAGCCCGGCGCTTCCCTCAGTCGCCAACAGCTCGCTGCATCTGCAGCTGATCTTTACGGTGCCTATGCCCCCGAGAGACGCTAGTCATACCCTAAGCCCTTTGTGTTTAGGGTTAGGAAACTCCTTCGAGAGCTAAGTATAGCTCTCAGGCCGGTGGTGCCCCTGGTTTGGTTCAGGACGCCACCCTTGAGGGTACCACCTTTGACTAGTTTTCTTCACGCCTCTGCTCCCAAAGCTTCTACAGAGCCGAGAGTATTGCGTTCGACCTTTGTGCAGCACACATCGTGTCACGCTGGAACTGTGCCAGTGTATACGGATGACTCCAAGTCTCAAGAGGGGGCCTGTTTCCACGCCGTATCCCCTCTGTTTGAAGTCAGCGGGGATCTGCCAGGCGCTGCGTCTGTCTTCACGGCCGAGCTGGTTCCAATATACCACTCGGTACTGGAGATTACGCGACGTGCCCGGTTCGGAGACCAGATTGTGATCTTTAGCGACCCAGAAAGAGCATTGAGTGCTTTTCGGGCATTGGAATTTCCATATCCCGTAGTTGGCAGTATCCGTGACGTCACGGTTGCCGTGAGCTGGCTGGATGCTGAGATTATCTGCTGCTGGGTTCCTGGGCAAGTGAAAATTGCGGGGAATGAGTGCACCAAAGAGTCCGCGAGGACTGGGCGACCAGATCAGCGTTTTGCCCTTCTTCATACCGATTACATGGCAGGAATACGGGCTACCCTCCGGGCTGTTGGCAAAGAAGATGGGAGACGATCGAGGGGAACTGAAAGCTACGTGCCATAGCGCTGCGAGTGTTCACATGGACCTACCTCCAATGCTGCGACGGCTTTAGGTTGCTTTATGTTATCTCTGAATCGGACACACTCGCGGTACGCATCGCCATTTCATGGCGCGCTCGCCGCGCCTCACTGCGACGACTGGCTTGTCCACCAGACAGTTTGGCACAATCTTGTTGAATGTCCCAGTCTGGGGGATCGTCGCGCACGTTACCTGTCTCGGTACCAGGATGAGTGGGGTCGCTACCGCTTGTCCCTTGTACTCGGGATGGGTTCGTGCACACAGACTTGTGGGCTATACGACTTTTTAGAAGAGGTTGGCCTCCTCCCTGTCATCTGACTGTTGTTGTTTTTGTAGGTCGCATCTTGATGCGCCGGGGGGGGAGGCAGGCCTATCCCCGACGCATGCTTCCTTCTTGCCTTTCTTTGCTTTCTTGTTTTTGTTATTTTTAACCTTTGTCCTTTTTTATCGTTTTTATTTGTTATTTACATATTGTGATTTGTTTTGTTCTTATTTGTTTTGTTTTTTAATATAACATAGTATTAGGCTGTGTTGTGTACGGCGACTTATGCCCAAGTAAGCAGTCGTCAGATGGGCCACCAAAAACAAAAAAAACAAACAAAGAAAAGTACGCACAGACATACTAACTTATAGAGTTGCGTGCGCAAAACTAAAAATATTATTATTATTTGTTGCCAAAGCAAAATGAAAGAAAGCTCAATACCATCAATGGTCGAACTTTAATAAAACTCATTACATAGCTAAGTGTGGCGTCCGCGTATTACAATGTAATTACAAACATTCTTGACTCTATACCACAACCAAAGTAAACTCTCACAGTAGAAAAAACGCATTCACACAAACAACGTACGAGACAGGCAATCAATAATCTTCCACATAACAAAATACTTGACTCCACCCTCCACACATAAACACACACCAAAAATAAGCTGCACAGAAATACAGCTCACTAGGTCGATTAGACCTAGTGAGCTGTGTCTAACAAACAACGCATAGACAACACTCAAACAGACCTTTGCTTAATACATACAAACACATAATAGACAACACCCAAACAGACCTTTGCTAGATACACTCAAACACCGCATAGACAACACCCAAACAGACATTTGCTTAATACATACCAACATGGCATAGACAACAGTGAAACAGACCTTTGTTTAATACCTACAAACACTGCATAGACAAAACCCAAACAGACCTTTGCTTAATACATACTAACACGGCATAGACAACACCGAAACAGACCTTTGCTTAATACCTACAAACACCGCATAGACAACATCCAAACAGACCTTTTCTTAATACATACAAACACCTCATAGACAACAGTTAAACAAACCTTTGCTTAATACATACAAACAGCAGCGTCAACACTGAAACAGACCTTTGCTTAATACATATCAAAACCGCATAGACAACACCTAAACAGACCCTTCCTTAATACCTACAAACACCGCATACACAACACCTAAACATACCTTTGCTTAATACATCCAAACACCGCATTGACAACACCCAAACACACCTTTGATTAATACATACAAACACCGCATAGACAACACCCAAACAGACCTTTGTTTAATAAATGGTGTGATAGAATTGGCTAAGGCGGCCACGCCTCGCTTCTATCACATATTGAAACTCATGCTTCCCACGTGCATCCTGCGAGAAGAGAGTAGCATGGCGTCTTTATCGCCCAACATCTCTGAGTATTATCTTCCCCGCTCCAAGTTTAATCAAGGAGGTTCAATCCCCCGTGTGCCTACAGGCGTCGATCTGGCCAGATTGAATTAGGCTTATGGGAAGATAAGATTGTTCCAAGCGCTAGCGGGACATTCCATGGAAGTCCCCCATTGTCCTCTACCCCGAGCGGCTGGCTCCAGCAATTTATGAGATATAATTTCGCGTTTGAATCAGATCGAGATTACCTTCGTAAGGCATCACCTTGATCCGGTCTCCTTGCGCACCTAGGAACTCTTTACCCCGAGAACCCCCTTATTGTCCAGAAGAGGACAATATCCTTGAGTGCCAAGGTTCGTGCCCCTCGAGACGCCAAGTCAACAAGGACTCCCTGTTGTTCAATTGTTCAGAATAGAACAACTTTAGAACAGTCATTGTTCTTCGAGCCCGTTCGACAAGAAACGGTTCTCGCTCCCCTGATATCACGTCAGTGGTAAGTTAATTCACCCTTTTGGGATCCCGATTATCTTTGCCAGACATCACGGCGATCCGGTCTCCCTTGTGCACCTAGAAACTCTACCTCAAGAACCCCCTTATTGTCCAGAAGAGAACAATATCCTTGGGTACCAAGGTTCGTGCCCCTCGAGATGCCAAGTCAATATGGCCCCCCTGTTGTTCAATTGTTCAGAAGAGAACAACTTTAGAACATTCATTGTTCTTCGAGCCCGTTCGACAAGAAACGGTTCTCGCTCCCCTGATATCACGTCAGAGGTAAGTTAATTCACCCTTTTGAGATCTCGATTATCTTCGCCAGGCATCACGCCGATCCGATCTCCCTTGTGCACCTAGAAACTCTACCTCGAGAACCCCCATATTATCCAGAAGAGGAAAATATCCTTAAGTGCCAAGGTTCGTGCCCCCCGAGACACCAAGTCAATAGGGCCCCCCTGTTGTTCAATTGTTCAGAATAGAACAACTTTAGAACAGTCATTGTTCTTCGAGCCCGTTCGACAAGAAACGGTTCTCGCTCCCCTGATATCACGTCAGTGGTAAGTTAATTCACCCTTTTGGAATCCCGATTATCTTTGCCAGACATCACGGCGATCCGGTCTCCCTTGTGCACCTAGAAACTCTACCTCAAGAACCCCCTTATTGTCCAGAAGAGGACAATATCCTTAGGTACCAAGGTTCGTGCCCCTCGAGATGCCAAGTCAATATGGCCCCCCTGTTGTTCAATTGTTTAGAAGAGAACAACTTTAGAACATTCATTGTTCTTCGAGCCCGTTCGACAAGAAACGGTTCTCGCTCCCCTGATATCACGTCAGAGGTAAGTTAATTCACCCTTTTGAGATCTCGATTATCTTCGCCAGGCATCACGCCGATCCGATCTCCCTTGTGCACCTAGAAACTCTACCTCGAGAACCCCCATATTATCCAGAAGAGGAAAATATCCTTAAGTGCCAAGGTTCGTGCCCCCCGAGACACCAAGTCAATAGGGCCCCCCTGTTGTTCAATTGTTCAGAAGAGAACAACTTTAGAACAGTCATTGTTCTTCGAGCCCGTTCGACAAGAAACGGTTCTCGCTTCCCTGATATCACGTCAGTGGTAAGTTAATTCACCCTGTTGAGATCCCGATTATCTTCACCAGGCATCAAGGCAATTCGATTTCCCTTGTGCACCTAGAAACTCTACCTCGAGAACCCCCTTATTGTCCAGAAGAGGACAATATCCTTGGGTGCCAAGGTTCGTGCCCCTCGAGACGCCAAGTCAAAAGGGCCCCCCTGTTGTTCAATTGTTCAGAATAGAACAACTTTAGAACAGTCATTGTTCTTCGAGCCCGTTCGACAAGAAACGGTTCTCGCTCCCATGATATCACGTCAGTGGAAAATTAATTCACCCTTTTGAGATCTCGATTATCTTCGCCAGGCATCACGCCGATCCGATTTTCCTTGTGCACATAGAAACTCTACCTCGCGAACCCCCTTATTATCCAGAAGAGGACAATATCCTTGGGTGCCAAGGTTCGTGCTCCTCGAGACACCAATTCAACAGGGCCCCCCTGCTGTTTAATTGTTCAGAAGAGAACAACTTTAGAACAGTCATTGTTCTTCGAGCCCGTTCGACAAGAAACGCTTCTCGCTCCCATGATATCACGTCAGTGGAAAGTTAATTCACCCTTTTGAGATCTCGATTATCTTCGCCAGGCATCACACCGATCCGATTTTCCTTGTGCACATAGAAACTCTACCTCGAGAACCCCCTTATTATCCAGAAGAGGACAATATCCTTAAGTGCCAAGGTTCGTGCCCCTCGAGACACCAATTCAACAGGGCCCCCCTGCTGTTCAATTGTTCAGAAGAGAACAACTTTAGAACATTCATTGTTCTTCGAGCCCGTTCGACAAGAAACGGTTCTCGCTCCTCTCATATCACGTCACTGGTAAGTTAATTCACCCTTTTGAGACCTCGATTATCTTTGCCAGGCATCACGGCGATCCGGTCTCCCTTGTGCACCTAGAAACTCTACCTCGAGAACCCCCTTATTGTCCAGAAGAGGACAATATCCTTGGGTACCAAGGTTCGTGCCCCTCGAGACACCAAGTCAACAGGGCCCTCCTGCGGTTCAATTGTTCAGAAGAGAACAACTTTAGAACAGTCATTGTTCTTCGAGCCCGTTCGACAAGAAACGGTTCTCGCTCCCCTGATATCACGTCAGTGGTAAGTTAATTCACCCTTTTGAGATCTCGATTATCTTCACCAGGCATCAAGGCAATTCGATTTCCCTTGTGCACCTAGAAACTCTACCTAGAGAACCCCCTTATTATCCAGAAGAGGACAATATCCTTAAGTGCCAAGGTTCGTGCCCCTCGAGACACTAAGTCAACAGGGCCCCCTTGCTGTTCAATTGTTCAGAAGAGAAAAACTTTAGAACAGTCATTGTTCTTCGAGCCCGTTCGACAAGAAACGGTTCTCTCTCCCCTGATATCACGTGGGTGGTAATTTAATTCCCCCCTTTTAACGTTCTTCAAGAGAACGCTTGGTTACCCCGATAACCTCAATTGTTCATCCAGAACATCTCCGATATCCTGTCTCAAGGATCGCTCGTACTTCCGACTCCCTCTATGCTCCCAATCATTGAAGTCGGTCCTTTCCCCCTCGTTAAGGAAAACCCCTCTAAAAACCCCTCCTCCTGGGAAGGAAATCGCCAGTCGGACCGAAGCTCTTCCTTCAAATCGCCTTTCTCTGGACGACGACCTTATAAATACGTAAGCTACAAATTGCATTTAACTATTTAACTTTGTGCCAACGTAACTCCGTGCTTTAACACGGATTTAGCTAACCCTTTTCCTTCTTGTTTGTTTTGTCATTTTAATCCCTCCAAATCTTAATCCTCCGCTTAGTCAAATTTATCCTATGACCTTTTTCATTTCATGTGTATCTCCCATTTTAATCCCCGGTCATGTAAGTATTTTCCATGTGTTGTTTTGTTAGATTAATTAATAAAATTCTATTTTATTTATGCTTGCAATATTATTTATCCTTGAGCTCCGTTCCACTTCTTAAGTATATTGAAGATAAATAAGCGCTCTCCAGGCCTCTTTATTAACGTAGAGTCATACTCGGCCATCTGATTAAACCCCGCACTCGAATATAGAATAATCCCCACAAAGAATAGATATATAGTATATCGCCGGGAGCCTTTTCTACGACACATACAAATACCGCATAGACAACTCCCAAACAGACCTTTTCTTAATACATACAAACACCGCATAGACAACACCCAAACATACCTTTGCTTAAAACAAATAAACACCGCATTGACAACACCCAAACATACCTTTGATTAATACATATAAACACCACATAGACAACACCCCAACAGACTTTTGCTTAATACATCCAAACATGGCATAGAGAACACCCAAACAGACCTTTGCTTAATACATACTAACACCGCATAAACACCACCCAAAGAGACTTTTGCTTAATACATTCAAACAACTCATAGACAACACCAAAACAGACCTTTGCTTAATACATACAAACACGGCATAGGCAACACCGAAACAGACCTTTTCTTAATACATACAAACACGGCATAGACAACACCCAAACAGACCTTTGCTTAATACATACGAAGGAGTTATTTCTTATGAACTCCTCAATAATGGGCAAACAGTTACTGCAATCGTGAATGTTCAACAAATGCAACGTCTAAATGAAGCTCTTACACAAATACGTCCTTCGCCGGTCAACAAAGAGACATGTTGCTCTCCTCCTTCATGATTAAACATGGCAAGTTTGAGTCAAGAAATAATTATTTGATTAGATTTGGAATTTCTTTCCCATCATCAATATTTACCTGACTTTGCACCAAATTAATACCATTTATTACCATTTACTTCTGTCATTAAATTATCACCTAAAATGCAAAGGTTTCTCTGATATGGAGGTGAAAATGGAGAACCAAATCATATAATCCATCACCGCGAATGAAACTACTCTGCTTAATCATTTTTGGGGAGTATATTAAAAATGATTTTACTTTTATTTTAAACAGAACATTACTTTCTTACCTACCCCCCCACCCCCAATACATGCAATTGGTGAAATTTCCAATGGGTGAGGAACTCTTTACTAGCATCGCAGTAGGCAACAGTAGTTTTAACCCTTACAAAAATTGATAATATCCAATGCTCTTTATAGCCAGAAGGACTCATAGAGTGTTGAAATTTTACTTGTTATTCACATCCATCTCAATCCTTAAATCCAGATCACGTAAATGAATTTGTTATCCGAGATAGGTCAGGTGACTGAGATCTTTTATATCTTCCATTCTTCGATGCGGAGATATAAAAATAAGAGAAGTCTAAATCGGGTTAACGATTGCATCTAGCAAAACGCGCTCAATGTTATCAACAATATTAGTGGTAAATAGATGGTAGTACGCGTACTGATTTTAGTGTATTCACTTTCATTGACACTGTCACACATCGAGAAGGTGTGTATGAACACCATCATTTTCGCGGCACAAAATTAATACAATATTAACAGGGGATGACAAGAGTTTCGGTCATCTGAAAAAGAAAATCTAAACAATATTTACAGGGGGTGACAAGAGCTTCGGACTACCCTGTAGATGCTATAACCCTGTAACCAGTTCTAGAAGTTCCGCCAGTTAAGGACCCATTTTATATTTACTTTTCCTGAACAACTTTCGTAGAATTTACCTTTCTAAAGTATCCCTACCACAAATTACGCGTATCCCTAAGTTGAGCGTGACCTCTTGCTGTAATTTTACTTATAGGTCTTTATTAAAACGGATCAAATCCCAAGTCCATGTTTAATAGTGTCCCAACTTTACATTGGCAGTTGTTTATATTTAATCGGACACTTCTCTCGTCTTTCCCAAAAGCCTCTAGCAATTTTGGCATCGATAACTGCCAAAATGGCATTTTTTATTACCATCATGGATCAAGTTGCCTTTACTCGGTCTAGTAAGGGTCTTGTACCCTTTAGTTTTTGTGGTTGAATCGGTGTCTAATAACTCATGGTAGAAAATCTAAAAAAAAATATATACGGAATGGGGTCATTTGGGTCTACTATTAAGACGAAAACTACTTTTTGCGGGGCCAAAATCTCATTTTCTGCCCTGAAACTGTTTTTAGATTGAGCGATAAAATATGAAGAGGTTTATAATGACATCTAAACCGTAATTTAGGTTATATCCACCATTCACTTCATTATGCACTGCAATAAAAAAAATAATAAATTAAAAAAATACGCGACCTAAAATAAATACATTATATAGAATGTTACATTATTTCCATATGATATGTACCAAAATTATCTGTAGGTTAGGTTAGGTTAGGTACAAATTAAAAATAAATGACCCATATGCTTATCGCCTAGGTAAGGTGATCGGCCAGCCCTCTGCATAAAAATGGGGGTAAATCTAAGGTGACATAGCACCCTATACTCGTTCTTCTCTCAACACAGTATACATAAATATAGTAAAAAACTCCTGGATCATTATATAGGGTGGTGTGAAAGTTTTGTCACACCCTGTTTATTTTGTTTTAATTTTCTATGCATTCTAGTATTCATACAGTCTTTCTCGATGTGTAACAGTGTGAATGAAAGTAAGTGAATACACTAAAACCAGTGCATGTGTCTGATATTATTCTAATTCTGTGCTTATTACTTTTCGGTAAGGGGGTGAAAAGCCTTTCGGCCAACCTCTTCACCTTTGCATCAGAACTTCACATCGCTCTGCGATTCTTTCACCTTATCGCACTCAGAACTTCCTAAATAAAAACGATTCACACTTTTCGAATGTTATCCACATACTTCATTTAATTTTAGAACATGCCATAGCATTTTTTTTGGTATCGACATAATAATATGCTTTCTACAGATACATCAACCCAGCGTACATTTTATCCATCGATTTCTTAGCCTCACACAAACACACAGTCTCTAAATTCTCCTTACTCATCACTTACAATTTTTGTCTTGTAATTGTTACACAGTTAATCAGAAATTTGCTATTCACTTTACCTCGAACATCAAACAGACTACTAGAACTGGAGTTACTGAATGCTCATTTCTTCCAATTCCCCTTATACAGTAATACTATCACAGCATTAATCCCCCCCCTCCCTCTCTCTCTCTCTCTCTCTCCTCTCTCTCTCTCTCTCTCTCTCTCTCTCTCTCTCTCTCTCTCTCTCTCTCTCTCTCTCTCTCTCTCTCTCTCTATATATATATATATATATATATATATATATATATATATATATATATATATATATATATATATATATATGAGGAATTAAACCACATTGTCCGAAGACAATTTAATTCAGAACAGTTTCGGTGTATCTCACACCCTTTTTCAACTGACACTGGGCAGAAAATATAAGAAAGGGCTTACAAACTTAACACAGGGTCAGGTCGTGAAAGATCCCCTCTTTTTTCCCCAATCCCCTACTTGTGGCTAATCAGGGGGGGGGGGTTAGGCCTAAACATATTGAAGGGCTGACATTTTACTATTTTGTTTATTTGCTTTCGTATTACAGGATTAAAAGAAAATTGACCCTCAGGTAGATTTTTATTAGGAACTGACGATATCAAGCTCGATTCTACGATTCTTCTCTTAACATAGTTAGCCGATTTAAATACCATTTTACTTCCATGGAAATCGCTCGAATGATTCGAGTCTCTAACATGGCAAAATATTCCACTGCTTTCGCTGCCCACTCTAATATCTCTTTTGTGTTCATACAATCTCTTGTCTAGATTTCTCCCCGTTTTCCCTATATAAACTTAATGGCAATCGTTGCATGGTATTGCATATACTCCTATGTTATGATGTTCTTTGGGTTTCCTGGCAATCATCAATTGGTTTAAGGAATTATTATATTTAAAGGCTAGATTAATACCCGCTTTTGCAAATATGTCCTTTAAACTAATTAGTTTATTATTAAATGGCAATGTTATACATTTGTTGAAGCCATTAGTGCGGGAAGGCTTATTACCATAGAATGTTTTCCTAGCTGCAAAATGAGCAGACGATATGAACCAATCGGGGTAATAATGACAATTTCTTCATCTAAATAGGAAGGATGACATATTTTGTATGCTCTAAGAAAAAGGTTAGAAATTACCGATTTTTTAACAGTATTATGGTGAAACGAAAAATAATGTATATAGGCATTCGAGTGGGTTGGTTTCCTATACACGTCAAGTTTTAATTCATCCTGATCTTTATTAATGAGGACATCTAAAAAGGGTAATCTATTATCATATTGCCATTCATATTTAAATTTGATGGAGACATGCAAATTATTCAAATTATTAAAAAAGGTATCAAAATCATGGCCATTAGGCCATACAGAAAATACATCGTCAATGTACCTTAGCCATATAAAGTTAGGGGGAGAAATTGTGGGAAGGAGTTTAGTCTCAAAATATTCCATGAAGAGACATGCCAATATCGGAGATAAACTATTTCCCATGCTAAGGCCAAATATTTGTCTATAAAACTCATTATTTACTCGAAACACATTGTCAGAGAGACAATGTGTTTCGAGTATATTTATATATATATATATATATATATATATATATATATATATATATATATATATATATATATCCCGTGCCACGTTATTAGCTTGACTCATTTCTTTAATGTTTTAGGTGTTTAGGTGTTTATACTTTTCGAAGTTTCTGGAACTTACGAGTATGTGGCCAACGCCTCTTCATATGGCAACACTTCCATCCTAACTTCATTTGAGTCCCTGGCCTCTTTGATGAGTTATAGCACGTAACGTGATCTTAAGGTTTACCACGCTATTAGCTGCTGAACGATTTTTTGAGAATGGGAAAGGCTAAGGGTCTCAATGAGGTTGAAAAACTACTACGATAGTGAAATAAATGGCTAAAGAAACTCTTCCAAAAGTTATAGCTAACTCCATCGGCCGCTATGTTGACACTGTGAAGCGTTTTTTAGCCGACCCATCGCTAAGGAAGACGCGGTCGGACTCTGGCGTCCTGAGGATCGTATCTACCCGGGACCTTCGTAATGTGAAGAGGCAACTGTTAAAGAAGCCAAGACAAACATCGAGAGCAATTTTTGCTGAAGCATATCTGCCAGAAGTGTCAAAATCAACGAGATGCCGGTTGCTGAGAGACATGGGGAGAAGCATTACCCCTGAAAAACGACCTCCTCTGACACTCAGACACAAGAAATTGCGGATGGAATGGGCGAAAAAGCACACGAAGATGGTAATATTCACTGATGAAAGCAGAGCAACCCTGGACGGTCCTGAAGGATGGGGGAAAGGTTGAGTTAGAAAAGGCCAAGAGCGTCACATCCGTTTTCGTCGCCAACAGTGCGGAGGAGGGTGTAGTGATATAGGCAGGAATAGTTAGAGATGAACTTGTTGGTCCTGTTCAAGTGTCTGATGGAGTAAAAATAACTTCTGCGGCCTATCGCCAGCTTCTTGAGTCAGCTTTGTTTCCACGGATGCAAAACGTACCACTGCGGCAGAGGCGTCGAAGGATGATATTTCAGCACGACAATGTCCCGTTTTACTCTGCAAAGGCAACACAAGCATGTTTGTCATCGACGGGACTCAAAGGTAACCGTTTGATGGTATGTCCGCCTTGTTCTCCCGATTTGAGCCCTATCAAAAAGCTATGGGGTATTCTGAAGCAGGCTATTTACAAGGATGGGAAGCAGTACACCTCGAAAGAAGATTTGAGGGAAGCAATTGAGACATACACGGACAATTTCATCGTTCCGAAATAAAAAAATTGACCTAATCTGTTAACAAGAGAATTATAAGTGTTTACAGAAGAAAGGATCTTATGTAAAGTATTTATTTAAGGTTTTGATTTTGTGATATGACTTTTTTTGGCATAAATAAACATTGTATAATCATATTTTATTATTATAAACCTCTTACGAAGCTAATTTTTGGTCGCCATGTTGTTTTTCTATAATAAGCTAATACCGAGGCACGTTTGGAAAGTGGTTAAAATCTTTAAACATTGCTGAAGTGAAAGTCACATTATAAAATGTTCTGAAGATGTAGGACACGGTCGCACTCATTAATTAAAGATACCATAGAAGTATAAGTTCAGTTCTACCGATAATTAATGTTCTATCATTAGCAACGACTTTAAGCTAATAGCGTAGCATTGTATATATATATATATATATATATATATATATATATATATATATAACTTATCATAAATGATGAATAATATAATATGCAATTATTTAATGTTACAGTAGTATACAACGACTATTTATAGACCTGAATTTAGTATAGGGATCAAATACGAAATTGAGAGAAATTAAAGCCAGCTCATCGACAAAAAGTGCAAAAAAACAACTGAACATGGAAATAATATGGTATTGCGTAATATAATGCAAGCAAGATTAAATAATTATCGTTCTGAAGGATGTTTTTCCTAAGGTCGAATTTATCCATTATCCATCCGGCTAAAGTCTAATAATACCTAGTAACTATCGTATGAACGATTAGGAACGATTAAAAAATACACACACACACACACACACATATGTATATATATATATATATATATATATATATATATATATATATATATATATATATATATAACCACTAGAAAAAAGAGACAGATCTCACAGCATATTCTTCCTCATAAAGTGCAGCTCAAAGTTACTCTCACATTCTTTCTGCCTATGTTCTTTAGCCAACCAATATGGATTATACACATTCTTGTGCTGAAAGAATGTGTTGACCACATACCTGTATCTATCAGAATCGAGATCTACGACTCTGTTTCCAATTTCATTCTAGATGTACCAAAATGTTACGTTATCTCACCTTTCATATTGTCACCTATTCGTTCATTCACATCACAAACGATAGACGGATACCTAATGCCAATTACACTCACCACTCCTCGCAATTATTCCATTCAAAGAGTATTAATTAGACACTTAAAAACACATCCACCCATGGAAAAAGACCCGGTCGTCCACACTGCCTGATTTCCCCCTCGAAAGCAGGCGATTTCGCTCTTGACCGAGTCCAAGGGCATTCGAGTCAAGCCCTTGAAGCAGATTTAGGAAAGGATTTTTTATGTGTTGAAGTACCAAAAGCCTCCTTCAATGGCCTACTTGGAAAAAACAAACGACCGGAGTGAAGGTAAAAGAAGAACCTTAAATGGATAAAACAATATTTCGATATAGGGCTTATTAAAAACCCTTTTAGCTGTTTTTTTTTAATTAGATAGAACAAAGTGTGTATTAATGTTAAAGTACGGTGGACAAGGGGGAGATTCGCTCTAATAGCCCAGGAGGGGGGGGGGGAAATGTGTCTGTATTATTCCTACCCTTTTCTTTTTCTATACCCCCCCTAGTGTCTATCCTTCTACACACCTGCAAGGAGTTAACAGGTGAGATCAAGACGTTTGCGTGCCCTCCCGGCCCTAAGGCTGGGAGGAAGATCTGTGGATTTCCTCCGCAAATTTTCACTTCCTACAACTTCACCACATTCAGGCCTCACAATCGTCCTGCACGATGCAGCCTCGTAGCTATTGCGCCTCAAATTCCATGACCCCCCACTCCCCACAAAACTTCTTATCCACTTTTGTCTCTTCCTTTCTTACGTTTCTTCATCCACACATCAACCAATTTAACCTCGCATACAACAGTCATGGGGCCAACACCTTTTCCTATCATCTCTTCCTCACCAGGAACGTTTCAATCGCACCTTTACATTCAGCCTCTCTTTTTGCTCCAACCTACACAGACTTATGCACATATTTGTGTTAAAAAATGATTTTGTGTGCCATACGCGCATTTCTCCATACACAGAAACACCCCCTTTTTTCTCTCTTTATCTCTCTCTCTTTTTCTTTCTCCCTCTTTCTCTCTCTCTCACTCACACTTACACTCACACTCTCTTTGTGTGTGTCTGTCTCCGTGTCTATGTCTCTGTGTCTCTCTATCTTTGTCTCTTTCTCCCTCTCTCCATCCATATCTATCTCTCTCTCTCTTTGTGTATCTCTATATCCGTGTCTTTGTCTCTCTTTGTCCTTGCATCTCTATCTCTGTCTCTCTCTCTCTCTCTCTCTCTTTGTGTATCTCTATATCCGTGTCTTTGTCTCTCTTTGTCCTTGCATCTCTATCTCTGTCTCTCTCTCTCTCTCTTCCCCCTTGTATGTGTCTCTGTCTCCTATCTCTGTGTTTCTCTACTTTCTCGAGAAAGTAGAGGGAGAGGTGACGCCCCATTGTCACGGGAAGAGAGCTTGTGTGTACCTTTGACTTTTCGAGCTATGTCGGTGGGGGTACCTCTCTTCTGGGTACCCCTGGTAGGGCTTCCCTTGTCGATTTGGGTGGAAACGAGGTTTCAGACTAAGTGCGTCTTTCCTTCCTTTTTATACTTTATCCTTCTCCTTTTTTACTTTTATCCTATCTCTTCCGCTTATACAAAAAGAAAAAAGCAAAAAAAAACCCTACTCCTATCGTGTCACTCTTACCCTTTTTTTCCTCTATCTACATATAAGGACCTGGCACCTACCTCATGCGTCAGAAGAGAGGCTTTGGAACCTCTAGAAACAACGCCAATCGACGCTCACTGGTTGCAAGAGACTAGGACTACATGTGTCCTAGGTGTTGGAGCACGATGAATGGGATGAGGGTAGTGCCCCGTTAACCCCTTCCCTGGCGCGTAATTATTGACCATTCCCAGTCACCGTTGATGGGTGTCTCTGGTAGCATTGGTCAGAGGGGACTGCCCTTTGTTTCCAAATTGGTTTCCAGGCCAATAAAAAGCCTTGGGTCGAGTCTCTTGGTGTGGCGGAATATCCATTGAACGCTGCTCCGAGATCTTAGCTGTCATGAAGGGAACTAGTAGGAGTTTAGTACGGGGCGTGCTCCGTTGTTTCCCTGGTGAGAAATCGATGGCCTCTTCGGGGTCCGTCAGTGCTGCTTGGTTGGGAGCAACGGCACACCGAGGTTTGACGACTCGGTCAGACGAACAGCAGCACATGGAGCGTGCCTTCTTAAAGATCCGAAAAGTCTCCAAAGGATAAGCGGGAGCGACACACGTGGGGCGAAATCGCCACCCTCCTTTTTTATTTACTGATTGGTCGCAAAGCTTTTACTGTCATAAAGTGTCCAAAATGACGGACAGGAAAGGACCAGGAGCACTCAAATACACGTGCACAATATGCCAGATAAATAAGTGGTGCGTGGACTTTCCGGAGGGGTGTTATTCAAAATGCCAACGGCTAGTTCCTGCACCGACTGCATTCTAAACGGCGATTCCCAAGCACGAGGTTTGAAGCCCCTGCTAGCGGCCCGCCTTCGCACTACTGTAAAGGTATGCTGCGAGCCAGGACGGCAAAACTACCACATCACGGTAGAGGCTGAGAAATCTCAGATCCCCGACAATTCAGTCGTTGCCCTGATGGTCTGTGGCAATGACCTCTACCTCCGAGGAGGCAAAGTAGGCCTCAGTGAAAAAATTCTAAGCACGGTTATGGGAGCCGTGGACGACTGCGGATTGAAAACTCGCAGACGGGTCATTGTAGGGATGCTCCCAAGAAGAGGTCCTAGCCAGACAGCTCACTCAAGAAACGTGATCTTGAACCAGCACCTGGCCGACCTCTGTACGGCTGAGGGGGTCTTCTTTCTGGACCATTACCGCATCTTTTACGGTCGAAACGACCTCTACCAAAGGGACGGAGTGCACCTTTCATTCAAGGGAAAGGCCATACTATGTAACCTAATCCAGGATGTCGTGGAGCGTACGCAGAGGAGCGTCCAACCCAGAGTGAAGGCGGACGTAAGACAGTATGCCCGTGTCACTCCTGGAACGACCTTCTTAGATGTGGCAAAGAGGGGTACTGCCACACAAAAAAAGCCGAGAAACGGAAGAGCGTAGAGAGTCCTACACTGGGAGACTCCATCAAAGTTCTTCTGTTCAATGCGAGGTCAATCAGGAATAAGTTTCTTGTGCTCCGTGGCCTCGTAGCAACAGAAGAACCTGAGATGGTGGCCATAACGGAGTCGTGGATAAAAACCTCAAGCCGAGATTTTGAAGGTGAATTCACGATTCCCAGTTACCAGCTCTTCCTGAAATATAGGCCAGACAGAGAGGGTGGCGGTGTGATGTTGTATGTCAAGGATACTCTCAACTCGACGGAATGCAACATCGTATCCGACCATGAACTACTAGGTGTTGACCTAGAGATAGGTCCTGTCAGATACATGACCCTGGTGCTTTACAGACGCCCTGCCCAACTCTTAGAACAGGACAGGAGTATGTACCAGCTGTTGGGCGAACTTGTAAAAGACAGAGTGTGTATCACCATGGGTGACTTCAATACTTATGTTGACTGGAAACGAGAGAACCCTGTGGCGAGAACGCACTACTCCTGGAGTTCACGAACAACGAGTTCCTGACTCAATGGGTGAGAGAGCCAACGAGAGGAGACAATATCCTCGACTTGGTTTTCACCTCTAAGGATGACATCGTTGAGGACCTCTCTGTTGGCGAAGAGCTTGGTGGCAGTGACCACCGACTAATTAGATATTTGTAGTCAAAGTCCCCAAGGCAGGGCCTGCAACTAGTAAATCGAGGAAACTTGATTTGAGAAGAGCAGACTTTGCAGGTCCTCGTGCTGGACTGACTGACGCGTGGCTAGAAGTGTGCGAGGCTATTGAAGACTCGTGGAACAGTTTCAAAACCACATTCATGAGTCTTCAATCGCGTTTCATCCCTCTGAAATGCCCTCGTCGGTCTTTTGTTCAACCAAAGTGGTTTAATCAAGAAATCGGCCAACTGCTTAGGGAAGAGAGAAATATGTACCGGTAATCGAAGATCTCGGGTGACTTTGACGAATACCGGAGGCTATCCAGGATAGGGAAGTCCAGCATAAGGGCGGCTAAGCGGTCTGAGGAACTTCGAGTGGCGAGACTCTGTAAAGAGAATCCCAAGGAGTTTTTTAGATATGTAAACGGCCGTAAACCAATCCATCGAACGATTGGCCCTTTGAGGAATGAGGAGGGGACATTAAAGCACTCAGATATAGAAAATGCTAACCTCCTCAACGACTACTTCTCTTTAGTGTTTACTGAAGAGTGTGTTGTCCCATTCCCCAGCCAACGTATTCCTACTCGGGGGATGAGGGAAACTGGAGGATATGGACTTTACCGAAGGAGAAATAAAAAAGAAGATCATTGATCTAATGACGAATAAGTCACCTGGCCCGGATGGGTTTCTACCTAAAATGTTGAAAGAAGTGCGCGATCAAGTGTCACGACACCTGAGCGCAATCTTCAACATGTCAATCCGGACCGAATGCGTTCCAAGAGACTGGCGTGAAGCGAAGGTGACTCCTATCTTCAAGAAAGGAGACTGTAGCCAACCGTCGAACTACCGACCTATCAGTCTGAGTTCGATAAATGGTAAACTCATGGAAAGCATCGTGGTGGACAAAATGACGTCGCATTAAGAGTCAAACCTGCTACTGACGAACCTTGTGGAATTCTTCCACTTCGTCTTCAGTGAGCACGATCGGGACAAGGCAGTGGATGTGGTGTATTTAGACTTTCAGAAAGCTTTTGATAAGGTATCACACCGCTGCCTTCTCCGGAAAGTGCGAGCGCTGGGCATATACGGAAAATTAGCAGGCTGGATAGAGAACTGGCTAAGTGGCAGACGGCAACGGGTGGTGGTGAATGGACAGGCTTCTAAGTTACAAGGAGTTACAAGGATAGTAAGTACCTCAAAAGAACATTCGTTCCATTTCAATGGAGGTACTTATTTTTTTGTATTTATTTGCTACATCTAAACTTTTTATTATGCTACTTGTGCTACATTATGCAAGAGTTAACTCTTTTTTGTCAATTTGCTGTTCTCTCATAACTTACTTATTCTATATAATATTTTACATGCTAATATATATATATATATATATATATATATATATATATATATATATATATATATATATATACATTCAACTTAGATTAGGGTTTCTCGTCCAATATTAGAACATAAACTCGTTCTTTGTCTTTGGTTAATGATTCTGAGCTATAAGGAATATTTAGAACATATTCATGTCAAAAAGCATTTTATTATGATTTCATACAATAAATATATTTTATAATAAATACAATTAATATTTTGTAAATCTTAAAATTAGCATACAAATTTTATTTTAACTTATTAGTCACGTCACATATTATGTTAGATTTCTTAAAATTTTGTCTAATTTCTTTTTTAAATTTTCTACTGTATTACATTTCACTACATCCTCTGGTAATTGATTCCACTTGTTCACAATTTTATACGCAAATGAGTTCCCACATATATTTGTGCGAAAATTCTTGGGTTTTATTTTCATTCCGTTTGATCGCGTAGTAGATGTGCTAAACTGAAACCAAATATTAGAGTCGACATTTTCTATTCCTTTTAGTATTTTAAACATTTCTATTAATTGACCTCTCAATCTTCTTGTTTCAAGGCTGAATAAATTTAATCTTTCTAATCTTGTTTCATAATTATAATTCCTTAGTTCTGGAATCAATTTCGTGGCTCTGGCTTGTACTTTTTCTAACTTCTCAATATCTTTTCTTAAATAAGGAGACCAGGCTTGGGAACAATATTCTAATTGTGGCCTTACTAGTGCATTGTACATATTCAGAATTGTAATTTTATTTTTGAAAGTGATTTGGCGTTTTATATATCCAAGAATCCTTTGCGCTTTCTTTTCGACTTCGATGCACTGCCGTGAAAACTTTAGATCGTTTGAAATGTAGACACCTAGGTCTTTTTCATTTTCAGTTTCTTTGATCTCATTGTCGAACAGTTTGTATTCTCTCCTTGGATTATTATAACAAATATGCATTATTTTACACTTTTCAAGATTTAAGGGCAATTCCCATTTTTCCGTCCATCTTACTATTTTATCAATATCATTTTGAAATTCTTGAACGTCCTGTTCAGTAATTATCCCTTTTCCTAATTTACAATCATCAGCAAACTTAGAAATTTTCGATAGTAGGCCATCATCTATATCATTAAGGTACATAATGAATAGCAACGGGCCAAGGCAGAGCCTTGCGGGACGCCACTACAAACGGAAACCCATTCTGACGCATGTCCGTTTATAACTACTCGCTGTTTTCTATCCATAAGCCAATTTTCTATCCATTTTGCAATTTCGCCTTTTATTTCAAAGGCTCTTACTTTACACATCAACTTCTTATGCGGAACTTTATCAAATGCCTTTCGGAAGTCTAGATACAAGATTTTAACCGATCTATTATTGTCGTACAAGGTATTAATATAGTGAAAAAATTCTAGTAAATTTGTGAGGCAAGATCTCTTTCTCCTGAAGCCATGCTGAGAATCATTTAGGAGTTTATTCTTTTCTAAATGCTTACAATTGTATTGGAAATGTGAGTTTCAAGGAGTTTCCTAACTACGGAATTAAACTTATAGGGCGAAAATTGCTGGCAGTCTCTTTACATCCATTCTTAAATATTGGCGTTACATTTGCCATCTTCCAGTCTTGAGGAACAATTCCACTCTCTAGGGATAAATTGAAAATTTGCGTAAGATGTTCTGCTACTTGATTTATGACTTCTTTTAAAACTCTTGGGTATATTTTATCCGGTCCTGGGGATTTAAATTATCGAAGTGTTTAAAATACTTCAAGGCTTCGACAGACTGGACTACGGGGATATTTTCCAGCTCAGCGAGGGTAGAACAAGAATCACGGCTACAAACTTGAACTGAAGCGATACCACCGTGATCTGTGTGGGAAATTCTTCACATACAGTATCTGTGGTAGTTGTAACTTACTTCCGACGGAAGTTGTCAACAGTGAATCTGTTGACCAGTTCAAGTCAAGACTAGATAAAGTCTTGCGAAATCACTGTTAAGACCCTCGCAAGTGATCTTCGAGGTTGCCAACGGACACCTTCGAGGATTGCGCTTAAAGTACCCCCCTTGTATGGACCGTAAGGTCTTCTAGGGTACTTATTTTCCTTGTAGCGTATTGTAGCTCCTTGTAGCTCCTTGTAGCTCTTTCCTAATTATTCTCTCTCTCTTTCTCTTTTATCTCTTTCTTCCCTTCTCTCTCCATTCTCATACTCACAAGTTGTACCAAAAGACCCAGCTATTTTTTTTTACATCTTCTCACCTTTGTGTCCATTCCTATTCTCTTCCACCACAAACTGATTCAAGTTCTTAATTGCCTCCACTACTCGACCTAACTCGTTCCAGAACCATTCCATCCCATCCTCCTTTCAACCAGTGCATTTTTCAACCAGGCACAGTTCAACTTTTGCAAATCTCATGCAAATTTATGCACATAATTCTCAAGCTCGCACATTCACCTCTAACAATTGCAGCATGTCACTGCACATTCATCAGCACAGCTACTCCATCCTACTCTTAGCACAAAGAGTCACTTCTTCGCATGCTATTCTCTGGATCTCACACAAACTCTTCATCTTCTTTCATTTTCCTCTCACTTAAAACAAGCATCTGAACTCTTCTTCTTTTAAGCACATCCTTTACCACTCTACTTTATCACTCATATACTCACACATTCCATACACCTACTCTATTTACACATTGGCGACACCTAACAGGAATAAACAGTCTCTGGCCGTGATATCCCCACCCATTACCCACACCTTTGTATTGCTCGTGATAGAGCGAATTCGGGGCGTAATTGTCCATAGTCCGGCTTAGTTGCCTTTAAGAGAAGCGCCGCAAACTGTATTGTCTAGTTCTGCAATAAATAACTAATTAGTAATTACTAGTCTTAATTCAATTGAAAAAATCTTTATCAATAGAAATTACCAGATAAGGTTCCAATGTTCAAAGTATTTCTTACGATATGTCTCTAGTAAATTAAATACAAGGTCAACAGACCTAAGTCGCGTGGTCAAAAAACTCATTGAAAAGTAAAATGGTTGCCACCCAACCGACCAACTTGCGGATCGACATAGTAACTAAAAGAGCCGCGTGCACGAGACTAATAGTAGATAAATGAAGTACCAAAAGACACGAGATAGGTACCTAGTATGGTGTAAGATCTCCTTAACCCGGCGAAGTGCAGCAACTCAACGTGGCATCGATCTCACAGGTGGACGGGAGACCTCTTGAGAGGGTTTGATCCAGGCCGTCCCGATTGTTATCCACCGTTCCGTGATATTTGTGGGTACCGGGTCTTGGATGTGAATCGACCCGACCATAAATGATCAACTGGGCTCATGTTGGTGTGAAGACGATGACCACATCATTCCTCGAACCCTCTGGAATTCTCCTCAAACCAATTGTGTATAACTTGGAGCTCGATGACATGGTGCATTATCCTGTTGGAGTATCCGATCGTTTTTGGAGCACATGAAGTCCAGGAATGGATGCAAATGGCCACCAAACAGTGCAACGTAGTGTTCACTGGTCAATGTCGTGTTAAGGTAGATTAGCGAATCGAATCCATGAGAAACGAACATGGCCCCATACCAGTATGGAACCACCACCATTCTGCATGATCCTTGACGACTACTGGGGTCCATGCCTCAGTGCCATAGCCATACACAACCATCATTCGAAACAACTGGAACCGTGACTTATTAGACCAAACCGCGTGTTGCCATTCTTCCAGGCTCGAATTAGTGACGTCACAAGTACAGGGGCGGGTCTGTGTCCGGTGTTATCGGATTAACAGGGTCAGTCTGCTGGGTCTTCTGCTCCCGTATCTCACGGAAGGTCAACACCATCGCACTGAACTAATGGGTACGCGTCTGGTACCTCGTGCATTGAACATGGATACAATTTAAGCCGGTGAATTGCTCGTCTGTTAGCATGGACATTTACAGGGGCAGACACCACTGGTCACGATTATTAACCACCCGTGGCCAGCCAGTGCACTGTCCACAGGGCGGTAATATCCCGTTCGAATTCCACAAGCAGCCTAGGAGGTGCTGACACAGACCCAGAAGTTGTCTGTTCACAACTGATAGAGATCTTGACACAGACCCAGAAGTTGTCTGTTCACAACTGATAGAGATCTTGACACATACTCAGAAGTTGTCTGATCGCAACTGATAGAGATCTTGACACAGACCCAGAAGTTGTCTGTTCACAACTGATAGATATCTTGACACAGACCCAGAAGTTGTCTGTTCACAACTGATAAATATCTTGACACAGACCCATAAGTTGTCTGTTCACAACTGATATTGAGATCTTGACACAGACCCATAAGTTGTCTGTTCACAACTGATAGAGATCTTGACACAGACCCAGAAGTTGTCTGTTCACAACTGATAGAGATCTGGAAATTTCCGTGACTTCATGGTAAGGTGGCGCTGCCCACCATTAGCTTTACATACTAGTATCCCATGACTTTTGGCAATTTGTGTATAAACATTTTTATTCGATTTAGTGAATGAATAGCTTGTAACACAGGGGAATAATTTTAATCACATTTTCTGGTGACTTAGATTTATCTGCCAATTTTAATTCGTTTTTTAATTCTGATTTCAAATATATAATCCATTTTACCTACATGCTATAGTTATTCTGTAATTTCTATTTTCTCGTTTCCCCGAAAGCTGCCCTGTGGACGGACAGAGAGGGTGCTTTTAGAAAGCAAATACTTCACAGTACATAGTAGTAAGATAGTAATAAGTGTTATTGTGCAAAATATTGACATTATTGTTTCTTTTTTCAGGTCTCATGTTAGAGTGATGGCTTGGTCAATTGCATTAATGATCCAGACACCTTCTGCTATATATGTGGCTGTTACATGCTAGTTCGTCAAAGGCGCAATATATCAAACTTTGTGATCCGCACTTATAAGGCATATTTTGATGTTCCTCTTGGTGATCAAGATAAGAAGTGGGCCCCACATGCTGTTTTCCATAATTGTGTGGAACATCTTTGTGAGTGGACGAAAGGAAAGAGAAATGGTCTTCCTTTTGGAATCCCCATGGTGTGGCGAGAGCCAAAGGATCATGTATCAGACTGTTATTTCTGTCTGGTAAATACTAAAGGGATTGGCAAGAAAAATCGGCACAAGATCGACTACCCCAACATTCTCTCGGCGATCTTGCCAGTACCTCATTCTGAGTCTTTACCAGTTCTAATTTTCAGTGGATATGCTTCCTCCGAGGATGAAAATGATGTACTTGATATGGACGTCCACGGAATGGATTCAGAGTCTGCAGATTCATTATCAGATGCTGAACAGTCATTAGCTCCTCACTGTTTCAATCAAGAGGATTTGAATGAATTGATACGTGATTTGGCGCTCTCCAAGAAAGCTGCAGAACTTTTAGCCTCCAGGTTGAGTGAAAGACATATGCTTGACATGTCGGTACGGGTATCATATTACCGAACAAGGGAGAGTACATTTGTTAAGTATTTCTCCGAGGACATACAATTTGTATACTGTCACGATGTTCCTGGTCTGTTTACCGAGTTGGGACTTAGCACCTATAGATATGCCTGCTGAGTGGAGACTATTTTTGGATAGCTCCAAGCGTAGCCTCAAGTGTGTCCTTTTCCATAATGGCAATGACTTTGGTGCAGTTCCTCTCGGTTACTCTGTTCATCTGTGAGAAACTCACGATGGCTTAAGAATGGTCATGGATTTACTTAAGTACCATGAACACAATTGGATCATATGTGTAGACCTTAAGATGGTCAAGTTCCTCCTTGGCCAGCAGAAGGGACATACAAAGTTTCCATGCTATATCTGTATGTGAGACAGTCGAGCCCGTGAGAAACCCTGTTGCCCAAAAGATTGGCTAGTTCGGGAAAATTTGGAAGCAGGAATGCCAAACATTGTTAATGAGCCTATCGTAAGTCGAGAGAAGATCGTTTTCCCTCCACTTCATCTCAAACTGGGGTTGATGAAGCAGTATGTCAAGGCATTGAGCACTGACAATGATTGTTTTCAGTACATAGTATTGGCGTTTCCTGCTTTGTCATAAGAAAAAATAAAAGCAGGAGTATTTGATGGTCCCCAAATCCGAAGACTTCTGAGTGATTCTAGATTAGTGAACACCATAAATGAAAAAGAGAAGGCAGCCTGGCTCTCATTTTCTTCCGTTGTTCGTAACTTCTTGGGAAACAAAAAAGCACATAACTACGAGGATCTGGTTACTAATATGCTTTTAGCACGTGATCTTGGATGCAACATGAGTGTGAAAAGCTGCATTTCCTAAATAGTCACCTCGACCGATTCCCAGAGAATCTGGGAGCCGTGAACAACGAACAAGGGGAACGCTTTCATCAGGATTTGATGACGATGGAAGAGCGCTACCAAGGTCACTGGGATAAACACATAATGGCGGACTACTGCTGGACGATTAGAAGAGATCAGCGAGAGAAGACTTATAAGAGAAAGAGTTACAAACGCAAATTTTTGCCCGATTGAAATCAAGAAGAGGTCATCCAGCCTGATGTACGGTCATTAATAAATTGCTTACTTACTTGCTTAAGGGAGTCCATCGTAATCCGATGATGAGCTTGTGTCTCAGCGTAATCTTCTTTGATGGGAGCGACGATGATTGAGAAGACTAATACGGGATCTACATTGTCGTCCACAGATGTTGCATCGCGGATGTCAGGGTCGCACGGTGGAGGCTGTGCAGCCTTCTCATGTCTCTCCTCTCGACGTCTAATAAGTACATTCCTCCGTTGCTGTACAAAGTTGTTTATTCCTTCACGGCATCTTGTCCTCCATAGTGTCTTATCCGAGGCTAATGTTTCAATTCACTTAGGTTGATATTTATGCTGCGCAAGGCCTGTTTTACATTATCTTTATATCTCTTTTTCTGACCAGCAGCAATTCTAACACCCTGTTCTAGCTTTCCGTACATTATTTTCTTTGGCATTCTTTCATCTGGCATTCGAATTACATGCCCGACTCATCTCATCTGGTTTTCCAACAGTATGCATTCGAGACTAGTGATTCCAGCACGTGTCAAGACCGTTGTATTTCGTATTCTATTTTGCAACGTTATCCCCAGAATTCTTCTTAAACATCTCATATGGAATTTTTCGATCATCCTCATATGTTATCTGTACAATGTCCATGCCTCACATTTATATAACAGTATGGACAAGCATACAGCTCTATAGACTGAGAATTTTGTTTCCAATTTTAAATTATGATTTGTTAGTGCGCGCACTCTCAGTCTTCCAAAAGCAGATGATACCTGGTTTATTCTACTTTGTATTTCTTCGTCTATGGTGCAGTTTGCAGACAAAATACTGCCCAGATACTTAAAATTGGGGACAACTTTTACAGGGTTTTCATTTAATGCAGTGACAGGCACGTTGTCAGGTAATTCATCCCACTGGTATATAATTTCTGTCTTGTTGCAGTTTATTTCTAAACCTAGCTGCTGGTAAACTGTATGTATTAGTCCAAGCATTCGTTGTAGTGACTGTTGATTGTGGACAACAAGAGCGCAATCATCTGCATATTGGAGTTCCAGCACACATTCTTGTTGTGTTCTTGTATGGACCTGTAAGCATCGCAGGTTGAAAACACTGCCGTCAAGTCTGTAAGAAATTTTTTTCCCATCTTGAGGTTTGAGCAGATTGTGGTATAGTTGAGTGGCTGCTGCCATGTAAATGTTAAATATTCCCGGAGCTAGGACACAGCCTTGTCGGACCCCAACATTTAATTGAAATGGCTCTGATTCCGCACCAGTCATCACAACACGACTCATTATCCCATCATGGAAGGCTTTGATGATGTTCAAGAATTTCTGAGGACATCCATATTTCCTTAATATTCTCCAAAGCAAGTCCCTATTCACTGTATCAAGTGCCTTGAAGAGGTCGATAAATGCAAAACAGAGATTTTGTTGTTGCTCTCGGTTTTTCTCTTGAAGTTGCCTCGCAGCAAAAATCATATCAACTGTGCTCCTCTCCCTGCGGAAACCACATTGAGACTCAGAAACAACTCTGTCAATTAGATGCTGATTAATTCTGAATAGTATGATTCTTGACAGAACCTTCCCTCTACTACTAGCAAAGATATTCCGCGACTGTTCCCACAGTCTGCACGGTCACCTTTGTTCTTATATATAGATATGATAGTAGCATCTTTCCAATCCTGTGGTAGGTCTTCTTTTTGCTAGATGGGGGCTATTAAATCGTGTAGCCTATGTATCAATGTTCTTCCACCATTTTTATATATTTCTGAGGGAACTCCATCCAGGCCTGGTGATTTGTGGTTCTTTAAACCCTGGATTGCTCTGTTAACTTCTATTGTAGGCTTAGCATCCAATTAATTTATTGTTGGGTTATCGGGTTATCTTGTAGTAGGTTTAACGCTGTGGGGTCAGTATGATTGCATGTATTTAGGAGTTGACTATAGTGTTCTTTCTATCTTGCAACAATTTCATCTCTTCGAGTGTATAGTGTGCTTCCATAAGCTGATCTAACAGGTGCTATTTTGTGTCCGAATGGGTGGTATACTTGTTTTAGAGAATCATAGAAGTTGTGGCTGTTTCCCACGTCGGCAATTCCTTGTATTTCCCTGGCTTTTTCAATCCACCACTTATTTTGAATTTCTCTTAAGGCTCTCTGTGTCTCCCCCCCCAACTAGTCTCCATTTTTGTAATAAAAACTGAGATCTCCTGTTATTTAAGTATGCAGAGTGCGTGTCATTTCTCCTTTTAAGTAGTGTTTTTATATCTTCAGAGCTCTCGTCAAACCAGTCTTGATTTTTTCGCGTTGCGAAACCAAGAGTATCCTTTGCTTCACTTGATATGGCATTCCTGAATTGTTGCCAGGCATCATTAACGGTGCCCATTTCATTGAACGGTGGGAGCTCGTTTAGCCTGCCGCGTATTTTTGTAGCGAGTGCAGTTTTTTGTCTGTGGATCTGTTATTGCTCTGCATTTCATTTCATCTGAAGGGCTCTGCGTCGGAAGGAAGGTCGAATTCGCAGCTGAAGCACAGATCTGACCAGCCTGTGGTCGGTCCAACATTCGGCTCCCCGCATCGCTCGTGTGATTAAAACGTCTTTTTTGTCCTATTTTTTAACAATCACATATTCCATCATGTGCCAATGCCCAGACCTTGATGCATCCATGTGCCCTTGTATATATTTTTCATCTGGAATATGGTGTTGGTAATCGCAAGGGAGTGTTGTGAGCATAGCACAAAAAAGCGATGCCTATTTTCATTCATTTTCCCAATGCCATGATGCCCAAGTACTCTTTCCCACACATGATTTTACACACCAACGCGGGCATTAAAATCTCCGAGGAGGATTATCTTGTCATTTTTGTCCACCAGTTGAAGATGTGCATCAAGTAAGTCATAAAAGGAGTCCTTATCCTTTTCGGTACTATTTAGAGTAGGTGCGTAGCAGCTAAAAATTGTGATATATCGTCCCTCAGTTTAAGGAATTCCCCATTGTACCATACGTGCATTTATTGCTATCGGTGTATTAGTGATTGATTGAAATATACGGTTTTTGGTAGCAAAGCCAACACCATAGTTGCGTCGCTCCTGAGTTGAGTAGCCTATCCAGTAGAATGTGTAGCCGCCACCATCTTCTACCAAGGAACTTTCGTTGAGTAGCCTTGTTTCACTCAATGCTGCAATATCAATGTTATATCTCTGAAGTTCAAGGGCCACCAGAACTGTTCTCCGTGGGGGTCGATTGTCATTTCCATCATCTGCTAGTCCGTCTATCAGGGTGCGAACGTTTCAACTTCCAATAGTGAATTTTACATTTTCGATTCTTATTCTTCGCCCACATTTATGGGGTGACCTGACGAGCGTGGGCACCCGCCCAGTTAAGGGTCAAGCAGACAATTTTGAGGCAACCTTTTCTATGCATCGTCCCCGTGTAGGGGTGAGCAGTGTGGTCCTAAAGAGGGCTACTCAGTCGCGCAGAGAGACGCCAAACACATCCGCTGCCTCGTCCCGGATAGTGGGCGATCATTAGCTCCACGCCGCAGACGTGTAGACTACCACCTAGGGACACCAGTCGCAGCCACAACCTGTCCCCGTCACCAGTCACCCATCGCTGCCGGACTACTCACGTAAGGCACAAGCACCTGCAATAAAAGTTTGAGTAGGTAAGAAGGCGTGCAATCTTCAGACCGACTATCTTGTCCACCAGCCGATGACCCCAATGGCAAGGAGAACCAAAACAATTGGGATGAACTAGTAGTTGCAGAAGGTTGCTGCCGATAGCAAAGGAAGTAAGTATCTTGGCGTCGTCTTTATGCCTACCTCAGGGGCATGCTTTTTCCTCAGGGTTATGCTCCCGAGGTCTTTTGCCCCAAAGAGGCTAACCCACAAGACAGCAGGCCCCCTCACTTGGTTTGGTCCATCAGTCGAGATGGTGTACCAGGGTGTGGCGCTGGAAGCCACAAGTGAGAGATTTAGGGTGGCTGAGGCGAACAATTGTCCAGAACCACCCCTTGGGATGCGACTGTTCTGAAACAAGAGTTACTACGCCTTCAGACACCCCAGAACACCCCCATTAATAAATTAGCAAAAGGATGATTCAAAATTACTTCAGAGCATGATGATAGGCGTGATAAACTGAAAATTATTGTATAATATTAGTTATTGATATTACGAAAGATCTGTAGCATTTAGAGAGAATCTGATTTCAGATTTGAATTCAGTATGCTCGAATTAGGTAGGAAAATGTACTTTTGTCAATTCACCAAATACATTGTTCCCCAGTGTAATTTATTAAATAAAAGGGTGTCGTTGGAAAATATATAACCAAAAGACAATACAAGTATAATTATTATTACGAGCATAATCTGTGTCTTAATTGAGAGTTATTTAGCCTATTACAATTCTTCATTTGTGATATTGTCCAACCAATTATTGTAAATGTTTTACCTCATGGCAATCAATCTCTCAAATGCTGGTAGCAGCTGCCTAGTCACTATTCTATTGGGGGTTCCGATGACCTTCCTGATTGACATGCACCTTAAAAATGAATAAATAAATAAATAATTCTAGATGAGCTAATGGCCTTCGGGGTTGACGTGCAACTTAAAAATTAATAAATAAATTCATTTGGGAAGGTTTAAATGCTCCTTAGTGGCCTCCAGCATCAAAAACTAATCAATCAATCAATCCTTGTGGCTGGTGCGCTGTCAATAGTTCTCTGTTGAGAATTTCATCTCTGTTTGCTGGTTCTCATAAAGGTTATCTTGTGCATTTCCTTCGGTGCTATTTATATTGAGTGTTCTCCTGTGAATTGCCTCTCTTTACTCTTTAGTGTAAAGGTTCGCTTGTGCATTTTCTCTGTTTGCAGTTTATCTTAAAAGTTTTCTATATACATTGTCTATCTTTGATGTTTATCTTAAAGGATCTCATCTGCATTGCCTCTGCTTTATGTTTATCTTAAATGCCCTACAACATATTGCTTCTGTTTGTTGTTTATATTAATGGTTCTTCTATACTCTGTAAATGAATTCTGTTTACCATACCATTTCTCCTGTGCATTTCTTCTGTTTGCAGCTTATCTTAAACATCTCTTGTACATTGCCTCTGTTTGCTACTTATATCAGGGTTCTCTAGACCATTGCCTCTGCTTACTATTTATCTTAAATGTTTCACAAAGTATTATCTGTTTGCTTTTTATTTTAATGGCTCTCCTGCACTTTGCCTTTATTTGCTATTTATCTGAACCGGTTTTTCTTGTGCATTGCCTCTCTTTGGTGTTTATCTTAAAAGCCCTCTTGGTGTTTATTTTAAAGGTTCTCGTGCGCAATGATCCTGTTTGCTGTTTATCTCTAAGGTTATCTTGTGCATCGCCTTTGTTTGCTGTTTATCTTAAAGGTTCTCCTGTTTCTTGTGTCTATTTCCTGTTTAACTTTAGGATCTACTCTGCATTGCTTCTGTTTACTATTTATCTTAAATGTTGTCCTGTGCATTGTCTCTGTCTCTTGCTGTTTATCTTAAAGTTTTTCTTGCGTATTGCCTCCGTTTTGTATTTATTTTAAAGGTTCATTTCTGCATTGCCTTCTTTTGAGGTTTATCTTAAAGGTTCTTCTTCTATGGGATTGTATATAAGTCGATGTGTCCTAATACTGAACTTTCCGACTTTGGTGTGCGACAGTGGTCGTTGTCGTAGAACCCTTTATGACTTCCTCACCCAATGATGCGGGGGGGGGGGGGGGACAACAGCCCTGATTTGGGGGGACAAGATTTTCAGAGAGTGCGATAGAGATTTAAATGGCGAGAATGAATTACTCGTGGCCGGTATAGATATTATTTACTAAGGCTTTGGTGGTCAGAGGATTTATACAGGAGAAAAAAATCTTTTAATTTTATACAAACAACAATAGATATTTACAGAATAATACGAGTATATAAGCGATTTAGTTAACGCCGTTATTAATTGGATCAAATTAAAATGACAAGTAGGCCTTGTCTCAGATGTACTAGGCTCAATAATTACACTAGTTACCCGAGGGACAACGGGAGGTGACTACTAGGTGAATCTTAGCCGTACGAGGCTCGATAATTACATTAATTGCCCGAGGGAAAGCGGGGTCGACTACAAGGTAAGTATTGTCGTACGAGGCTCAATAATTATTACAATAATTACCCGATAGGGACCAGGAGGAGATCGCGGGGTGAGTCACTTCGTCGGAGAGCGTCAAGCCTCTTCGACGATGAAGGAAAATGTAAGTCTTACGATTTTCTGGAGTAGACCACGAGTATGGGTACTCGGGGTAAGATATTCTTCGAAGAGGAGGGTTGAGCGCTATATTCCAGATTTAGTCTTTGTCGTTCCGAATATGGATTCCTGCTGCGAGACCGCATAGCACCTGTGTTTATCTCTCAAGGATTGCGCGTCATCAATAAATTATTCTAAAGACCTCTTATGATACCGCTTGAATACTTTCTGTATTGCGTTAGCTTGCTAACTGGGAAACAACGGAGAGATAGCTCGCGGCCCGAAAGCTCAAAAAATACTTCCTCGATTATCCTCAGGGTGGAGAATTTATATTATTCCACCGGAAGTTCCAATATTTGCCGACGGAAGCTTTATCGGTTGGGTCCCACAGCCTTGATGGTAAGAATCAGCAACGGGTTTATGGCGCGTTATCGCTCCGGAAGTTTACCGAAGGCCTGGAAGCAAAGCTACTTCGTTCGGAATCGCTTCTCGTGACTCGATCACACCCGCTCTCTCTCTCTCTCTCTCTCTCTCTCTCTCTCTCTCTCTCTCTCATTTCCTGACAGTCGTGTTTAGGGAGAGTGGGGGAAATATTACCAGGTAGCCTTTCAAAATTTCCCTACGGGTGTACGCATGGTCTCTCGTATTTACAGGATAGATCAATGATATTCAATTATAATCGAAATTATTAGACACCTTCAGACTGTATCGGACACGCCCATGGGGGTGCTCTTGTATCCATTAGACCAAGCTAACACCTATAATAAAAGAACTGTTCCAAATCACTATTTTAGCATTCGTTTTTATGGTCAAAGAACCCGGGGGGCGTGGTTCACCCACTAGTGGAGGCAGCGAGGATATGTTGTTAAACATCTTCAGAGTGCATCGGGATCGCCTGTGGGGCGCCCTTCATCCTGCCAAGCAAATTTATCCATTAGATCATTCTATTTTAACATTCGCGTTTACCGTCGAAATACTTGCGGGTTTTCACCCACTCTTGTGCCCAGTTATACATTGTTATACATTGTTACCATTGGCAGTTAAACTCCAATTCACTCAGCAATGATATGCGGTTACTATAGAGTGGATACATATAGGGTGGTCCGGAAGTCTTGTCACCCCCTACCAAAAGGTAATAAGAACTATAGAGGAACAATATATTAATATCAAACACAGGTATTGGTTTTAGTGTATTCACTTTCATTAACACTATCACACATCGAGAAGGTCAGTATGAACACCAGAATACACACGATCATGTGCCCGCACACTTGCAATCAGAGTCTCTTCCAAACCGTAGGAGCTCGTGTCAGCCATCTGAAATGTAGAAAATCAAAACACTATTTACAGGCGGGAAAAAAACTTTCGCGCCCCCCTGTAATGCCCGATGCACAAGATGGAACTAAAAAAGATATTTCGGGACTTAGCTAAATGCTGACGTAATTTATGCGATTCTTTCTATTCGTTACTTTACATTTCATCCCATAATCTGTTTGAGTCATTTCAGAAGTGTATGTTCTGAGGGAAATAGGAGTTAGGTAGTGAATTTATTTAAAAAAGGAAGATTGCAGATAATTTTGCCTTGTGAGAGGGACATAAAGGGGAATGAAAAGTTTATGTTACATAGAGAAAATGGAGCGCGATCATGTATGAAAGCTACAAGGAGCTACAAGGACAAGAAGTACCCTAGGAGACATTAAGGTCCATTCAAAGAGGGTACCTTTGGGCTAACAGTTGAGCAGGCACAGTTCTGCACAACGACTTAAGTGCCCAAACGGCCACTTTTCATGACTTTGTCCAGTCTTGACTTGAACTGATCAACAGAATTGCTGTTGACAACTTCTACTGGAAGTGCGTTTCAACTACCGCAGATACTGTACATGAAATTTTTCCACACAGATCGCGGTTGTAACGCTTTAGTTCAAGTTTAAAACCATGATTTCTTGTTCTGTGCTCAACAAGTGTGAAAATATCCCTGTAGTCAACATTGTCGAACCCTCAAAGTATTTTGAAAACTTCAATGAACTGACCACGCAGTCTACGGGTTTCCAACGAGAACAGATCTAATTCCCTTAATCTATCTTCATCACTTTTATGTTTGATAGAGGGAATCAGTTTGGTTGCCCTGGCTTGCACGCGTTACAATCTCGCGATGTCCTTTCGAAATGAAGGACTCCGAAATTGTACGACATACTCCAGGTGCGGTCGGACAAGAGAGTTGTACAAACACAGCACAATCTCCTTGTTCCGATATCCAAACTGACGCTTTATGTAGCCTAGCATCCTTTGGGCCTTTTTCTCCACCTCAATGCACTGTTTCGAGAACTTGAGGTCACTAGTGATTGTTACATCCAAGTCCTTCTCAGTGTCAGTGGATTCAATAGCAGTGCCCTTAAGGATATACTGCGATTGGGGGTTTCGGTGGCCGATATGCATCACTTTGCATTTGTTCACGTTAAAAGGCATTTGCCACGTGGCCAACCACTCCCTAATCTTCCGAAGATCTTCCTGCAGGCGGGCAGTATTTCCATCCCATGCAACGTTCATACCAAGCTTGGTATCGTCAGCAAATTTAGAAATCTTGGCAATGATGTCACCGTCCATGTCGTTGACGTAGATCATGAATAGTAGTGGTCCCAGGACAGAACCTTGAGGCACCCCGCTAGTAACGGGCACCCACTCAGAAGCCTGTCCATTCAACACTACCCGTTGCCATCTGCCGTTTTCCAGTTTTCTATCCAACTTGCTACATTTCCGTCTACGCCCAGCGCACGCACTTTCCGAAGGAAGCGGTGTGGTTGGGATAAAAATGAGATACATTTGTTTTTAATTGATGAATAACCTGATGTAATCGTTAGGAATGTGTGAGAACGAGATTTATATTAGTGAAGTTGAGATTTACAAGTGGCTCTAGTGTATAAGATCTGCAATGATAGAGGTAAAGTTGTGAAAGGCTCAGGTGAGTGATGATTAAAATTTGGAATGGGTGATATGTGAAATAGGATAAAAAGGGCTTTAGTATGCTTTGAAAGAATCAAAATGGAGAGTCTGATAGTTTTATTGTATGAAAGAAGACCTTGCATGGCTAACACCTTTCAGTATAGAGAATAATGCACATGGATGTGAGATTGATGTGGAATATAGAGTGTTATCTATCTTGGTGTATACAGATGATATGGCGTTAGTGGCTTAGACTGAATGGGATTTGGAAATACAGGGTGTGTGAGGAGATGAATAATATTAAATGTAAAAATAAGAGATGGCATATGGAGATTAAAATGGAGTGGAGTTTGGTATCGAAATCCATGAGCTGACGCTTGAAAAAGTGTAATGGTTTGATTATCTAATGTAAATCGTGAATGATAGCCATGTTGATGTGGTAGATTGCGACCACAAGGTTCTGAATGTCAAGAAAGGCTCAAGAGAAATTAGAGAGTCAGTGAATGCGAAAGGTTTTAGTATGGATTGTACTAGGAAATTGTATGTGAGTATGCTGTTACTAAATTTTAGTATGTAAGAGTGAGACTATGGAGTGAAAGGAGAAGAAAAGGTCAAGAATGAAGGAAAGGTAGAGAAAATAAGGTAATTATAATGTGTAGAAGGATGCGAATTAAGGGGATTTAGAATGTTGTGGGGGTTTATGGGCATGTATCAACAATAAATGAAATTAAACTTGCGAAAAGAGTATGTGAGCTTGAGTGCCAGGGTGCGCGAAAGAGTGTAACACCAATTAAAATGTGTGTGGCGATTCTACACCTGTTTCTCTATTTGGCTTCAGGTGGTCTGGAGCGCTCGATAATGAACGTCATAAACCTATATCCGTATTCACTCTACACACATGTGTATGCGTCACCTCCCTCTAATGCTCACATGTCCACCAAACCTTCTCCCATGTATAAAAAGAAAAACCCCTCCACTTTTACTTACAACCTCTACTCGTTTCGTTCCCATAAGGCTGTGAGCACATCCCATATATATATATATATATATATATATATATATATATATATATATATATATATATATATATATATTTGGGTAAAGAAATCTTCAGAGGATGTTTTCATTCGCCAGAGCGTGCATACATGACTGTCCCCTGGGTTGACTCTTACCTTTGCGTGAACCCCGTGCTTCAAGTGGCAAGGAAGACGCATCGTCATCTCATCGTCAGCCGCAAAGGATCTCGCGACAAAGGACGGAGTCACTTCATCTTTTGGGCGGTCTCTTTCTTACCATTTTCGAGTCCCGCTCGTCTTGGGTGGCAAGTCTCATCCTGATGGAAAAGCCTCATGCTAAATAAGAAGCTTCGTCCTAAAGCAAAAGCCTCGTCCTGATGGAGAAGCCTCGTCCGTCCGTGGTTCTGCAGCAGTATTCACTTAAGCAAGGGGACTCGAATGCGGCCCTTCGCCTACTACCACACACTTAAGCGAAACTTTCTTCTCCTCTCACTTTACGTCAATTACGCCCTCGTCTCAAAAGAGTAGGGTGAGGGCGACAAACTTTCGCCTTCGTCATGAGCATGGAGACCAGGTTCCCCCATGGAAATGATGGAAATAACTCATTGCTATCTTTGGAGCATCTTCTTGCCATCTCCCTCTCCACGGCGTCACCGCATTCCGACTCACTTGCAATGTTGGTCCGCTTGATTTGTGATTTGCAACACGACTCACTGCAATCTTTCCTCCTCCTTAGTGTCCACCATTGCTCTATCTGAAGAAGTGTACCATCAAGGGTTTCCCTCGATGGTTTTACCTTATTCCTGGGGATTTCCTCTTATTCCCGAGCCAGTCTCATCTTATCATCGCGGCGGTGGACCTATCTGCGCCACAATCTTAACCCGTGGTTGTGTGTACGTGACCATATCAACCTTTACATCCTGCAAATACCTCGTTGTTCGCGTCATTTAACCTACGAAAGGTCAACTCTTAATTACCGGGCCCAAAAAGCCACGCTACCGGAAAAAATAATAACAATCTTTTTTAATAAATATATATATTTTTTAATAACACTCATTTAATAAAAACTAGTTGTTGAATGGAAGCGCAACTTTGTGGCCACCCTGTAGTATATGACCTTATTCAAGGTATCTGTTTGCAATTCCCTCCATCCTCTTCTACAGTATGTCTGCCAAATGATAAGAACCATCGCTTCATTGATCGTCTTCTTGACGCAGCGTCCCTCCATTCTTATTTGGATCAGTGTAACCCGGTGGTTTTCAACCCGGGTACCACGAAAGCCAACTAAAGGTGCCACGGGAGTGACCGAAAAGTCATTTTTAAAATGCCTAAATTGCCCCCAAAATATGTATTTCAAACATCTCTAAAAAAATCTAACGGCACTTGAAAATATTTTGAAACTATCTTCTGTGCATTGTGCAACATAATAACAAGGAAAAGAGAAAGATTGCAGATAATGAAGGAAGAAATGAGAGCTGCCTTCTCAACTCCCAATAATAAAGACTTATGTGATACTCATCAAGCTCAAAATTCCCATTAAACTTTTAAAGGTAAGGTTTTTTTTGTCTTATTTCGATTGAATTAGGTTAAATGTGAATCGCTGTAAATTTTGAAGTGCTTTCCACGGAATTAAGTATTTATACTTAAACTATTTTATATTAGATTGCCACGGCTGCTTCTAGATAGCAATTAGGGTGTTGTCGCTGCTTCTAGATAGCAATTAGGGTGCCACTGTCATAAAAAGGTTGTAAACCACTGCTGTAAGCTCTCGAACATCTGTAACTCAGGAGGTGGAATGTAATAGCAGATAGTCAAGTTCTCAGAACTAGTACCATCTGTTCACCTCGAGCATATTTTATACAATCGTCTCTTCCTCTCTTTCACATCTGTTACACTATCTTCGTCGATTTTAACAGTTCCATTCGCACATCTGTTTCACCCTCTCGCACACTGCCACGACAAATCAGTGGTGTAGAACTAGGAAAGGCCATGAGCCTGTTCCATCACTGGTGTAATGGTCGCTTTCCAAAAATGCGGGGTTGGCGCATATTACCCTCGCAGGAACGAAAGGAAGGCGTGGCTTTCCTGGTGAGCGACCCCATAACCGGGTTTAGTTGTCTTTTACGATCCGTGCTGGCATCTCCGTCGAAACATTTGTAACGAGAGATCTGTAAAGAAAGTGGTGAAGTGGAAGGAGTGAAAAAGTGTGGGAGATTATTGCCGCACATCATCCTGTAGCATGGTTGCCCTTTCTACACCTGGTGCCCCCTTGTGGGGCTGCCCCACATGCTAAAATTACAAATTCTTTCCCATTATCCCAATCTCACCACGGCTCTCCTTCCACAACATCCATGCGAGAGGGGAGTTTATGCGATGAGAGTGTTAGGACGCGCATCTACACGTCCCATTGGCAAAAACGCACTGCTAGTCAATTTAGGCACCCTGTTATTCAATTCACGCACACTGCTAGTCAATTCATGCACATTACTAGCCAATTCACGCACATCGCTAGCCATTTTACGCATACTGCTAGCCAATTCACCCACATTGCTAGCTAATTCACGCACATTGCTAGTCAATTCACGGACACTGCTAGTCAATTCATGCACACTGTTAGTCAATGCACGCACACTGCTAGCCAATTCACGCACACTGCTAGTCAATACACGCACACTGCTAGTCAATTCACGCACACTACTAGTCAATGCACGTACACTGCTAGTCATTGTCAACCGCTGTGTTCAGGAGCAAAAAATGTGGCAGATAATCGATTGTTTGATGATTGGATGATGTGGACATATTTCCACATCCCCTAACTTAACCACATACAAAAGATACCTCGGCGCTGATGTCTTTGTTAGTTTTCGCTTTCCACTGCTAATAAATAAGGCACTCATTTTTTTTCTCCTTATTCGAAATCTATCGAAACATTGCAGTTAGCCAGATTTCGGACACTAAATTTCCAAGACACCTCTAGAATGGTTCGTCAAACTTATCATTTCATGACAATGACTATATGTCAAGACTAGGGCTACTTTTAATGACAATGACTGCATTTTCTCAACAATGACTGCATTTCATGACAAAAACATTTCATGACAATAACATTTCATGACAATGACTATATGTCAAGACTAGGGCTACTTTTAATGACAATGACTACATTTTCATAATAATGACTGCATTTCATAACCATGACATTTTATAACAGTGACTACATTTCAGGACTATAACTATTTTTCCTGACAATGACTACATTTTCATAATGATGACTGCATTTCATAACCATGACATTTTATAACAGTGACTACATTTCAGGACTATAACTATTGTTCCTGACAATTACTACATTTCAGGACTATTACTACTTTTCATGATAATAACTACATTTTCATGACAATGACTACATTTTAAGGAAAATAACTACCTTTTAACGACAATGACTGCATTTAATGACAATGATATTGCATGACAATGACTATATTTCACAACTATAACTACTTTTCATGACAATTACTGCATTTTATGATAGTGACTACATTTCAGGACTAGGACTAATTTTCATGACAATGACTTCATTTCATAGCAATCACTACATTGCATGGAAATGATAATATTTCACGACTATTTTTCATGACAATGTGATTTCATAAAAATGACTACATTTAAGGACTATGACTATTTTTCATGACAACTACATTTTCATAACATTGACTACATTTTTTGACAATGAATACATTTTCATGTCAATGACTGCATTTCATGACAATGAATACATTTTCATGACAATGACTATATTTCAAGAGATTGACTACATTTCTCTTACGAAATATTTCTCTTGCTGTAAATAATTATACATTGATTGCAATCAAAGTATTTAAATTGATTAAACGGTGAATAATATCATAATAAGAAACTCCATGTCATGCTTTGTAGTTTCAGGTCACCCTTTCAGCTGCACCCATTACGCAAGGGGGTGGAGGTGTAGCATAGGTAGACTTCCCCTTCCCCGGGCTACACTTGAAACTCTAAGTAGGGGCGCGCCCTCGTTGCTCCAGGGTTTCCTGTAGTCCCACCCTTCCCGTTTTAATCTTTCGCAATATTCCCTACTCTTTTTCTCCTATTTGCTTTACGAGCTCCTTCACACCTGCGGATAATTTCACAGGCTAGTCGCCGAACAGCTTCCATCCACTAATCCGTGGTGGGCCCCTGGGGGACAGCGCTTCACTCCAACACACTATCGCCTGCACCCTCTCCCCCTTCTCCGTCCATTCTGCTGACCCACTGTTTCTTATTCTTTAGCGTCTCAATCTCGGAGGCGCGTCATGACCGAGACTTATGGCCACCTGTCAGTAAGAGGTTTCCTTTAAGTAGCGGTGCCACACCCGGTCCAGCCGGCACCCGATGCACTAACTTGGAATTGGACCCCCGGGATGGGCGTTTAGCTCTTGCCACCCGACATATTAATGGGTCTCGTTGCCCGTTAATGATTTATTAAAAAAAAAATAAACCGCTGGCAATTCACGAAACGGAAATATATCCTGCTATGGTTGGAGTTAAACGGTCCATGGTCTTCCTCTCAGGAAGCTGTCTTCAAAGGAATCCCTGCCCAGTGAATAGATTCTCCCCCTTTTACTATCACAGGGGCCCGTTGTGAGGGTATGGAACGTACATACTCACAGGCCGCCAGACAATCGTGGGAACGAAAGAAATTTGTAATTGAGTTGACCTTCGTCTCCTCTCTCTCCCCCCCCCCACCCTTTCCCGAACTGGCGACAGGAAGTCGGACGAAAAGAACGCCTATCTCACAAAGAAGCTTAAATCTTATTTGTATTCTTTATGATAGCATGGAGATTGTCCAGAAGGCGCTGCGATAAGCGAATTGTCGTGAATGGAATCTCTCTCTTGATTTCCCACAATCCTCGGTATAAATAATATCGCCGTCCATCTCTCTACAGCAGTGTCCCAATTCTACTCGCGTAATCCTCACGTTGAACGAGAGTCGTTGCCGTAACGTATCGACTACCAACGCGCCGACGAGTCAACTTGGTCACTGTCTTAAAATTGTTCCTGGAAGTAAATCCCGCCCCGCAGAGTCTGTGACTAGAAGAGTACGCTCTGTTGCTCAACATAACTTGAGTAAGAAAAGGAACATCCAAATAGTTACTGGAAGTTACTATTTGTTAGTGTCACATCCAGTTAGGAGTGAACTAACCGGAACTGCAGCCAGCAGCCCCGAACCCGTCGTCTTATCCCCCCTCTCCCCGAGAACTCGTGTTAACGCCACCCGAACCACCCCGTCTGGACCTGAGTAGTCGTCTCTCCAATCCATCAATTAATGGTAATCTGTAAACCCAGTGTCCGTCTATTCTTAAATTACCTATTTAATTAACCGTGATTGATACTCCGATTGAGTCATTATAAATCTAGACGCTTAACGTCAGTGTTTAATATTTAATCCTTAATTTTGCCTGTTAACTATTGCTAATTATTATATTTGTGTGAAGTAAAGTTTATTTTAAGTACGTGTGTTTATTTGTGGCTCCTCCCTTTTGACGTACCCTTGGCAAGACTTTAATTAAGCATCCTTTCGGCTAATTTATTCAACCTGTATTATGCACTCTTAGAATTCAACAATCACAAACCTCCCCCCAGTAACAAGTGGGACCTTTATAGTGAGAATCCTGGCTACGGCACAACCCGCCTCTAACCAGCCTTCGCACGTTCAGTAGGAATTAAAGCCTACCTATATATATATATATATATATATATATATATATATATATATATATATATATATATATATATATATATATATATATGATCGTAGGATTGAGTCATAGGGTCAATACCACCGACTTAAACAAAAGCGGTGTGTCCAGATCAAGGACTAGAATAATTATTGGACCAGACTATGAGCAATTCTACGACACCCGTCCAAGTAAAAAAGAAATAGTGTACAATACTATCGCCACTCCAGGAGGAAGCTATTATTTTGTTTCTTTGCATTTTTTTAAGCAGTGTCTGGAATTCCGAACGAGGTTTTTTTTCTTGGACCTTAATGGGTTTATTTTTTTTAGTGGAATAGCTTTTTTTTCTCTTTCTGAATGTTAGTTTTTATTCTACATCTGTTGCCACTGATTTTTATTTTATTGATTTCATAGAAATTATTAACAGTGATTTTTTTTCGACGAGAATGCAATTAATTTCTTTGTATATCTCATAGTTTGGGCTTCTCCAAGTTCATCTTTTCTGGTGATTCTTTTTGAACATAGTGTTTACAATTTTGAAGTCTTGGGCTAGTGTAAAGTTAATCAAATCGTGTCCACTTTCATTTCATTCCCCATTGAGAACTTCCCCATGCATGACTCATTACATTGCCCAACTTTTGCATTAAAATATCCCATTACGATGCTAAAATGTGCATTGTTTTTGTTTAGGCTTGTCCGTATGTCATTATAGAATCTATATAATTATTCCTGCGTACTATCAGATATTGGTGAGTATATTTGGTCCATTTTGAGGTTGTACTTCTTAGAGTAAGCTACATACTCTTTCTGATATGCCGTGAAACTCTACTGCCATCTCTTTGAGCACTCTATGTATCAAGACTCCAACTCCACGCTGCCTTTGGTCTTCTTTTCATTTGTCGTAGATAGCTACTAGGAAAAATCATGAGATGAGTAGTGCCTCGGTGACGCCTCGTGCTTCATTGTAGAGCTAGAAACAAAATAGCAAAAAAAAACCTGCTAGAAAATAAAATATTATAAATGTAAAAAATAATATATAAAATGTTTTATATATTATAGATAGTATAAAATAATTGGATCAAGACAGTATTTTTCCCTAACTCTAATTTAGGCTTTTTCCCTTATGTTAAAAAATTAATAAATATATAAATAATATAGCTAATGAAGAACATTTAAATAAAAAATATTCATTAATTAATTAAATCTAATAAGTTATCGAAATTGTCCTTCCACATCCATTCTCAAAGAAATTTATTGATTAGCTTTAGTCTGCAAGGGTTGACTTCACGAAAAGGGACCACTATTTTTATGTCCTCTATCGATAAAGGTTAATTGTGGGACCCAATTACCTTGATGTAAATATTTACAACTTAACCTGACTAATTAACCTAAACTACTATTATTAGTCATAAAAAGATGCTTTACAGAAAAGCTACAAAGATTAGGTTAGATAATAATAAGTTAGGTTATATTCTTACATAAAGAAAATGATTTATAGATGTCAACCTTTATAAAATAAATAGATTATCGATATAAATTAACAATAGATATATCATTACGACACTCAAATTATTACGCGAGTAAATATAAATTCCAAGAACCAAAAACAGAAAAGACCGGACACTAAGCAAGAGTTATTTACACCGTGATACATCAGCTGAGAGCATCACAACTCGGTCCATTTTGCCTGAAGTCGGTTCTCTTTGGTAAAGATCCAAGGACAACTTATTCATCAAACAGGACGTTTGACTTAGTTCCACGTGGTCCTCCTCAGCTGGTAGAAAAAACCCTAGCCAAATAGCACAAATTTGAAAGTCTCCGTACATGCAGAAGCACATGACAAAATGTTAAAAGCTTGGAAAGTTTCCACCAGAGGGCATTAAACCATCTATTGACACAATAATTCCAAGAATCATTTTATAAGCTACTTACATACGGACATCATTAGTAAATATTACACATCCCCTATAATTCGGCTATCTAGCCAACGCAATTATAGATGAAGGATCTGTAAAAATTTTATTTTAAGACAACACATTGGGTAAAAAAAAAAAAATCTGGAATTTTTTGTGCCTCCTGCAGATTGTGAGGCCCTAAGCTGAAGCTTATTTAGTTTGTACCTAAAGCCTCCCCAAAATGGAGTAAGGAGACTTCATTTTTCCTAAGCTGTTTGCCCCACTGCTTGACGAGAAAAGTGAATCAGCGGAATTTCGAAATTAGGTTGGAGATCCGTTAGAGGCCTTAGCTACATCATCAGAAAAAAGAAATTGAGAACAACTTATTAAAAAAAGCATAGGACGCTACATACGAAATAAATCAGCCTCCCCCTGACCGTAGTAAATTTGGGGAGAGGGGGGGATAAAACTACAAAGACGGAAGACATAAAGTAAAAAGAATGAAAATTTTGAAATGGAAATGGGCACATTGGCTTAGAAAGGATGAGAGAAAGCTTTGATGAGAAAGCTGAAGGAAAAAAGAAGTAGGACTTTTGCGATTACAGGTATTCTTCCAAGAATAGGTGGAGCGACTGTTTTTTTTATGGAAGAGCTTCATACTTTAACATCTCTCTTAGCATTCTCTCAGGTAGAAGAGGTGCACGTTATTAATCTATGGGATGAATTTTGAGAGTGCAGCAAGCTATTCTGGATAGATTACAGATAGAACGTGGTAGGTTCGACAAGACTTTTGAATAATTTTTGTAGGGATTTTCCTACAGGACTGCATCAGTGACTGGAAAGCAGATAGGCGAAGGAAAAGAAATTGGTAAGGGTTTTTGGCAATAATTTTAGCCCGTAGGAGAGTGCTGTTCGCAACAACGTAAAAATAATGCAGATATCCAAAGTTCTAAAAATCTAAAAGATCGATGAACTGGAAGGTTTAGGTGCGAAAGACAATTTTTATATCATCGCGCTTATGGAAACATGGGTATAAAGTTTTATAAGTAGTATAAAGGAAAATCTGTAGACGCTATTTAACACAATCCCCACGATAATGAAAGACATCAATATAGATATTACGCCTAAAATTTTAGCTATAGAGCTTGTGATAATTAGCAATAAAATACATTTCGTCCTGGTATATAGGCCACCAAGCCAAGTAGAAGAGTACGATATTATTATTTTAAACGCTTTCGTCCTTAATTAGACTTTCCGAGCGTAGATTTTCCAAATGAAACGGCCGACAATGCATGAAATCGACTTCTTGGATTTATAAATGATATCTTTCTTCATTAAAAGTAGACGCGCCCACATTTGCTAATAGCGATCATAATATAATTCAATTCAATCTAAATGTTCGGAAAATTGATCACGAAGGCTCACATTTCATCACGAACTTTAAATTGGGTTGAAATTTTATACGGTGAAAACGTCCTGCTACTAATGTAAAATAAGTCCTAGCGTTCGTTCATTATAAATAATAAAATAATGCACTATAAACCTAGATATAATAATTGATCACACCAGGTTCCGTCGATAATTGGTAAAATTTAAAAGCGCATATTTGAACCAAACCGACTGTAAAACTTCGAAAAACAGTAATATTATCGAGAATCTAAACTGTTACTCTTATTATCGTTCTCCTGTCAAACGCAAAATAAAACCATCAACAGGAACTATGAAAATAAACTCTAGCATGATTGGCGAAACATGAATCAAAGCGGTTTTATAAATATGTAAATAATCGTAAACCAATTAGAGAGTGAATCAGGGTCCTTCGGGATGGAGAGGGTGTCCTTAGAAACGTTTCGAGTGAGCGACGTAGTGAAAATATTAAAGGAACATTATGAATATTTTTACCGTTGAAGGCACAAATAACTTAGCTACGATACAAGATATAATAAATATTGGTGAAGACACTTCTCTATCAAGTAGTGACATAACCAAAAATGAAATTAGGTATTTCTTATACTAAGAAAATAAACATTTCCAAAGTGCCAGGTCCCGATAAAATCTAGAAACCTACCCTAAAGAACTAAAAAGCGAACTGTTAAAATCCTTATGTTAATTTTTTTTTAATCTATTAAGAACGGAATAGTACCTAATGAGATCAAAGAGGCAAATGAAACACAAATTTTCAAAAAAGGCATAAAGACTGACCCTAGAAATTATCGCCCCATACTTCGGTCTTGGTAAACTCTTGGATTCCATTGCTAGAGAGGTAAATAACTTTATAAATGATATACAACAAGATTTTAGACGCGGACGCTCATGTTTAACTAATTTGCTTGATTTTTTTTATATCAATTTCAAAAAGACTTTTGATACAGTTTCATATAAAATACTTAAGCTAAAATCACACGGAATAGGGGGCAACTAAATTGGATAGAAGACTGCGTGGAAAACCACTGGCAGAGAGTTGTTATCAATGGTGTAATCCGAAAGTCTTGTCACCACTTGTAAATACATATTGTTTTAATTATATATTTCAAATGTTTTAATTTTCTTATTGTTTAGTTTTCTTATTGTTTTAATTTTCTATTTCAGATGGTTAACACGAGTTCCTACATTTTGGAAGAGAGGCTGATTGCAAGTGTATGGGAACATGATTGTGTGCATTCTGGCAAGAGCATGGAGACCCTCTCGATGTGTGACAGTGTCAATGAAAGTAAATACACTAAAACTAGTACATGTTTTGGTATTTTTATATTGTTCATCTATTGTTCTTATTACTTTTCAGTTGGGGGGGAGACATATTCTTCGGACCACATTGTAGTTCATCATAAGCATCAGTCACTAGCGGAGTTCCTCAAGGATCCGTTCTCCGACCCTTGCTTTTTTAATATGAACGATCGTGACACGAATTTATTGTGCGGAATTTCAAAATTTTATAACATGAAACTTTGTGCTAAGAAAAAAATATCATAATAGCGACTGTGAAAACTTGCACAACAAGAAGGAAGATATAGATGTAGTAAAATGTTCGAACGATGACATGCAATTCAACGTTCACAAGTGTAAGATGGTGCAAATAGGTCATGATAATCTCAGAAGAGATTACATGGGTTGTAAAATTTTAAACACAGTTAACATAGAAAAGAATTAAGGTGTCTTAATTTCGATTGATTTAAATTTTTGAAACAATGCCCTCTAGCGTCCTACAAGGTGAATAGAGTTCTATGATACATGGCTAGAAATTTTGTATTTAAATCGAAATATATTATCATTCTCATTTATGGGTCGCTTGTCTGGTACAAAAAGACCTTGTAATATTGGAACGAGTCCGGGACGTAAAGCAAAGAAATTAATTCCTAAAGTTAGAAATAGACGCAGGAAGGAATGCTGAGAAACCTCGATTTAATCTCACTGAAATATCGGCATCTACGCGGTCATCGTAGTGAAGTAGTTAAAATACTAAAGGAGTTCAGTCATATGAATTATGATTCACTATTTGACCTAGATAACCGAGCAACAACTAGAAATACGTGTTTCAAACTAGTAAACAAAAGATTTAACACTGCGATAGCACCAAAATTTATCCCTGATAATATATTTAAGAACGGAATTTGGGGGATGGGCTGAATAATAATAAATATTTTTTCTCTTAGTTTGTATTTACATGTATGTAATTTTCTTTTAGACCAAACCCTCGTTAATAGAGCGAGACAAGCCATAGGTCACAGACCCAAGGTTTGTCTGCGAAGCGCAAGCTTTCCCTGTAAGGTGGAGTTAGAGTGACTTGCTTAAGATGTCGCTGAAAACATTACCGTAAATATATTTAAGAAAAATAAATTGATATTACTTTCAAATATGATCTTTCAAAAAAGTGTTGTGAAATTAATTCATTATCTATATTCTCTTTTCCTCTACCTATCCTAAACCTTTAACTTCCGTCATTTCTCCTCTTTTTGTTCAGCTAGTCTCGAGTGGATCTCTTTGTATTTGCATCTTCGTAATTCTAAATCCTAAGTTAATTCCTTTCATACATAATACAACTCAGAAGGCGAGCTATCAAATCTTTTTGTTATTTTCCCCCCAAAAGGAATAAAGAATAGCTGTACGCACTAGTTTTCGCAAGTCTGTGTTTTCTTACCAGACCACTGGGAAAATGGATAAATAATGTTTGGAATAAAGTGTACATATTTACAAAACTTTTAATTAACGGACACAACCGGTGAATTGAAAACCCAGAGCCGGGGCAATATGACATGTAAATATTTATAATAGTAAATAGAGAAAAAGAAACAAAGAAAGATCGAGTTTGAACAATGTATTTAATTTTGTCTTCTAGAAATTTGATATCTTCCCATGTGACAATTCAAATCGAGGTCGTGCCCCTCTTACCCCATCAAAATTTCTCGGATTTAAATCAACTTTTCTGAATTACTAGCCTTGTGCTAAAATTTATTTTCAAATTAGCTACTAATTACTAATAAATTTGTATGATACACAAAAATTATAGTTAGAAATAATTTAAATAAGCTTGGTTTTATCTCACTGTAAATGGTATTTTTTTCTGAAACTTGTGCAAATATTAAATCGAAGCATTTAAACGATGACATTACAAAATTAAATTTATGGTATTTTCCGCATTTTGTCACCGTAGCCTTATTGCCTAACTGATCTAGAGTTTGAAAGTTTTAGTAAATTGAGACGACGATACGCCGTCATTCCCATGGTATTAGAGCCTTCTAATCAATAAAAGTTATAGAAAAAATTTTATTCAGCTTATCAAATTAAATAAGAATACCCGTTTTTGGTGCAATTCGAATGAAATTAAGTGTAACGATACTTTGTTAATTTTTCTAAGTTCTGACAAGAAAATAGATAAGGCGCCCTCTTGGGAGCCAGTAGCCGCATCGTTCATTGGAATCGCATCGTATTATATTAATTATAATTTTGAAGGAAAAAAAATCTGAATTAAAATATGATATGGACATTTCATATTAGTCAATTTTAAAGAAAATATAATTGATTTAAATAGCATTCGAGGGGGAGGCTTATATGTGTGATGTAAAGGAACGCGGTAAAAAAATAGAGGCCTAACGACATTTAGCAATCGCCTTTCGAATTCGAATTAGGCTTTCTATTTAGGAATATTACTAGTTTATTCACCCATTTCTAAATTATCTTAAAAATTATAATTTTGGGCGGAAATAGCCTAAAGTAGGCGGCGCTCTCGTTGTCTCAATTTATCAAAGTTTTTGTTCATTTGAATATTGATTTGCCTATAACTAAAATAGTAAAGACTTCCTAAGATTGAATAATGAATTTCACATATATATGCCGATTATAGTGAAAATATTAGTTTGAGAAACAACTCGGAATAATCGTTTCTTACCTAAAGTTATTTTGTCTCCACAAATGTCTTCGCCCGTCGCTCCATGTCGGAGAAGGTTTATTCGTTTGTAAATACCACTCTGGACAAAAATTCCAAATACTTGTCGAAGTGCAGACGGAAAAACTCCACACTACGGTTGTCTTTTCTTTGTGTTTTATGGGCTGGGAGATGGATTCCAGCTTGGCGCAAACGCCTTCTGACAGTAGTTTCATATGCATTCAATTCTAAGTGTTCACGTAACTCAACAGCACTTGTGAATGGGTTCTCATCTACTGCATTCCTAATAGCCTCCTCTTCTTGTGGAGTTGTTACTCGAGGGCGAGTCCTTCTTAGTGAAATTATAAAATATAATATGAGTTTCATCCATTAGGCAACACTGAAAATCACCAGCATTATCTTAATCTAGATTCGTTTAACATCTTGTCATCTGCCTCAACATCATTGGAGTTGAAAATCCTTGAGTCGTTTTTCATTATAAAATAAATCCATAATTTAAATAATTACACCTATTCAATTAAATTACTGATCACGTAACCAACCAATATATTAACTCGCGAATAAACAAACTGAATATTTTTCGTTATTAATTTTCTAGCGTTAGTCAGTTGTTTTTTTGTTTAGAATATATAATAGGCTATCTTATTATTTTAAGTACATTCAGCTTGTTTTTAATACTGTTTAGTTTGTATTTAAAAAATTCTTCCCTTCTTTTGGCAAAATTGCAGCAGATATTGCGGTTATTTTGGGGTTTATGGCCACCCTCGAATTTTTGGATTATATATATATATATATATATATATATATATATATATATATATATATATATGCTTAAAAACAATTGTTTTTTTAATGCAGACAATGTATTTTCTTGGGCAAATTAAAATAAAAGTGCTTTCGGATTTTCTTTTTTTAGGCTATTGCAATCGCATCATATTGTAATATATATAATTTTTAATGTAATTTAGAAATGGGGTGCTTCGTCCCCATACCCCCACCCGCTGGCAAACTAAAAAAAAAACTCGTAATATTCCTAATTTGAAAGCCTAACCTTAGATTTAAATCCAAATGGAAATTGCTAAATGTCGTTAGGCCTCTAGTTTTGCTACTGTTTTGCTTGGCCTCACCCGCGAATGCTATTTAATCAATGATATTTTCTATAAAATTGGTTATTATTAAAAGTACTTATTATATTTTAATTCAAAAGAAAATTCTCTTCAAAATGCTATATAATATAATATGATGCGATGCCTATTAACAACATGGAGCTAGGTGTTTTACGTTAGACTAGACTAGGCCTTGAACGACGGAAATTAATTCCGAATCATGTAGGTACACAATTATAGCATCTTAATTAGAGAAAAATATTTTGAATTATGTACAAAATGATAGCATCTTAATTAGAAAAGGAATATTTTAAGTGTTTAACAAAAATATTTAAAAAAAAAACTAAACTACATAAACCCTTACGGAACCCATTCTTTCGATGGATAAAAACAATATACGAACTGAAGATGGCCAAGATGGCGGCCAATCTATTTTTTGCTATAACCTCATAATTATAAATTTGCTTATTTTTTAAAATAGAGATATTTATAACAAAGCACCCACAAAATTCGTGGGTGTGCTAAACCCCAAATTAACCGATATTGTTAAGTAATTTTACGTGGTGTTATTTTTGTTTTACATGAAACTCAATACTTGTATATTTTAATGGTTTACCTTTGATTGGCCCGCTTAATTAAAACCATTATTTAATGTATTTTAAAACTTTTAGTGTTAATATTTGTTCCCTTCAAAATTGTTAGTGCTCCAGTTCTCTTAGATGAGAATCAGACATGGAGAGTGTCCGACTGCTTCACCGTTGGCACGACACAGGACTTGTGAAAGCGCTCCCTTATTTCATCCTAACGACGAATCTTCCAGAAGCTCCAACCAAGCGGAAGGAAGCTTCATCCGAGTATATCACTTTGCCCGAGTCTTCAACAGTACATTCTTTATATTTCCTTAAAAAGTAGAGCCTATATTTAAGATTCTTGGTAGAATAGGCTTCTTCGCAGCCTTTCTCGACTTGAGACCTATTTTCGAAAAGTTTCCGCCTCACTGTGACGGCTGAAGAGTTCACACCTGCCCCTTTGCAAGCGTGAGCAAGCTTCCCACTGGAGTCAACCCGATCCTTGAGGTGGAACCTTACTCATAGGTGATCTAGGCGTTCACTTGACGCTCTAGATGAGGGGTGGGCAGAAATATTGTTGGGGGGGGGGGGGGGAGCAGCAAGATTAGTTTTCGAAGCTGTTAAATTATTTCCGTCGTTTTCTATGAAAGTATAATTTAAAGGGGATACTAAATATTTCCTGTACATTATTTTCATTCCAAATATAAACTTAGATATTATAAGGAAAACCGGAAAGTAAAATGTACAACAACAAATAGCTTAAATAAAAGGAATTAGCTTTAAAACTAAAGGATGTTTTTATATAAATTGACACTAAATCAGAACTAATAATAACTTGAAAAAAATGAATTTAAAAGAAAGTAATTACGTATAAGATATTGTATAATCAGTAAATTACTTCAGATTCAATGAGGTAATGTTTCTTTATGATTTTTCAATATGGAGGAATAATTAGGTATTTTATTCGTAGTTGTGATTCTTAATAAGTCTGAAAGGTGGCCGTCTGACATCACGCTGGGATATTTAGAATTGTTGTACTTCATGATTGAAAAGGCTTGTTCACAAATGTATGTTGATCAAAAAAACACAAGCATCTTCTTTGCTGAAAGGCAACTAAGACATTTTGATAATACGTCGGGTGGGCACAGGAGCTACTTTCCAAGCCACATTTGGTCTAGGTCATACCAACGACTTCTTCACAGGAATGTAACCAGTCTTTTAAAAGTCCCTAATTATCCTAAAGAAGGCGCTCCTTGATGCAATACCTTGAGCAACTATCTCTTAGCATGCCAAGCTACTTTAATGTTGAGCAACAATAGTTGCACGCTTTTATTTGGAAATTACCATTTCGGTAATTGAAAAAGGCAAACATTTATTTTAAAAAAAGTATTATAAAATAGATTATAATTACACATCATTCATATAACCGATATTTGTCGCCATTTTATCCTTTTAATCGAATTAGCAAAGCTCCAATGACAGAAACTCACCTAATACAAGAACAGGACCAGAGCGCAGATTTTTTTAATTATTTTTGAAATGCTGAATCTTTAATAAATATGCAATAATTTAAATATTAGAATAATTATTCCTATCACGTACATTTTAAAAACGAATGAAAAAAACTAAAAATATATATTAGTCTCACAACCTTTGACCGTGACGGTAGATTGGCATTTTGGTATTTATTCGTTCGGGGCAATGGTTGTTTGAACTACTTGCAGATAGATCATCATATGTACTCTGTTTACTTCCGAAACCTACTATTGGTGGTTCCTGATTGCCGCATCCATAATAACTAAGATTCCCATTTTGCCCCTTGGCTTCAAAATTGCCATGTTATTCTTCCTCTCGTTGGTTGCTATCCGCTTCTTTATCATTTATTTGAAAAGGAAGAGAAAATTAAGCTCCAAATAAATCGGGTGTAAATTACGCACCCCCCCCCCCCATCACGTGATGGTGTAGTAACATCAACATTCTTTGAGTTTCTGTGCCCCAGACGCTAAACATTCTTTGGTCGGGTCATTGTGCATTTGTCGCTGAGTGCCTCTGAGTAGAACCAAGAATACTCGACTCTTTCTTTTCCCTACATTCATTTATCACTCCTTAATTTGACTGTTGAATGCTCGCATTATGCAGCTTTTAAAATTCGACCGTGGAGATCAAGTGCAGTAATTCCTTCTTCCCCTTGGTCTCGGAGTTAAGGAGGGGCGGGAGGAGGGTCTTAATGAGTACCATTTAGCATAAATGCATTCGGGGAACGATAATGGTACAGAACTTCTCTATTTATTATGATCAATCTATTATTTGCATAAATCTTTAGATAGGAAATCCTCTGCTCCGAGACAAAAATAGAGTTCCTGTCCTTTATACGCACATTCAGACGCGTGTACATTGATGCAAATACACAGAATAACCGTAAATTCTTGGCACTTCCCAAGATAATAATCAATATTAGGATTTCGTAAGGTTCAGACACCTCTTCAAACCACACTCGACGACCAGTCCCGTTCAGTGCCCTTACTGAGGGATTCCTTTTAGTTTGTTTGCTTGTGTTTAGAGATATGTTTATGTTAAAAAAAATAATTACAAATCTTGAAGTTCAGAAAATGTATTAAAATTAATGCATGGCTGATTTATTTTATTTTTCAGCATATATAAGCACATTTAGATGAGGAAAAACTCTGAGGATTGCTCATTCCGTATATCAAAAGATTTTCGATAAATGTTTTTTCTTACCTTTATGCCTATGGATATGAAAACCCTAGACTGAGAGTAAATTATTAGAAGACCAGGCAATAGTTTCGCCACTCCCCCTACGGGGGAGTGTATAAATCTAAAATTATTTATACATTTTCTTAACTTCGCCAATTATAATAATTTTAAAAAGGAACTCTAAACTAAATATCCCTCCTTTCAAAATATCACGTTGCTAAAATATAGTTACAAGGAAAGTAAGTACCCTAGGAGACCTTACGGTCCATTCTGAACTTCACTATTTGTAATTCTTTGAGTTTTAAAAAATTCACAAAATTTCGATACTTATATTTATTTCTGAACTTCACCATTTTTTTTTATATTATAAAAGAATTATCAAAAATAACTTTGATAAAAAAAACATAAGTCATTTGTCCACTAAGGAAAAAAAATTTCACCCATCTTCAAAAATCCCGTTATACAATTATAGAATTAGTGATGATGATAATGATGATACTGTAAGTTTTCAACTTTAAATATATATACACAAGAGGAGCAGCTTCGCCACTCCTCCTGACAGAAGGAGCTTGCGCTTTACTGGCAGACTTTCGGTCTCTGGCCTACGGCCTATCATGATTCTTTTTTTTCTCCATCTAAATTTGCTCTAATAATTTCCAGGCCAAAATTGTAATAAATTTTCTGAACTTCACCATTTTATTTTTTTAATATTATAAAGGAATTATTAAAAATAACTTTGCTGAAAAATTATAAAAACACAATTTCCCTTTTCTCCACTATTACTCGTAACTATCTCAATATTTGGCAATTGATTATGTATTGCGTGGTTGAGCATTTGGCAACGAGTGGCCATAATGTAATTAGGTTTGAAATTAATACGAGCGTTGAGGTAAAAGAGAGTTCACAACTAATACCACGATTTGGGAGTTGTAATTTTGAAACCTTCCGTGACCGGATTAAAAGGATAAACTGGGAAAGATGTTTTCATAATAAGACAGTACAGGAAATGTACTCGGAACTACAGCAAAATGTGCTCACGCTGGATTTCAAGTTAGTTAAGTATGTACGTCGAAAGAAGGAAAGTCAAAGAGAGCACCGTGGGTTAGCTCTTTAATAATTAACTTAATTCGGGAGCGTAATAATGACTATCAAAATTTTAGAAAAAACGAAACGATAATAAATCGGGGAAAATACGTAGACTCTCGAAGCCTGGTAAAGCGGGCCGTTAGAGAAGTTAAGCTGATATATGAAAAAGAACTTGCTATAAATTCGAAGTACGAACCGAAACGGTTTTATCGTTACGTTAACAATTGTTGTTGTTATAACTGTCCTTCGAATACGAAGACGACTCAAGCTTCACTCGATGAAAATGGAGATGAATTTATGGGTATGATGACAAAGGGTTAATGAAAGGATGAGTGTGGGAAGGGAATGATTGAATGAAAGAGAGAGTCAGAGAGATGAGAGATGAGAAAAAGATGCAAGATGAGTGAAGCTGTGCTTGCGCAGTGAGTGGATTAATGTGGAGAGGGGCTTGTGTTGGACCTATCCCCACAGCTTAGCCTCACACAGAATTGATGGTGGCAAGAGTTAATCAGGACGACCATCGACTCTGAGAGGTTGCAGAGGTCTGCCGGACATCCTCCTGCTTGTCGAAAGTCACCCAATGTGGGACCCCACTCACAAGCTTTTTCATTCGGGGTTGTGCTCCCGTAGATCTATCCCAATCAAGGGTAACCCACAGTTCAGGTGGGGTTATTCTCGCTGAGGAAAAGAAGTGTTCAAGAGCTCCTGAACAATGGAACCCTTCTGAATAATTTTAACAGTAGAAAGCCCATAAAGGGTTCAATAGTGCCGATCAGAGGTAAAGATGGTGTTATGACAAACGTCCCAGAACAACTTGCTAAATTATTAACTGAACACTTCTCGAGCGCTTTTATTATTGAGGACGTGGCACAATTAGCAACACTAGGCGAGGACATAAATCTTTAAAGACAAAATATCCTATCCAACATAAGTATAAATGAAGAGGAGATTCTCACATCATCATCATCACTAACTATAATTTAAGAAGGGGATTTTTCTGAGTATTTGAATAATAATTTCATCTTAGTTTGGTTATGATTTATGTTTTTTTATAAAAGTTATTTCTAATAATTTTTTTCTAATATCAAAAGCAAAATGGTGAAGTTCATAAATATATATAAGTATAGAAATTTTGTGTATTTTTTAAAACCCAAAGAATTGCAAATGGTGAAGTTCAGAAAATTTATAAAAATTTGACCATAACTGCTTTTTTTTAGATTTTAAATTTTAATCTTAGTAGCAAAGCGCAAGCTCCCCCCCGTATGGGAGAGTGGCGAAGCCTGGTATATTAATAAAATGAAAAGATCGAAGTCACCCGGGCCCGATGGGGTGTACCCAACACATCTTAAAGAACTAAAAAATGAATTAGCAAGACCGCTCTGTACGATTTTCAATCAATCAATAGAGGAAGGCCTAGTTCCAATAGAGTTCAAGCGCGCAAATGTTACGCCGATATTCAAAAAATGGGATAAATCCGAGCCTACTAATTTCCGCCCCATCAGCCTAACTTCTGTAATTGGAAAACTCTTGAAATCGATAATTAGAGATAAGTTGTTGAGCCATTGCGAGGCTAATAATTTAATTGCGAACTCCAGCATGGATTCAGACGGGAGTGCTCGTGTCTAACCAATTACTCGAATTTTTTCATAACATGATTTGCATCTACGATGAAATAAAAGAGGCGGATATAATTTACCTTAAAAAGGCCTTTGATACAGTCCCGCACGAAAGGCTATTGATGAAAATTAGAGCAATTGGAGTGAGGGGTAACATACTTAAATGGATTAAAAACTGGCTATCAAATCGTTCACAGCTTGTTGTTGTAAATGGGGCGTGTTCAGAGTGGGCCCCAGTCACCAGCGGGGTACCACAGGGGTCAGTCCTGGGCCCATTATTATTTATTGTTTATATTAATGACTTTAATAATGGAGTGTTTAGTAGGATCTCTAAATTTGCAGATGACACAAAGCTGGGAAGCCGAGCCCTTTCGAGACCCGATGTAGAACAAATGCAAAGAAACCTTAATAAAATTGTCGAATGGGCGGATAAATGGCAAATGGGCTTCAACATAGGTAAATGCAAGGTCATGAATTTAGGATGTCATAAATTAAAAGTAGAATACCATATGAAAGACCAAATTCTCGAATCCGTTAACTTAGAAAAAGACCTGAGGATTTTAATCTCGGAGGACCTTAAAGGATCGAAACAATGAGCCAAAACTGGTAAAAAAGCAAACCGAATGCTAGGATATATTGCTCGGAATTTTATCTTCAAATCGAAAGATATAATCGTGCCACTATACAAATCGCTCGTGCGCCTACACCTCGAATACGCGGTTCAATTTTGGGCTCCCTCCCTAAACAACGAAATAGCGCAGTTAGAAAGGGTGCAACGTCGGGCTACGAAACTAGTTCCTGGAATCCGAAACAAACCATACGAGGATAGACTCCGCTCATAAACCTACTATTACTTGAAAGTAGACAATTGATCGAGGTATTCAAAATCTTAAAAGCATTTACTAATATTGATTACAGACTATTGTTCGAGATGGACGAAAGGGCCAACACGCGTAAAAGGGTTTAAAATTAGTGAACAAGCGATTTAACTACCATAGCTCAAAATTACTTCACGTTTAAAATCACGCAAACATGGAATAGCCTGCCCAACCGTGTAGTAGAAAGCACGTCAGTTAATATGTTCAAAAACGGACTTGATGAATACTTCAATAGTGTAAATATAACGTAGTAGGAACATAGAAGAACACATCATATGAAATAAGGAGTTGGGAATAAAATAAAATGAAATGAGCAATAAAAAGATGCCAGCGACGCCTCCCTGAAGGAAGTGAACGTGAATTCCCCTTTTCTTTTTCTGTCTGTCCTATACCTATATTATTTTCATCACTTCTGCGGCAGAAGAGAGTACTGTCCTATCACCACCACCCCCTGGTTCCAAGAAGCGTGTTCGTGTATTTGAACCTGAATGTCAAGGGTACACATGTAGATAAGTGTGTACAGTAGAAGTGAAATAGTTAGAAAAGGCATGTAAAAAAAGGCCAAATAGTACACATGTAGATAAGTGTGTAGAGTAGAATAGAAATATTTAAACAAAAATCATGTAAAAAATATATATATATATATAAAAGGTACACGTGTAGATAAGTGTGTACCGTAGAGTTAAAATAGTTAAAATAAACAGCATGTAAAAAAAAAGCATGATACACTAACGTAAGAAAGTGGTACTTAACATCTTCTGTAAACGGACTGACCTTGAGCGGATCTTAGGGTCTTTGCTGGTCCTTGTTTCTGTAGTTCTGTATTTGGTAATTAATTACATGATTAATGTAAAGTGTACTTTTTTGAATTCTCATTACTTAATAAATCTTATCTTATCTTATGGTCGAAATTTTTTGAAAATGTTTCCAGTACATCTATCTTAATAATTTGTTTTTGGACTTTTTTCAGATAGATGCTAATTTTCTAAAGCTAAAGGTCAGAAAATAACTTTTATCGGAATTCTTTTAAATAAGGAAAAAAACAATCGTCAGGATTTTTTTTTTCAACTTAAATTGCTGTCACTTTCTTTTTTCCTTATTTGTTTTTAGGGGCCAGTAGCTATTTCCAAATGATAAAGATTAAAATTGAAAATCTATTTTAGAAATAACTTCGATAAAACTTTCGAATATTCGAAAAAAAAACAGCCATGCCTAAATTTTAATACATTTTCTTTTTGTCTTAAAAAAAAAATCCAAAATATTTGATACTCATATTTATTTTTTAACTTTACCATTTTTTTTTCAAACTTCAAAAGCACTCTTTGAAATAACTTTGATAAAAACTTAAAATATACCTGGGTCATAACCGAACTAAGAGAAAAAATATCTATTATTATTCAAAACCTCAAAAAAATCCCGTTCTTAAAATATAGCGTTACCAGGAAATGGCTTCGCCACTCCACCCGAGGGGAGCTTGCGCTTCGCTACTAAGATTAAAATTCAAAATCTAAAAAAAATCAGTCATGGTTAAATTTTTATAAATTTTCTGAACTTCGCCAATTATAATAATTTTACAGAGGAACTCTAAACTAAATTTCCCTCCTTTCAAAATATCACGTTGCTAAAATATAGTTATAGAAGAAGAAGATATATCAAAATAAATTTTCTGAACTTCACCATTTGTAATTCTTTGGGTTTTAAAAAATTCACAAAATTTCGATACTTATATTTATTTCCGAACTTCACCATTTTTTTTTATATTAGAAAAAAATTTATTAGAAATAACTTTGATAAAAAAAACATAAGTCATAACCAAACTAAGATGAAATTATTATTTAAATACTCAACAAAATCCCCTTCTTAAATTATAGAGTTAGTGATGATGGTGGTGATGGGTGTACTGAAAACAAAAAAAAAATTTCAGACCAAAACACCGTTGCTACAGCCAGATAAGCTGTAAGGTGGGATGATTTTTGGTACATATATTGAATGTTTTTAGCAAAGTTCATTAAAAATTTATTTAGAGATTGAAAAATTAGAGTGAGGGAAGGTTTTGCATATATTCAAAACTTTTATGTTATTTTTAAGAATTGTTTTAGAGTTTGAAAAAATATTTATTGGAAATGTTTTTCTTATGTATTTTAAGCTTTTATCCAAATAATTTATAAGAACTATCATTTTTTTTCTCACATTATACTTTTTACTCCCTGACTTACCTTACCTTGCGACATGCCACATCAACCCTGAGTATTCGAATGAATATGAGAAAGGTTTGAATAAAATACATTTTACAAATATTGTAGACGAAGAATTATTTAGAGACAAGATTATTAATAAAAATTTTCCCCCAAATAGAAATTACGATTAAAAAAGATAAGATCAAAAAGAAGTTATTTCAAAAGATATTGAAAGTTTTATTCTGGGGGAAGATATCGAAAAAGAAATCAGTAATAAATATATTTCAGAAATATTTGACACTATAGGAAAGATGACAGCTAACCTCCATCCGGAAATGGAAACATATACCCTTACCTTGGCCGTAGGACACAGACCGAAGGTCTGCCTGCGAAGCAAAAGCTAGAGTGGCAAAGCCTCTCTTCTTGTGTATTTGAATACTTTAAGTGTTAATATTTTTCCCTTTTCTCATTAGTCGCTGAGGATGATCCGAGTTGAATTCCGAAATGAAGTCCGGCCAATAAATGTTTAGATCCATTTCCTGGGTTTATATATTCCTATTATGAATCATATTCTCAAGGAACAGATCAATTATAAGTATGTGAGAGGATGCCCCCCGAAGGACCAGCATGAGAGGAAGCTCCTTGAAATATCCTTTTTCAGCCCCTTCGAGCCCCAGCCCCTTGGCGTGGGAATTCTAGAATCGACGAGAAGGAAGTTGTCTCGCGTTGAGCCGCCGACGGCTGTATTTACTTAAGCGGGACACACATCGCTCTCCTTCCCCCGCGATAGCGCCGAATCATCGCCCCCATGCCTCGCAGACATTTCCTTCCCCCGTCCATACAAGCTCAACCCGATATCCTGAGGCAAACTTCGCCGTTCGATCCAACCCTTTATCGCGAAAAAAGCTTGCACAGACTGGCGTCGTGAATTCTCTTGAGACGGCTATGCCCTGGTGTTATTTAATGGACAAGCTAGAGGGCTATTTAACCCTGCGTCAGAGATTGAGAGCCTTCCAGTCCCTCCGTTTAGACCGTGTGTCTGTTTCCCGTGAAGCCTCGCAACCCCTGTTTGAGTCTTACATCGTCGTTAAGATCTCACCAGCAGATCGCCCTTTGTGAAGGACGGGGCCCTATTCAGAGGAAAGCTTATCTAGTCATCTTCTCCCCGGAGAACTGTGCAGCCTCCCTCATCTCGCAACCCCCTTCAAGACTGCCGTGCCCCGTGTTTGAGACCCCCTCCGTGCCGCAGAACAATCTCTCGTGTTTGAGATCGCTTCTCTCTGGAGCACAGAAAATCTCGTCCTTCTGCAAAGAGTATTCTCAAACTCCATCTACGAGTCCTCGTCAGCACCCTCAGAAGTGCCTCCTCGAACACCCGTGCCGATGGTCTTCTCCCTCCGAACAACTCTAAAGCGATTTTGCTTTGTAATCCCGTGATTGCATCTCCCGTCATTCCTCACTTGGATACCATAGCATCCCCTTTTAATCGACTCCCCGCTCCAACTTAAATAATCTCCATTAGTAGAATTCACGATAACTTTGCATTCCCCGCTTAACTCTGTAACATTGTAAATTTTTCCGATCTAATTAACTATCCTTATAAAGCATAATTTGTTCCCCTTTTCTATATATATTGCCCTGTTTATTATCTATATTAAAATTATATTTTAGGGTCTTGATCTTTATATATCCTTGAACTGCAACTTGGCAAGCCAATAAATAAATCCCGGCCAATTGTAATCGCACTCAATCAAGGAGGCGGCCTTCCCCTCCTTCAATTGCTCCAAAGCCTATCGCAGACGGCCTCGTGTCGGCTATCTGCCAGTGCAGGTGTACGCGTCCTTACAACGAAACTGTATACACAGGCATACCTCGACAAAGTAATATATATATATATATATATATATATATATATATATATATATATATATATATATATATATGGTTGTACCACGTAGGGAGAAAGAAAGATTGATTGGAGCTAGTATGTACTTTCGTTATCTTAATAACATTTTCAAACTCACAATGGTTTATGAAATAGAGAAACACTGTATATATAACGGGTGGCCCAAAAGTTAATTCACATTTTAAAAAAATAATAACACAAAAACTAATTAAGTTATAAAAGTGGGTGATATATAAAATGAAAGAGGAGATCTTGGATTTCTATTATCCATAACCCTATATTTTAAGAACGAGATTTTTTGAAGGTTTGAATAAGATTTTTTCTTTTAGTTCGGTTGTCACCAAGTAGATTTAATTTTTTTATCAAAGTTATTTCTAATAATTCCTTTAGAAGAAGAAGAAGAAGAAGAAGAAGAAGAAGAAGAAGAAGAAGAAGAAGAAGAAGAAGAAGAAGAAGAGGAAGAAGAAGAAAAGGGTGTTCAGGGTCTTAAAATAAAGAGTCTATAAAGGGCATTAAAAAAAGTGGTTAAGATTAGCAAATAAGGCCGTAGGCCACACCCCCTGCGGGGTGCCTGTGTAACCAAGCTCTTCCTGTTAAGGAAGAGAACAGCGGCTTGTTTAAATATAATATCTTTCAAATGTTCTCCATTATTGTTAAAACAAAGGCGGATTCTTTGCACCCAATTTTCCATGACATTTTCCAAAACATCAGGAGTGATTTTGTCGTCGATTTCTTCAATGATGTTTTGTTTCAATTCTTGAAAATGATTAGGTTTATTTACGTATACCTTTTCTTTAAGGTATCCTCAAATAAAAAAAAATCTGGAGGGGTAAAATCAGGTGATCGTGGCGTTCAAGAAGCGTCACCTAAACGTGAAATTTACCGACCAGGGAAGGCTGCTCTTAGTGTTGCCATGGTTTCTCTCGCTGTGTGTGGTGTATTTGTCTTATTTCTCGTTTTTCAATCGTTTTACACCCTGAATAATTCTTGCTTTTTGCACCTTAATATTAACAATGCCTAAACGCCCTACATCGTTTAGTGTTGCTAAAGACATGCCTAAGCGTGCCAAGAAAGTGATGAGTTTGGAGGAGAAGGCGAAAGTGTTAGATAGGTCGAAAGATGCAAGAAAAAGGCCGAAGTTGCTCGAGAGTTTAGAGTGAACGAAAGCACAATTCAATCAATTTTAAGCTGTGAAAAGGCTATTAGAGAGAGTGTCAGTGAGTGTAAACCAAGTGATGAAGACTAGCAAACCAGTGCGTGATAAGGTTCTTGTTAGGATGGAGTCTGCTTTAATTATTTGGATTTCTGACGCTCATAAAAAAGGTGTTCCTTTGGATACTAATATCACTCGTGAAAAGGCAAGGCAGCTCTATAAAAAAAATGTATGAACAGGAATCAAATCCTGAAGATGGCGACAATCCCCAATCATCAACGTCTGAAGGCCATCGTTCATGTGAATTTCAAGCCAGTAAGGGCTGGTTTGATAGATTTCCAAAAGGTTTCAACTGAAGTCTGTATCGTTGCATGGCGAAGCTGCATCTGCAGACCATAAGGCAGCTTCATCATACCAAGAACAACTGTGGGAAATGATTAGGGAAAAGGGCTATAAGCCAGAATAAGTGTTTAACATAGACGAAACTGGGGTTTTGGGGGAAAAAAAAGCCCAAAAGAACTTACTTGATGATTGAGGAGGCCAAAGCATCCGGATTTAAAACAATGAAGGATCGATTAACTCTTATTATGTGTGCCAATGCTGTTGGCTTTATGATAAAACCAGGCCTAATTTACAGGTCCAACAACCCCAGGGCCCTCAAAAATACGTTGCTAGTTTATTGGATGGCAAATAAAAAGGCCTGGGTCACAAAAGTTCTCACTGAAGACTGGCTTTACCATTGTTTTATTCCTGTCGCTAAAGAATATTTGCTTGACAAAGGCCTTCCCTTCAAAGTTCTTCTTTTAATGGATAATGCTGGTGGGCATCATTTTGATTTTCATTGTGAAAGTCTCCAAATAGAATTTTTACCACCTAATACAACGTCCCTAATTCATCCAATGGATCAAGGCGTCATAAAGGCATTCAAGGCCATCTACACAAGGAATTTTCTGCAAAAACTGGTGATGTCAATGGATAGAGATGAAAAATTCAACTTGAAGGATTACTGGCGCGATGTTACCATCGCTTATTGCATTCAAATAATAAAACTAGCCGTAGAGGAAGTGAAACCCCAGACCATTAATGCTTGTTGGAAGAAGCTGTGGCCTGAGGTTGCAAACGATCACAATGGTTTATCTCCTGAAGAGATCAGAACTGCGGCAGTTACCACCTCTGTTAAATTGGCTAAGCTCCTTGGTGGTGAAGGTTTCGATGATGTAACAGAGGATGAGTTTGAAACCCTCATAGATGATAACTTGGTTGAATTAACCAGAATAAATACGGAAGAATCTGACAAAGAAGAACAAGATGAGGAAGTTCAAGCTGAAGAGGGGCTTACGTTAGAGAGGCGAGCCGATCTTCAGAGAAGAATTAAAAGTGTTCAGGCAGATTTGGAATCATGGGACCCTTACATGGTTCGTTCCATGAAGGCACACAATAGCCTCGATCTTGCTATGGGCCCTTACTGGGACATGCTAAAGAACATGAAAAGGCAATGATCTCAATTGTGCATTACAGTGTTCTTCACCCCAAGTAAAAAGCCTGAACCCCTAACCA
>OZ018335.1:43802777-43927777 GCA_963969495.1 Ceratothoa steindachneri
AATCATCATTCTTCAATCAAAACAAAACTATCTGCAGGTGAGTAAACCTTATACAATAAAATAATTTAATGTGTTCTGATACTTTATTCATACTGCATGTGTTCATGAACATGACGAAACATAACTTCCTGAATTAATATGGGGAGCGTATTACGATGTTTGGGAAGGGTTGGGGATGTTTAGGGGGTAGCTTCAACTATCCACGGTTTTTCAATATTTGCGGGGGTTCTTGGTCCCTATCCCCCGCGAATATTGGGGGTCGACTGTATTGTTTTACATTTCCTTTCAAATAATATTATTGCCAAATTCCTCCCAAGGTTAGCCAGGGAATTAGTTTTTTTTTGCAATAACATTATAACTATTCGCCCGATTCTAACGAAATTTGAAACCCTTAAGGTGTTTACATTCTCTTTCGAATGATAGAATTGCCAAGGTCCTCCCAAAGTTACTCCGGGAATTATTGAAAGTCGTAAGGACATAAATCAGAATAAGTGAGGGCACGCGACATTTTGGTCAGCAGACCTTGTTAACAATACTACAAAGTTTTGTATTTAATTTTGAGTCTAAATAAATCTCCCCATATCTGTCATCGAAAAAATATCTCCAGCACCAGCAATAACGCAAGAAAGGGAAGAAATTCTGGGTATGAGGGGCAATATAACAAGAAAAAATAAAAAAAACCCCGCAATCTATTCATTCAAGCAAAAGCGCCAGGCACCACATAAATAACCAGAATAAATCTCATAAAGGTATCAGACAACATCGGAAAAACATTGAAGAACATTTATAACCCTTGCCTAAACACCGGTTACTTCCAAGAAGGCAACAAACTACCCAAAATGATTTTGTAATTATGAAAGGAAGAGACACCACGATGGTACTTGGGCATAACAATAGAAAAAATAGCCAAGGCAAAAGCAGAGAAGGAGATCGGTCTAGGCCTAAGAGGTGTCGAGATTCTTGACAAAGTCCGGGTTAGAGGAATGCAAGACAAAATCATAAATCTCCAAATGAACACCAATCTCGAGAGAATTCTATGCGATTACATCACAACCAGAAAAACATAAGTGGTGATTAATGATTAGAAAGGACCAGAATTTAAACTAAAAACTAGACTCCCACAGGGAGACTGCCTCAACCCCACGCTGGTACTCAATCTATATAGCAGACCTGCCAACACCAATGTGTGATTGCTTAAACGTACAATTCGACTTTCTTCTCTCATTCCAATTATTTGACTCCTCCTCTTACTCAACTCCACATTCGCGGGCTCTCTCCCACCATTCCTCACTCCTCTCCCAGTTGGGGGGGGGGGGGAAGAGATGCCTATGCCAGCGACTAATCTTTCTCTCCTAGTATCCCCCTCCCCCCCTCAAGTAAAAAAATGCAGTGCTGAGTATTCCCCCGAAGGTGATCGCAGGCACGTCGACAGATGTCTCGGGAATATACGAAAAATATTAGTGTTTTGCTCCGTCCTCTCCAGGCTCAACAGAAAGCTCTTTTACGAAAGCTTTAAAAGCTCGCTGTCTCAGTGTGCTTAGCTCGATCTTCCCCTATGCACGGATTCTTTTCGTAATTAGCAAAATATATATTTTCCGAAGAAAAACTATTCCGTTTATCTTCTCTTTCTTTGCGGTATGACTAATTCATATATATATATATATATATATATATATATATATATATATATATATATATATATATATATATATATATATATAAGTCCACAGCTGTGGCAGTGTTATTAATTTTAACTTGTATATACTTGATATTTCTTACAAGTTTTTTAACGGGGTCTTCGAGGCGAGAAAAAACATCCGCAAATGACATTCTTTATTCCTAGACGCTTTCGACCATGTTAGGTCATCTTCAGGGAATGAACAGAAATGGAATTATGTGGACATAAAAAGTGGTGAGATACAGGGAGAGTTAGAGAGAAAGATAGTAAGAGAGGAAAGTGGTTAAAAGGGTGAATTTAAAGAATAGAGGATGTGCTGGAGACAGAATAAATAGGTCCCTGGTGAAAGAGTAGCTCTGTTTTTGGATGAATTCTGTTTGCTTTTTGTTTTTTATTTAATAAACTATTAAATTTATAGTTTATCTAATTAAATTAAACTGGTTAATTTAATTTATAGTTTTTGGTTGTTTTTTAGATCTTAATGATCTTTTGGCATTCAAGCCTTTATTTGAGGCGGGTGTTTTATTCCCGCTGTGGGTTTTTGAAAAAGTTTATTCTAATTTTATTTGAATTTGAATTTTTAGCAAAGTTTGAATTTATTTTGAAATTTATTTTTACTAAAGAAACTTGCGCATTACACTAGTCGTTATCTGTCTTTTGTCGATTTTGTCATGTGTATTTTGGAGTCACGTCTCCGTCAGACTGTATTTTGCTGCTTTTGAATGGTCTCATTTGTCGGTCGACCTCGATGTCTAAGTGTGTACGAGAGAATTCAATGGCTTGCCAGATCCTCTTAGCTCTCTCGGGGAGCGCCACGTTGATCGGAGATAATCCAACCGAGTCGTGGAGCTCCCTCTGTCGTTTGTGTTCTCTTTTTCGGTTTTTGTAATGAGCAGCACCGCTTTATTATGGATGACTTGTAGTTTCGCAATGTGGGTCTTGGCGCTCGCGTTCAACGGCACCGGGGTGCACAAGAGTCTCGAGCGAATGCACGCATTAAATATCTTGAGTTTATTTGAGGGATTTAGGTCACGGAACCTATAAAATTCCCTCAAATCTCTCTTGTTATTCGCGACTGTTCGTTCGATATGACTCTTGTAGCCCCCTGTGGTGATTTTGAGCCCCAGAACCGTCCCTTCCAGGCAGTAGGGGATTCGTTCCCCTTCTACCCGTATGTCATTGAAGGTCTTGTACAAAATGTGAATTACTTTGAATTTTAGGGCATTGGTTGATATCTTCCATCTCCTCTCGAAAGAGTTGATGTTAGATATCTCCCTAGCTGTATTTCTCGCCATAAATTCCCTGGGAAAATAAGCGGCAGTACAAATTTGCGATATATCGTCAGCGAACTGAACGTATATCAAACCCTCGGAGAGAGGTTGTAGTAGGTCGCGTGTATAGATGTTGTATAAAAGGGGACTGAGACAGTTCCCTTGTGGGACCCCTTCTTCGAGCTCGAATTCGGGGCATTTGTGTTCTCTGATATGAATGTATGCTCTCCTCTCCATTAAGTAGTCAAGAATGGGGTTGAGGCCTACTTGAAGGATCTTTAATTGTAGTCCTCTCTTCCAAATCTTATCAAAAGCTTTTTTGACATCGCGGACCACCAGGTCGGCATGCCTTTTGTCTGCCTTGATCTTCGCAAGCTTTTGGGTGACAACGGCTAGCGCCGTGTCAGTCCCTCTTTTCCTTCTGAAGCCGTGTTGCTGCTCGTTATGCAAGTTCGCTTCGTCGAGGAAAGAGTTGACTCTATTAACCAATATCTTCTCGAAGACTTTGACAGCAAATTCTAGGAGAGATATCGACCGAAATCTGGCATGGCAGTCCGGGGGCTTTTCCGGTTTTAAGATGAAAATCACCTTGGCCAATTTCTACTGATCAGGGAAATAACCCATGTTCAGAGCGGCGTTTATGATGTTAAGAAGGCCACTCCAAACGTTAGGCGGGGCCTCAATAAAACTCTCGCGGGTCAGCCCCGTAGTACCCGGTGCTCTTTGGCGAAAGGATTTTAGAGCAACGGAGAGTTCTAGGGCAGTTATTTTGCAGCCATAGCCCTCCATCACTATTTCAGTGATGAGGAGAGGTTTTGTGTATTGGTGTGTTTAGCTGTTGGATTATGTCAGTTTCGAATTCGATGTCGTAGTTGTCATTTTCTTCTGGGGTAATTTTGAAGATTAAGGACCAGAAAATCCTAAACATTTCCTCAATCTCTTCAGTCTCGTTAATTTCTTTGCCGTCGTGAATGAGTGTTATTTTTTTGTGTGTAGGTTTTCCTTCAAGACGTTTAAACGTCTGCCAGAATGTGTGTGAGTCTCTTTCTATATCGAGTCTTTCTATTAGTCCGTCTCATTGTAATATTTGTTGGTCCGTAATTAATGTCTGGAGTTCGTCTTTAATTTGTCTTAGTCTTCTGTGGGCATTGTGGATGGGGCCTATCAGCACTACTACATTTGACAGGTCCCTATATTCTTGTGCCAGGGCTTTCATAGTAGGGGTCCAGGGGGAAGCTGGAAGGGTTTTATATTCAATACGGGAAATACTATTTCCATCTGCTTTTATTAGGAGGTGAGTGATTTTATCTAGCTCCTCATCTATTTCTTCTCAATTGGCATCAATTAAAGAGGCCGGGATATAATTTAGAAGGTAATTTTTATAGTTTTCCCAGTTCGCCTGCTTATAGCTTTTGCGTTCTGGGATTGCAATTTGAATGGGGTTCAATGTAGTAGTTGTAATGAAACCTGATGCTAGATAGAACTATATCAGGTTTTGTTGCTGCTCTTTCCGTTATGGATGTCTGGAATTCTGGTCCGATCCTTGTCACGTATTGTCTGTCAAGTAGTACCTCAATGTTTCTGTCTGCATTGTTGTAGGAGGTATATCCCGCCGCTACACACCTTGCATTTAGATCTCCGGCAAAAATTACGTTTTTCTTATGGCTAAATATCTGCAGGAGGTTGTGCATGGGCACATAGCCGCGTCTTGGGGGTTGGTACGCCGTGGATGTATCAGCCCCTGTAAGCCCCACTTGCCTTAACATTCAATTCACCGATGATTTCACCCAGATAATCACATGTCCATGGAGGAATGCACCTTGGCAAGCTCGAATGACAGCAGCAGAAATTGAAAATCTTAACACCTATGAGGCCAGGTGGAAATTCCGCACCAACCAGGAAAAGTTCAAAGTAGTCCCCATAGGCAGAAGACTACTTTATGATGTTGGGGTGGGGGATAGACGATATCCCTACACCACGGAGGCAATGTACTCGGAATGAGGATTACCTCATCCGGGTACAAGAACACGTCCAAGAACGAATCAGCAAGGCCACTGCTGCAGTCAAGACTCTATATTGGTTTAGAAATCTTCGTCCTAGCAACAAGAAAAAGATCTACAATGCACTTGTAAGATCGACGTTGCTATACCCAGCTTCCACCCTCTCGTGTGTCTCGAAGACACAGAAGAGGGCAGGGCCTGCAGCCAAGTTCATTTTCTCTTTCATGATGGCGTCGATGGATTCTTGTGGGTAGCCATTGTTAACGAGAACTCGGGAAACCCTCTTAAGTTCGTGATCAACAGCCGTCCACGAGGATGAATGAGAAATTGCCCTGTTAACTAAGGCATTTATGACTGATCTCTTATAACGTTCAGGAAACTCAGAAAAATCGTTTAAGCAGAAGCCCAAGTTCGTGGCCTTAACGTATACTTGGGTCACAAATTTGGACTCCTGATAAAAGTGCATTTTTTCATTTTTATTAGCATATGGCCGTAAGTATGGATTCAACCATTTTCTTTTGCGAAAATCCTTACACGGGTAAACTATCTTGGCCTGGGGGAAATCTATTGGATGGTTAAAATTATTGGTGTGTGTGAAAATACTAGAAGCCTCGCTTGCACGCCTCGTAAATCCGCTTTTCCAGACTCTTTCCAGTATCACCATTGTAAAATAAGGGGGAGTTAATGCTTTTAAAAAGGATTAAATAGACGCCTGCTTTATTAGTTTCTTCTGTCGGTTTAGTTTTAGTGAACGATTTTATAATGGTGGAAGGGTATTTAAAGGTGGTGCATTAAGAGAAAGAATATTATTTAATCCTTTCATTAATGGATAAAATGGGAGGGACAAACAATTTGTCTTAACATCAGGATTCCTTCTTTGGGAGCAATAAAAGTTTGATTTGGCTTTGGATATCATTTCGTGAATGTAATTTCATCGGACAAAAAAACTTGGATAGCAAATTCTCAAAGCTCTCATAAACATATACATTACAATGGCTTTTTTGACTTTAACATCATGGCATGAATAAAAATGAATGTAAGAAGTGGAATTGGTGGTTTTCCGGTAAACAGTAAAGGTAGATCGGTCTTTAGCTCTTACAATTTTGACATCGAAGAAAGGTAAACAATTATTATCTTCTCATTCAACTTTGAAATTTATGGTGGGATGTAAGATATTAAGATTGTTTAAGAAATTATCAAAAGAGACCATCTGATTTAAGGGCCACATCGATATGATGTTATCGAATTACCTGTACCATACAAAATTTGGGGATGGAATATGAGAGGGGATTAGAAACACTTCGGAATATTCCATGAAAAGATTGCAAAGAATAGGTGATAATGGATTTTCCATGCTAAGGCCATGATTTGGACGGAAGAAGCCCATATCTCACTATTAAAAACATTTTCCGGTAAAGCAAAGTTTAACCAAGTTAACAATTTTAGTTTGGCCTAATGGGAGGGGATAGTGTTTTTGAATATATATATATATATATATATATATATATATATATATATATATATATATATATATATGTGTGTGTGTGTGTATGTGTGAATTTGAGCAGTATATGTTCATCATGACAGGTTTTATTGAAAAGGACGGCTAATTTTGTATTAATAATTTTCTTTGCAATCCTCTCGATTTGTCGTATATTCACTGCCTACTTTACTTTTTTAACTAATGATAAATCTCCCCGAAGTACATTGAAAACTTAAGGTTTCGATTTTAAGGAAGGTAGTAGTAAATTAATACACTTTCCAAAAATATTTTACTAAACTGACGCGTTTCGATATGGCACGTATCATCTTCAGAGACAAAGTGGACAAATGTTACAAGAAATGTTTTTCTATATTACAATATGTGATTACAGACTTACTAACGAACAAAAAATGGAAGCGTTTAAGCGAACTAAGTCCTATTAGGCCAGGGAGGAGGGGGTATGTCAAAGGTCGGGAACTTCCGGCCTACGGATAGTGGACAGAGGTTAAGCTCCTTTACAATGGTGATTAGCAGCTTGGGACGAAGAGGTCAAACCTGCACTGTGCTCGACTCCGTCCTTTCTTGAAATTGGAAGTATGTCATGGAAATTGAATTGTATGTTTATCCTGGTGGCTTTCTTGAATAATATAAGGCTTCAAGGGAGAGCAATTGGCAGATAAGGCAGGCATCTTTTGCATCATACCTTTGGAAGAGTACCATGTGAAAATGGGCACTATCCTAAACAATCAAACGAAATTTCGAAAATTTTAAAGAACCCTACAGACAACATAAAAAAGAAAGTGAACCAAATCATAAAAAGGACAATAAACAACCAGGAAAGATCAAAATGAAGAAAATAATTGGTGATTTCAGCCCTGGATACGCCTAGGGAACCGTGAAGACCTACAAGGTTGGAAACCCTCTCGGACCCACAATTAGTTAAATTCTTACCCCTACCTATGAGTTGAGTAAATTCTTTAACAAAATATCCCCCCCCCTACGCACCTTAAAAATACAGCCTCAAATGGCCGACCAACTTTATCGATATAATTCGATCCACAACTCCTAAAAAAACAATGAGTGTAGACTCACTGTTCACGAATGTATCGTCGCCGAAAGATAGACCTCATATGCCCCATAGGCATACCGAGGGCAGCCATGCGACAACCTCTACAAACCTGCACTTCTGAAGCCTCTTTTTATAGACCGAACAGAGGTACGTATGTACCTTCAAGTTGAAGGAGTTCCTATGGGTTTTCCTCTTGGATTTCTCTTTGCTAATTTTTACATGGAAGCCCAAGCACCACATCTACTGTAGATACATAGATGATATATATTTACATAAATGTACAATCCGAAAACGAAATACGTAAGCTGGAGAAAGCCTTTAAAGACTGTTATTCCCTAAACTAAACCATTAAACATAGCCAAGAAACTAATTATCTTTATTAGACACCTTAACTACAAATCTTAATGACACGATAACCACCAAAGTATATGTCAACTTCACCAATCCTGGCTTTTGCATGAATGCAGTAAGTGAATACAATGAACGCTACACGAGGAACGTAATTACATCGTACATCAACCGTATCTTCAACCACTGCACCACATGGAAGGAAACACATAATAATCTTGAAAGATCCGCCCAGGTAGTCATTAAAAACGGATTTAGCCAAAAAAAAATTACAGACAGCCATTAGGAATAAAATGGACCGATGGTACTTTGCAGAGCCTCCGAACACCTGATTTATAGATAAAGAAAGCACGATAAAACTTTTCTACAAGAACACTATGAGTACAGAATACCGAACTGATGAACAAATAATGAATGAAATAATTAACCAAGGAATACAGCCAACAAGCGTTAATCAAAAAGACATTTTAATTATATATTACTGAATTAGACAGACCTCCAACCTTATTATGAAGAATAACCCGAGACGCACCTGAACCTAAACAAAGGATCCCTCTAATATATGAGTACACCTGTAAATTAGGAAACTGTGAGTTCTTAATTCACTCATATTGGAATGACCGAAACAACACTCTCAAGGAAGATGACCTACCACCTAAACAACGGAGCTCCGAAAACACATACTAAAAAAACACTAGTCTTACCTTAACAAAAAATTGCTGGATGAAAATACAAAAATTTGAGACTCATTCCCAAATCGACGCCAATTAATTTTCCTTGAAACTAACATCTGCCCACTACCCGTCGCCCGGAGGTTCCCCACTTTTGACCTGCCCTCCCTCCCATGACCTAATGGGATTTAGTTTGCAACCACATATAATTTATAAAACTATTCCTTTGAACATTTATCCACTTTATGTCTGAAGATGTAATAAAATATTGGGGAAAAGTACATTAATTTATATACCACGATCGAAATAAGTTTTCAATAAAACCTGCCACGATCAACACAAACACATATCAGTGGCGTGCGGTGACTTTTGAACATGAGGAAGCAATTCAAGTTTTACAAAAATAAATATGCCAATTAAAGTAAATATGTTGGCCATTAAAATTAACTATAAAATTGTAAGCTACTCGCTTTATTTAAATGTTAATTATATTCTTCTATCTTGTTCATTAAATAAATCAATTACTTCTTTGTAGAAACCCTCTGTTTTTATTTCTTTAAGTAATTTTGGGGGGATGTTAGATCTAGTGTTGGCGTAGGCCTACCTGTTTTAATGATAGTTTCTCTTTCATTATAAGTCATCACACTGAACTTCCTTATTAATAATTTTTCAATAATGCAATCGCATTTTTTTTCTCCCAACTTCATTTCCATCCATTTTGTTTAAAAGCGGGTTATCACTTAAAAAAAAATAAATAAACAATACGTCACACTTATTTTGTAAACAATGAAATCACACTGCCTCACAGCTACTGATCTTAAAGATACGAGGGGTGACTCCGGTAGTGCTGCCAGAATCCAGAAAAAATTAAGAAAATGCTTAAGACACAAGAGCGTAACCATACAGAATTTATGCTATGTAGCTGCTTTCATTCTCAGAACCAGTATTTAAATACATATAACCTAAAAATTGTTTAAGCTTCAGAGCATAATAATAGTTACGACTCTGTGTCATAGATATTTTGTTGCTTTTTCCTAGATTCTGACAACCTTGCCTGGTTGCCAAGTGCAAGCTGATGACTGCAAAGCTAAATTTGCTTCCTTTCCCGTATACAAATAGGTTATTTTTTTCTTAATTCTTACACGGTGTTGAAATATCTAGATAAAAATCATAAAACTTTAATCATCACTAACTCTATAATTTAAGAACTGGATTTTGGGGAACATTTGAATAATAATTTCATCTTAGTTTGGTTACAACTTAAGTATATTTTAAATCTTTATCAAGGTAATTTCTAAGAATTTCTTTAGAGTTTGAAAAAAACAAAATAGTTTAGTTCAGAAAAAATAAATATGATTATCCAATGCTTTATAATGTTTTAAAAGAAAATCAATTACAATTGGTGAACTTCAGAAAATTTATTCAAATTTGAGTAAGGCTGCTTTTTTATTTTATCTATAACTAGATTTTTGCGACGTGATATTTTGAAAAGGGAGAAATAGTTTAGAGTTCATTTTTAAAATTATTATAATTGGCGAAGTCCATAAAATTTATAAAAATTTAACCATGGCTTCTTCTTTTTAGATTTTAGATTTTAATCTTAGTAGCGAAGCCATTGCCTAGTGATTGTATATTATTGCTAAGAAAAACAAAATATCTTTTAAACTATTCATTCCAAAGGACAAAAAAGCACAACTATTATTGAAATTAAGAGAGTAAAAATCTCGACGAAAAGGATGCAATTCTTCAATTGCAGTCGGGTTCATCACGGTCTAACGCCAAGAAGTCGATTGAAATTGAACGAGACCGTATACACTATACAAGTATAGGCAATCATATATGTGAGAATAAAATTGATTCTGCTGTCATATTAATTTTTGAGATGCAAGATATTTTTCTTTTTTCTTAAATAATAGGGGAAGCATTGCTTCCCTTGCTTCCAGTGACTGTACACCACTGACACACACACATATATATATATATATATATATATATATATATATATATATATATATATATATATGGGTAAAAATCACGAGCGGTAACACGTGAATAAGTATGAATATTTGGTTGTGTCTACGTTGTACAACCAAAGGTTTTTGTACCTCTCCCATATATAGGACCCCTCAATTCACTTATCTGGGCCAAACTCTCACCATTTCTTAAAAATTCATTTCCTGCAACACATTTTATACCAATTTTTCAAAACACACGCAAAGTACAACATCTTTTCAACATTAAAGATAAAATACCAACACTGCTTCGATCCTCCATCATATATGAATTCACCTGCTCGAGATGTAATTCCAAGGTGTATTTGGGATCGACACATCGCACTTTACATACCAGTATTTGCTCACATTTAGGCATCAGCAACAGAACTGGAGCCCCACTCACTACTTCCGAATTCTCCCCTACCCGAATACACTACGAAAACAGACATCCACACCATAAACCCAACTTAAATAATTTTTCAATTAAAGATACAGCAAACACCGAAAACCAACTACGTATACTGGAATCTCTTTATATTAGATTTAAAAACCCCACTTTAAACTCCGACACAAGCTCATTACCACTTTTACTACGAATTACGCCCGCCAAATCCACTCACCACCAAAACAACTCCTATTTTTCAAATATTTCTATTATCTCCTTTTTATACAACGAAGACACCCAAAACTAATTAATCTCAGTTTTATTTAAAAAAAACAACTTATTTCCCATTGCCTAATAGTTAAAAGCTCTCCATTTTAATAATTTGAATATTACTACCTCTGCTGCTTCCAATTTCACATATAATTGATTTATAAATATCTGATAACTTCTCTAAAAAATTCTTATGTTTGTATATATTTATAATCTCACATCCTTGAGAATGGGTTCCTACCCGAAACGTCGGTACCAATAAGATAATATATAATAATGAACTTCCTAAATTTAGCCTGCTTATGTATCCTTAAAATAGGTATACGCCTGGCAACGCGCAACCCCTCTTCTCTCTTAATAAATAAATATATATATACTATAACTGTATTGTTATCTGTTATATTGATGTTCATATTAGAGTAGTCATTAAGTGAAAATGTATGAAAGTTCGAGTGCCCTATTAGTCTAAAGAGGAGACTACTCGGTTCTCAGAGTAACGTTGAAGTGCAAGTCTCTGGAACATTCACAACCTCTTGGGGCCAGGAGGTCATGCAACCCTTAAGATGGTACTCTCAGCATGGTTATTGTCTACGAAAGAGAGATCGAGTAAGATTTTGTTTAAAGGAGTAGTGTGAAACGAGAATTATCGGGAAGAGCAATGCCCTACGTCCGTCGGCAAACTCCCGGCGATATTAGCCGAGAATTTCTTCGGTTCAGTTGGATCATCAAAACCCCGCCGCCGATCTATAAACGCCGAGGCTGTGAGGCAGGGCTTAATTGCTTCAGTTAGCAAATATAGGAGTTCCGGCGAACGCCTATATATTCCCCGTCACAAAATTAATCATGGAAGTATTCCGTCAGAATCCGTCCAAGGAAGAGTCCCGAAGACGTGTCCCCTCCCCTTGGAGAATACCCCAAGTTGTAATGGTGAGCTGTCTCTACGTTGCTTCTGAGTGAGCCAAGCCCGGAAAATAAAGAAGGTATTCGGCGGCCTCTTTTAAGACGTCTGTGGAATCATCCACTGACGCCGCATATCCTCGAGCGATAGAACACGGTGTTATACTGGCCCGCAGCTAGGATTTTATTTGGAACGGGGGCGTCAGGATCGAAGGACCCGTTCAGAAAAAGCTCACAGTCTCCGCACTGCAGAAGTTTTCCCCCTCGAGCGTCTACAAGAGAATCCTCCCCTTTTGAGCGTCTACTTTGAGAATCTTTCCCGAGCGCCCCCCCCCCTCAAAAAAAAATAGTAAGATATTTTCACCTTTCCTTTCCTCGTCAAGGCGGTGCGTCAAGTAGTTTCCTCCCAAGTCATCTCTGATAATTAAAGTGAATTATTGTGCCCCTTAGGCTAGGATTCCATTCGTAGTTTCTTCCTAAACCCTATCGGTTAGTACTCGGAGTACTATTTATAATTTTCCCATTTGCTGAATTAATTAATAACTAGAGGGGGTAATTGTTTTTATTATATGTTTTGTTGTGTATCTCTCTTGTGGTATCTCCAATATTTCACTTCCCCTAACTTTACCACTTGGCACACGCCTCATAAACTCATGCCCTCGTTGGTTTTCGCTCCTACCATTGAGCGGAACCCGTCCTTGGGGTTACCAAGGCTTTTGGTGTTAAAATAACAGAATACTACCCAGACACTATTCCCCGCCCCAACCTTCCAAAGAGGTTTAGCTCCCGGTGCTTTCAGTCTCACCTACGATCGTTATTCTGATCTTTATGTTAATTTCATTGGGTTGAGGATTCTTGTCTCGAGAACGAAGGCGCTCGTCCACGGGCGAAGGACTGACGGCTAAACATAGTTCGTAGTAGCTGTCATCAACGCCACCCCCAACCAATTCATGACTGCACAGCGCAATAATGTGGTTAGAGTGGGCGTGAGTTAGGTCCGTACACGAATTGCCTCTCTCAAATTGGGAACATAAAATTAATGGGTGAAACACCAATTTTGAGCGATATTTCAAGCTGCAAAGTAGAACGCACCAATTTGGTCATATTAATAGCTCCAGTCTTAAAAGGAAAATTACCTAATTGACTCTAATGCCCCTAAGCTATTTCTGCTCGCTAAAAAAAATGTAGACTGTAGATTTTCATATTAAAAATGAACACTCCTTTTTATGATTAGGGGAACCTCTAATAGTTTATACCAAATCGTATTTATCATCATTAAGTATACCACAATGTTTGGTAAAGATGGCGCGTGAAGAATAAATAATACAAATTAATGGGAAATGACTTCTTTTTTTCATAGTTCTTCCGCCGCGATTAGGGGCGAAAGAGATGCAAAAAAATGTCCCACAGAAAAGACGAAAAAGCAAATTCAGAACCTAGTTAATTTTTCTCTCGAGGAACCCTGTATCAAAGAAACAAGAAATCATCAGTATATATATATATATATATATATATATATATATATATATATATATATATATATATATATATATATATATATATATATATATATATACAGGGGTTGGATAAAATAATTGGACCAGTTAAAATTTAACACCGATATTTCAATGAACCATAATATTACAAATATCCATCCAAATTTCATCGTGAGCGTTTTATTTTTATTGTAGATACATAGTTTTATTAATCAACATTAATTATTATTTGTATTTCTTTTTCAGATCCTGGAATAGATGCTAAGATGCGTGACCTCACTGAGTTAAGAAAAGGGCAAATTGATGGAGCTCAAACTGCAGGAGATTCCGTCACCAGAAGAGCTAAACTCCTTGGTTTTTCGAGAGCTACCATATCAAGGACTATGAGAGAATTCAAGAGGAAAGGCAAAACCTCCAGCAGGAGGAGTAATTCCGGCAGGACTTCGAAGCTCGCTGAAAGAGACTGACGAGTGTTGAAACGCATTGTGATGAAAATTCGCAGCGCAACTGCCCTTGAAGTGAATGCAGAGTTGAATCAACATCTCACTAGCCCAGTTTCAACCAAAGCTGTTCGCCTTGAGCTCAATAGAGCCGGATATAATTTAAGAGCCGTCATCAAGAAACTTCTGCTTTATCATCAAACCATTCAGAAAAGGCTGAACTGGTGTAGAGATCACAATGGATGCTCGACAGACCAATTGAAGCAAGTAATATTCTCGGACGAGTCCAATTTTTCTCTTTTTCCCACTGGGAAAAGGGACGCTTTTAATCTGGACTGCTTTCTTCCTACAATGAGGCACGGAGGAGGGTCAGTGATGGTTTGGGTAGCCATATCTTGGAATTCTCTTGGCCCAATCGTTGCCCTGCATGGTAGGATCATCAGCAGCGAATATCTGAATATTTTGGAAGATCAAGTCCATCTCATGGTCCAGAGATTATTATTCCCTGATGGTGAGTGCTTTATCCGAGATGACAATGCTCCAGTGCACACCGCTCATGCGGTTAAGAATTGGTATGAAGAGCACAGGAGTGCGTTACAACACATGGAGTGTCCCCCACAATCCCCCAAACCTAATATTATTAAATATTGGGTGGGGGGGGCTTGCAGAGACAAGCTAGCAGTCGTTACCCTCCACCATCGTGTCTGAAACAGCTGGAGCAGGTATTGAAAGAAGAATGGCTCAAGATTCGTCTCAATGAAGTCAGGAAGCTGTATGAATCAATTCCAAGACGCATCGACGCTGTTCAGAAAGCAAACGGAGGACCAACTCCGTATCAAATCAATATTCATTGAATTTAACACATGTTCAAAAACGTGTTTAAAAATTAGATGGCATAACTTCAGGATTATATTCCCTATGTCTAAATAATAAAAATAGTTCCCGAGTTATAGGCTATTAAAACACATGCTAATCACAATTCCTTTATTTCCACAGGGGGCACATACACAATGCTTTTGAGTGCAGTCCCCACATTGACATCGCATGGACTCACGAACACGCCCCCAAATTACTGGCGTGTTTCGTATTGTCTCGCACCCTGCTACAATTCGTATGCGGAGAGTGTCCTCATCCTCTATCGGGGATGAATACGCAAGTGATTTTAAATGGCCCCACAACTACTAATCCATGGGATTCAGATAAGGTGAGTGTGGAGGGCATGTAATTGGTGCAGCTCTTCCTATCCACAGGCCAGTGAAACTTCTATCAAGGTACCTGCGGGCTACGAGACTGAAGTGTGCGGGAGCACCATCATGCATGATGTGCAGTTGACAACGAGTGATAAGTGGAACGTCGACCGGGAAATCAGGCATATTGTCTTTCAGAAAGCGCTTGTATGCCTCACCCGTAAGCCTGTTGAAGGGGTCGCTGTGCCCCAAGGAAAAATGACTAATTTGAGGATAAAAGAATGATAGCAATGATTAGTATAAGATATAGTGAGGATAAATAAAGGAGGGACTGGTGAAGAGTATGGAGACAGGCTTGGGTACCTTGTAGACAGGCTTTGGTACCTTGTAGACAGATTTCTGTACCTTCGGTACCTTGTAGATAGATTTGTGTACCTTGTAGGCAGGTTTGTTACCTTGTAGACAGATTTGGCTACCTTGTAAGCAGGTTTTGGTAACTTATAGACATATTGGAGTACCTTATAGACAGATTTGGGTACCTTGTATACAAATTTGAGTACCTTGTAGGCAGATTTGGGTACCTTGTAAGCAGGTTTGGGATCCTTGTAGACATGTGTAGGTTCCTTGTGAATAGATTTGGCTACCTTTTAGTCATGTTTGGGTTCCTTGTAGACAGATTTTGGTAGTTTATGGACAGATTGAGGTACATTTTAACAGATTTGGGTAGTTTATAGTCAGATTTGGGTACATAGTAGACATATTTGAGTAGTTTATAGACATTTGAGGAACCTTGTAGACATATTTGTGTACCTTGTAGACAGATTTGGTTACCTTGTAGACAGGTTTGGGTACCTTGTACACAGATTTTCGTACCTTGTAGGCAGATTTGGGTACATTGTAGATGATAAATATGGGTACCTTATGGACAGATTTGGTACCATATAGACATATTTGCTACCTTTTAGACAGGTTTGGATACCTTTTAGATAAATATTGGTACCTTATGGACATATGTAGGTACTTTGTGGACAGATTTGAGTACCTGTAGATAGATTTGGGTACCTTATGGACGGATTTTGGTACCTTGTAGACAAATTTTGGTACCTTTTAGATAGATTACGGTACCTGGTAGACAGATTACGGTACCTTGTAGACATATTTCGGTACCTTGTGGACATATTTCGGTACCTTGTAAACATATTTCAGTATCTTGTGGAGGGATTTTGGTACATTGTAGACAGATTTTGGGACCTTCTAGATAGATTACGGTACCTTGTAGACATATTTCGGTACTTTGTAGACATGTTTAGGTACCTTGTAGACAGATTTCGGAACCTTGCAGACAGATTTCGGTACCTTGTAGACATATTTCAGTACCTTGTAGACATATTTTGGGACTTTATAGACAGTTGGGGTACATTGTAGACATATATGGGTACATTGCAGACAGATTTGAGTACCTTGTAGACAGATTTGGGTACTTTGTAGGCAGGTTTGTGTACCTTGTAGACAAATTTGGGTACCTTGTATACATATTTGGATACCTTGTATACATATTTGAGTACCCTGTAGACAGATTTGGGTACCTTGTAGACAAGCTCGGGTACCTTGTAGACAGGTTTGGGTACCTTGTAGGCAGGTTTAGGTAACTTGTTGATGGATTAAGGTACCTTGTAGACAGATATGGGTACCTTGTAGGCAAGTTTGGATACATTATAGAAAGATTTGGGTACCCTGTAGGCAGGTTTGGGTACCTTGTAGATAGATTTGGGTACTTTGTAGACAGGTTTGGGTACCTTGCACAATATTTGGGTACCAGACAGGTTTGCCTAACGGGTTCGATTCACGTCAAGAACAGACTCAAAACATTTTGGGACTCGTAGGGAGTTTCCGCCACTCAGGTGGTGCGTCGAGTTAGAGACATCCGCGCAGACATCATTGCACATGGATAATCCAACACCGTGGTCACTTCCATTTTCCTGTCTTGTAAACGATCAAAACGAGTTTTTATGTCCACACTCCCATGGCGCAGGATGGGCACTCACCCCTTAGGAAAGGGAGAGTTCCATGTTCGCTGGGGGATGGGGGTATTCTCGCTCTTCCTACATTTCTGCCACAATGAAGACCGTCTTTTGTGCCTTCGCGCTTGACATTGAATGTCATTCTGATCTTTATGTCAATTTCATTATCCGGCCAGAGTCCTTGTCCACGATTGAAAGGGAGAGAGATGGCGCAGTTAAGTAATGCGCCATCATAGAAAATAAGGGTTAAGCGTAAAAGAAGAAAAATAAAGATCAATCATAGTTTTTTCTCTATGAAAAAAAATCCCCGCGACCAACCTTATTTTCCGTGTGCTTCCCCCCCCTCCTCTCCTTGGGTCGCCGTCCCCCGAAGGTTTGTGAGGTGAGTTAACAAAGTTTATTTTTTTATACGGGACTTTATTATAGAATTTAATTTACAATTCTTATTAGGGTTATAAGAGAAAAGATGTAAGCATTATTTGATACATAATCGCCCACCCAACCCTTGAACTGGTCTCGTTAATGGAAGACATCAACATAGATATTTCATATGAAATTTTAGCTATTCAGCTTATCATAATTATCAATAAAATACATTTCGTCGCGTTATATAGGACACCAAGGCAAATAGAAAAATAGACTTTTTCAATGTATGATATTCTTTTTGAAACGTATATTGTACCGTTTTGAAACGAATGCTATTGTTCTTTTTGAAACGTATGATATTGTTCTTTTTGCAACGTATGATATTATTTTTTTTTAAACTTATGATATTATTCTTTTTGAAACGTAGGCTATTGTTCTTTTTTTAAACGTATGATATTATTCTTATTGAAACGTATGATATAATTCTTTTTGAAACGTATGCTATTGTTCTTTTTTAAATGTATGCTATTGTTCCTTTTGAAACGTATGATATTATTCTTTTTGAAACGTATGATATTATTATTTTTGAAATGTATGATACTTTTCTTTTGAAACGTATGATATTATTCTTTCGGAAACGTACGATATTATTATTTTTGAAACGTATCATATATTTCTTTTTGAAACGTATGCTATTGTTCTTTTTGAAACGTATGCTATTGTTCCTTTTGAAACGTATGTTATTATACTTTTTGAAACGTATGATATTATTCTTTTTAAAACGTATGATACTTTTCTTTTGAAACGTATGATATTATTCTTTTGGAAACATACGATATTATTCTTTTGGAATCGTATGGTATTATTCTTTTTAAGACGTATGATATTGTGCTTTTGGAAACGTATGATATTGTTCTTTTTGAAACGCATGATATAATTCTTCTTGAAACGTATGCTATTATTCTTTTTGAAACTTATGATATTTTTCTTTTTGAAACGTATTATATTATTCTTTTGAGACGTATGATATTGTTCTTTATGAAACGTATGATAATGTTCCTTTTGAAACGCATATTATTCTTTTTGAAACGTATGATATTATTCTTTTTGAAATGCATGCTATCTCTTTCTGAAACGTATGATATTGTTCTTTTTGCAACGTATGATATTATTCTTTTTGAAACGTATGCTATTGTTCTTTTTGAGACGTATGATATTATTCTTTTTGAAACGCGTGATATTATTCTTTTTGAAACGTATGCTATTGTTCTTTTTAAAACGTATGATATTATTCTTTTGGAAACGTACGATATTATTCTTTTTGAAACGTATGCTATATATTTTTTTAAACGTACGATATTATTCTTTTTTGAAACGTATGATATTTTTCTTTTTTGAGACGTATGATATTGTTCTCTTTGAAACGCAAGATATTATTCTTTCTGAAACGTATGATATTATTCTTTTTGAAACCGTTTCGGCCTTAATTAGACAAAGAGTAGCGGTGACTTAAACTTTCCGAGCGTAGACTTTCTAAATAAAACGGCGGACAATGGAGGACATCGACTTCTAGAATTTATAAATAAAAAATTCGTTCATGGAAAAGTAGACTAGCCGACAAATGAACAGAATATTTTCGAATTTTCTTTTTCCTAAGAAGAGGAATTAGTCGGAATAATACACAACAATCGAAATATATTTCGATTCAATCTAACTATTCCTAAAATTTTCATGGGATCTCTCATCTCAGCCAAAACTTTAAATCTTTTAATTATGATTTTCTTTTTACTTCCGCCTAAAAAAATTAAATTGGGATAAAATTTCAAACTTTAAAACGTCTAGGAAATGTATATGTATGTAAGTATTTTCAGCGTTCATTCATTTTTCACTATAAATAACGAAATATTGGGCTATTACCCTAGACGAGGGGTAGGGAACTTTTCCTGTGCTGAAGGCAACATCAAGTTTAGGTGTAGGCCGCATTGATAAAATTTTAACTAGATAGACTACTGCAAATTGCACATTATTCTATATATAACACTTAAAATGAAAAACAATGATCAATTCTAAAGTTATCTAACATTTTAAAGACTTGTAGAAAAGCAATACAATGATTTTATCTGCAAAATTTGAAATAATTTAGAAGGCAGCATTTAATGGCTAAGGAGGCTATACGCAGCCTAACTGCCGCAGGCTGCCTACCCATGACCTAGATGACCTAAGAGGCTAAGCTAGCTGCCTTGGATAAATGGTGAGCTTAAAAAAGTACATTAGGGAATGCAACCGATTGTATAAAATTTCGAAAATCAGCAAAAATGTCGAGAATCGAAACTGTTACCATTATTAGCCTCGTTGTCAAACCATAAGCCAAAGCGAATTTATAAATATGTAAATAATCATAAACCAATCAAAGAGAGCATCGGACCACTTCAGAATGTCGAGGGGGTTCTTAGTACCGATCCGAACCACGTGGTTACAACATTAAATTAAAATTTTGCAAACGTTTTTATTATCGAAGATACAAGTAACTTACTTACAATACAAGACGTAATAACTTTTGGCGAACACTACTATTTGAAATATTGAATAACACAAAATGAATATAGTTTTTTTATATTAATAAAAATATCATTTCTAAAGCTACAGTTCCAGATACAATTTTCAAGAAGTCTATTAGCGAGGAGTTCAGAGGAAACTGTGTCACCAATTTTCAAAAAATGCATAAAGAATAACCCTTGAAATTATGGCCCCATATCTCTTACTTCGGCATCCATTTTCAGAGATAGGATCGTGATCTGGAGTTAAATAACATAATAAATTACCCACAACACAGTCTTCTACACCGACGTTCACCCTTAACTAACTTGCTGGAGCCTTTTTAAAAAAATAATTACAAGGTTTGACCAAGGTAAAGTTTTAGATGTAGTTTATCTCGATTTCCAAGAGACTTTTGACACCTTTCCGCATAAAGAGTCTAAATAAAGCTATAGTTGCCTGGAATGGGTGGAAGCGTAATAAAATGCATTGAAGACTGGCTTGAAAACCAGTAAGCAGAGAGTTGTCAATGGAAAGAGTTCATCATGGCCATCACTTACTAATGGCGTTCCTAAAAAAATCCCTTCGCTTTTTTTAAAAATAAACGATCTTGACACGAATTTATTGTGTGTAAAATTTCAAAATTTGCTGATAAAGGACTTGTATAGAGTATATATTCAAATGGTGGAAAGGTGTCCAACACTCAATGTAAAAAAGTGTAAAGTAAAGCACATAGGTTATAATAATCTCCGAAGATACTTCAACATGGGTGGTTAAATTTTAAACACAGGTTTTAGGTGTCTTAATCTCGAGCATTGTAGCGTCATATAAGGCCAATAGGGCTTTAGGATACATAGATATACCAGTGTCAAGTAAATAAAAGATTCAAAACTACGATAGCACCAAATTTCTGTCCTTATCAAATACCACAAAAACGGAATGGTTTGCCTAGGATTGTCGCCGAAAGCACTATAGTAAATCTGTTTTGTTTTTTTTAAATAGAATAGGACTTTAAAATTCTACCTTGCAGAAATAATAGTAATGAAACATACTTTATCCATTACTTGTCTTTTCCCTCTGACTTCCACGTAACTTGCCTCCTTTTTTAGCTAACCTCGAATCGATCGTTTGTAATCTGTAAAGATATTAAATTTATTTACTTGCAAAGCGCGAAGGTAAAATTGGCAACCTCCACTAACTCAATGCATTTTCACCACTTTTAAAGCCAACGTGATGAAAATGTTCCCATTTCTTAGTGTTTTTTTTCTCTTCAACAAACAAAATACAGTTTACAAAATGAAAAGAAAAATATTGAATACATTTTGAAGGTGAAAGGACTCAGACCCCGCATACTTCCGTCATCGCCATTATCATTTCCGACCAAGCAATGACTAAAGCTAATCAGTGTTCAGCAGAAACACACCACCAATGACTAAAAATCCACAACTATAATACCGTTAAATGTTTATCACATAAAATAGAAACATTCACATGAAAAACAAGAATCCATACCGAAAATAGTCTTCATTTTGAAGGAACAACCATTAAATTCAAACTTCTAAACATAATTTGCATATGTGCATAACATATTCCAGATCAGCTTCAGACAAAAAGTGATATCATCTCATTCTTTGACCCTGGAAAACATATCCGTGGAAACGTGTCTATCATTCGTAGTTTGTGAGTTACAGCCCAAACTGTTGTTGTTGTTTTTATAATGACGTAATATATGATTATTTCTACTCCCGATCAGCCAGAGGCTAAATTAAGTAATACCATATGATTCCTTCGCCCTCAACACCTACTCGTTTCAGCATTAGGAATGCCGGTGATTTATCTTCGGTAGTTTGTGAATTATCAACAAAAAACTGATTTTCCATAATGGCACATCCTGTTCTTGTATTCGTCCAGATATAACATTTTGACTTTAACAGATAGACTGAATCTGTATGAAGCTTACTCAATCTACATTATCTCAATTATATAGTGAAGGTAATTATATGTTTCTAACACTCTCACATACTGTACTGTGACTCGGTGAAATTGCTCCTCCATTGCGTCTGTCGATAGAACGTTAAAAGATGACCATTCGTAGGAATTTTCCACTTGACTGGCCATTATTTTTTTTTTAATATTGGAAATAAATATTAGAAAACACGATATCTCGCAATATATATATATATATATATATATATATATATATATATATATATATATATATATATATATATATATATATATATATATATATATGCAAATTTTGTTGAAGACCATTGTGTATTTTGCCTTAATTAATTTCTTTTGGCAACTTTCTCTTCTTTTACAAGATGGAATAAAAAAGATAGTTAGAAGAAGAGAAAGTTGCCAAAAGAAATTAATCAAGGCAAAATACACAATTGTCTTCAACAAAATTTGCATTCAAAGAAAGACTGCTACCCAACTACACTAATATATATATATATATATATATATATATATATATATATATATATATATATATATATATATATATATATATATATATATATATATGATAGTGAAACCATTGTATAGGAGCCAAAAGTTTAATTTACGAGACTAGTTTCAGATGTAGTTTATCATACCCTCTTGAGTCGTATATACGACTCAAGTCAGAAAATAAATATGGCAAAAGCCCTGTGGTGGTTGTTATCATGCGCAGAACTTATATGTATCTACTCAATTTAGGGACGTACATTAACAAAAAAACAAAACAAACGAATAATAAAAACACTAAAATCAAACAACTTTAGGGCATATCAAATAAAGCCAAAGAAGTGAGACTAAAGTTAAAATATGATAAAGTATAAAATAAAAACGAACCGAATAAGTGAATGAAGCCCCCAAAATAAACACATTACCTTATGCAGATAGTCGTTCGTTGCCAAGAATGAAAAAGCGAAGGACAAAGGAGCATGAAATTAACTTGGTAGTTTGTAGAGTTATGAGATACGTAAGGGAAAGGAAGAATCTGTCTCTTTGAGTTTTTTTTTTTAATATAGAGCGACTTTAATATTTTTAATATATGGACTTAAGGAGCCCCAGAGAGAATATAAAATTGTTCCGATAAAATAAGATGGCCAGTATTGTCTGCATGATTTCGTATGCTGGAGAATTCGGATGCAGTTAAGGGTCTTTGAGTTTTACAGGATAATCCAAGATCTTTACTGACCTGTTTAAGATGTAAGCAAGTCTGGCCTACGTAGCAGGCATTACAACCGGCACAATTGAATTGATATACAACAAAGGATCTCAGCATTAGATCAATACGATCTTTATAATTAAAGAAAGAAATCAAAGAATTATGATAAATATATATCAAGTTAAACTAGCATTGCTGTAGAAGGCTTTGCAAAATTTTCATAAGGGTACCGTACAAAAAAGAAGTGGAAGGACCAATAAATGGGAGTTAATAAAAATACGGTGTTTTGAAACAATGGTGTATATGGGGGCAGGCAGATATAATTTATTTAAGAAAGTTTTTGCATACTTTCAAATAGGTGTATAGGAAATATGTTAAATGAAAAATATGTTCTCAGAAAACTCATTTTTTTGTGAAAATCCGTCCAACCTGAGCAAATTCTGAAGGCTCTAAATATTTTTGTCTTTATATTAGGTTGAGGAATAAGTTCTTGCGTTTTTTTTAACGTTGTGTTGATTGAAGTTTTGTTGACGTGATTTGTGCACATATTAAGAAACAATAATAAATAATGAGAGCAAAATTTGCAAAGGTTAGGTTACGTCTCTTAACAGCGTAGACTATTAATTACGCTTTTGCTTAGGCTACGTCTTGAAGTTGAGTAATAAGTTATTGCAGTGTATTTAAAAGTTGTGTTAATTTAATTTTTGTTCTGTACCCTCAAAATGGAATGTCAAGTTGAAAGAAAGGCGCATTTTCGACACTTGTTGTTATTCATTTTCAGTCGAGACGGGAAAAATGTAAACGCAGCCAAAGCTCAATGGTGGTTTTCACGTTTCAAAAACGGTCATTTCAATCTTAATGACGAAGAACGTTCTGGTCGCCCCATTAAGTTGGATGAAGATCGATTGAACGACTTTCTTCATGAAAATCCTCGTCAATCGACTAGAGAATTGGCTGTATAATTGGCGTGTGATCAGAAAACTGTAGTGAATTACCTTCATTCGATGGGAAAAGTTCAAAAACTCGGTGCATGGGTTCCGCACGCTTTGAGCGAAAGCAACAAACTAAAACGCTCCACGATTGCGGCAGGTTTGCTTGCTCGTCACAAGGCTATTCGTGGATATAAGGACAGATTTCTTCACCGCATCATCACTGGCCACGAAAAGTGTTGTGTTTATGTCAACATGAACCATCTAAAACAATGGCTTAGCCCCAATAAAAAAAAAACCACTTCTGCTATTAAAGCAAGGACTTCATCCGCGAAAGACGATGCTGTGTGTGTGTGGTGGGATTGTGAAGGCATCATTATTTATGATCTCCTTGCGAACAACTAGATTAGCAATGCAGAAGTTTACGTTCAACAAATGTATCGACTCACCAAAGCTATTCGTGAAAAGCGGCCTCATCGACGTTACGGAGTCCTTCTGCAACACGACAATGCTCGTCCTCACATTGCAATATGACAAACGACGCCATCCAAACGCTTAATTGGGAAATTCTAGCGCATCCTCCATAATCGCCAGACTTGGCTCCATCGGATTTCCATCTTTTCCAATCGCTCTCCAACAATTTGCGCGGCGTTTCGTTCAATACTGATGTGCAATTAAGAACCTGGTTAGACGAATTCTTAGAGTCAAAACCCAGAGATTTTTATTACAGAGGCATCGAAAAACTAGTTGAACGTTGGGAAGAAGTCGTAAATAACAACTGAGAATACATTATTGATTAAATTGCATATTGTTATCAATTAAAAATGAAATTTTTCTAAAAATTTTAATGGTAATGAATAAATTTGATAAAACCGCAAGAACTTATTCCTCAACCCAATAATAATTACTACTGGGTAAACTTCTAATGAAATGTACAAATTCAAAATTCTTGAGGTTATAATCATTCTGAGTGAGGGGTTCTTAGAAATCTTATACACAAACAGACAAAAAAACAGGTAATCACATAACCCTTGCCAAAGTATGTTATCTTTTTCATGGGACACACTTTAGAAGGTATAATGTCCTCAGCCCCTTCCCCCTTCCTCCCCCGCAACAGCATTCTTGAAAGTATTTGGGAATTTTATTCAGGAACTAACGCTAAATCATTTCAATTTTTCATCTACTTCGATGACCTAATTTATTTGAGAGTGGTTGATATTTAAGCTGTGAGAACCCATATCACGTTGCAACCAGAATGGTTCTTGATAATTAGAGGACTTCCCTCATAATAACTAAGAATTTATTAGAGCTTTGCTATTCTCCCAATGGAACTTTCAGGCACTCAATCAAAATTAATCCAAAATAGTTTCATCGGCTTAATGAGACATTTCTGTGCAAGGTTGGTATTGCCAAACACATAAACATTTTTAACATAGTCGACTTAATTACTTTTTCCTCTACTAAATTTGGTCATGTTGGAAATTCGAGAAAACTTTTCAATTGGCGAAGGATCTCTCGCCTGAAATGGATTGGAATATTTTTTTCGTTAATAAAACGATTGACTTGAATCTGAATATTTATTCAAACGAAATTATTTTTCATTAAAAAAAAAGTAAATTCTACATTAACTTTATCTTTTTTAGCAATACTGAGTTTTTTAGAAGTTAAAAACAAGCGGTAAGTCGGCTAAATAACAAACGGCAGTTCAAGCTGCTAAAACTATCATACTCGCCAAAGCAAGTCCAACTTTCTTAACTCCACTCTCCCATTATTTCTCCCTCTGTCTTTACGGACATAAATACGACAAAATATTATAATAAAGCTTTATTTGGGTGTTGGTAGTCCGATTAATTGGCCTTTGACATCACCACAACAAATCAACAGCCACCGACTCAGCGTGTAAAGATCAGCAGGCCCAAAGCTGCTGAAGATAAGCTAACCCGAGTTATGTCGTGTTCATCCATTGAGAGTTATTATTGTAAACTTGCTTTAGTTATAACTACCTTCAGACCAATACTCCTACTAATAATAATATCAATATTAATAATAATATCATGGAAACAAGTGTAATTTCACCGATAAATGTGAATCATATAAATGCAGAGCGATACAGAATAAATAAATCTAAATTAGTTTTTATTTATTTTTATTTATTCTGTATAGATCCATATTTATGCTATGTTCCTGAGCCCGGGCTACTTCATCGTGCATCACCCTGTATTGTCATAAATAGGAAAGTTGTATTTAAATTAGACAACTCAAAAACACAGCCACAAATGAAAAATGGTATTTTTAGCTGAGGGATTGCCGAGTTGATTAAGCCCCTCGTCCATTGATCTCAGCGACGAAGTCAGTGATTGGAGCCTGGTTACCCCTCCGATAGTTCTTGATTTTCCGACTGGAACTTTTCTTCCCTTTGCCTTTCAGCCTTAGTTTCAATGGATACTAGGAAGATTTTAGGAAGAAATATTATGTTAATTAACAAACATTTAGTCCAAATAGTTTTAACCCTTCCTCTCAACCCCTAAAATATTTTACACTTCAAGAAAACGCTTATTGTGAGTGTGTATAACGGTCTGAGGCCGCTAAAATTCAACCGCTATCACATGTTGTTTAGAAACACGTTGCTACCCACGTGCATCTTCGCGTCGAAGCAGGGCGCCGTATCGCCACCTGAGTCAATATTTAACCAAGGAGATTACCCCCCCCCCATCCGTGTCGCCTCCATTCGCCGATCTCGCCAGATTGAGTTAGGCTTATGTTCTCAGGCGCGGCTGGGCATTCCCTCGAAGCTCCCACTCCATTGTCCCCTACGCCAAGGGGATGGCTTCAACTACATATACATCAGAATTTTCCAATTAGATAAGATCAGATCCAGATTATCTTCGCGAGACATCACGCCAATCCGGTCTCACCTTGTGCACCAGGGCCCTCTACCTCGAGATCCACCATAATTGTCCAGAAGAGGACAATATTCCTTGAGTGCCAAGGTTCGAGCCTTCAAGACGCCAAGTCCACAAGGCCCCCCCTGTTGTTCAGAAAGAGATCAACGTTAGAACAGCCATTGTTCTTTGAGCCCGTTGACAAGAAACGGTTCTCCCCCTCCCCCCTGTTGTTCAGAAAGAGAACAACGTTAGAACAGCCATTGTTCTTTGAGCCCGTAGACAAGAGACGGTTCTCACCCCCCCCCCCTGTTGTTCAGAAGAGAACAACGTTAGAACAGCCATTGTTCTTCAAGCCCGTTGGTCAAGAAACGGTTCTCATTCCAAAGACGTCACGTCAGGATAATTTAATCCTCGCCCCCCCCTCCTTCGGCTGGAACTCGCCAGCGGACCGAGGATTCCTTCGCGTCGCCTTCCTCTGCACAACAACTTGTAATTACGTAAGCTGAGCATTACTTTTGATTACCTAACCTTTCGTCAACCCTACCCTGTGCTTTAAATGGTTTAGCGAACCATCCCATCCCTTTAATTTTTATTTGTTTACCCTTTTAAATCTCTCCTAATCTTAATCCTCGGATTAGTCAGATATTTCCCACGACCCTTTCCATTCTCCGTTTATGTAAACATTTTCCGTTTTGTGTGTTGTTGATAGTTTAATTTATAAAACTCTATTTTATTAATGATATCCATATTATTATCCTTGAGCTCAGTTCCACTTCTTAAGCATATTGAAGATAAATAACATCGGTCAACCAGATAACCACGCACTCGAAATATAATTGAATCATTCCCACAAAGAATAGTTGTGGTATATCGTCGAGAGTCCATTCTACGACAGTGAGTACCCATTGGAACTTGGACGTTGTCAGACGGTATATAGAGCTTCCAACAACGCGAGCCTTCAGGTCCCTACAAACAAACCCTCTTAATTCACAGGCCATTGAGTTATGAACGTTGTCGGACGGTATATAAAGCGTCCAACAACGCGACTATTCAGGCTTCCCACAAACAAACCACCATAATCCACACGCTTTTAGTATTGAATGTTGTCAGAAGATATATAAAGCGTCCAAAAGCGCGACTCTTCACTTCACTATAAACAAAACTCCAAAATTCACATTCATTGAGTCAGGAACGTTGCTAGACGAAATATACAAGAGGTATTCTTGCTAAATTTGACGAATTTTAATGTCTCCTTTTTCCAGAAATTGTTTGATGTATGGGTGAAAATCAACGGGTTTGGATAACATACGCATTAAAGGTTTAGTTGAGAAAAGTTAGCTGACATGGAGGACGGAAACGATTTGCATATTGGAAAAGAGTTACCTGCAACATGATGATTCGTGCCAAGTATCAAAATGCCGCCATCAGGACTGGTGTCCAATGCTCTGTGGACATTGTAAAGGCTGCAGGGCGCGACATAGACAGCGGCAACAGAGACTACGGAGCCGAGCCCATCATAAATGGACACATGGCGTTCTGATTACGTCCTCCCGTCAGAATTCCTTCAACAATTGCAGGACAAGGTGATGGAAAATCCGAGCAAAGTTATTCGGGTTTGCTGAGAGAGATCGCTGTTGGAGTCCCCACCATGAAGTTGTCCCTGAATGAGGATTTTCGTTACCACTCGTACAAAAGGCGCAAAGGACAAATTCTGACAGCCAAAGCTAAAGAGAACCGCTCGGCGGAAGCAAAGAAGCTCCTGAACAAACTGAAGCATCCTGTTGAGCCGGAGACGATATGGTTCTTGTTAGATTAAAAGAACTTCTGCCAGAACAACAATTGGCTTGCCCTTAACAATGGCTAACACCAACTTTATTGTCTAAGTTGTTTTAGCTGATTTAGAACAATTTTGATGCGCTGAATCCAAAAATCACATTGGTTTTGCTCAATCAGGTCAACTTTTTGATTTATCGCTACAAGATGTTTTTTACGATTTTTTTTTTACATGTACGGGTATTTTCTATTTATATGATCTCAAAATGTTTCTTATTTATTTAAATAAACGAATTCTGAAGAGGTTACATGCAGCAAATTTTTAATAACTGGTATTATTCTTTTGGAGATGAATGAAATGGCTTCGGCCAGAAGATCTTGCATAAATAAGCCCGAACACACCTAGTAGGAATCCAGTCACGAGTTTCATAAAGCGTTCTTACCATGTTTATTTGGATATGAAATTTGGTGACCAGGATAAAGCTCGAGCGCAACACATGGTATGCAAGATATGTACCGAGTATATGTCGTTGGACCGAGGGCAAAAAGAGTTGTCTGAAGTTTGGAATTACCATGGTTTGGAGGGAGTCGGCCAACCATGGCACTGACTGATACTTTGGCGCTATTTATTTGACCGGGATCAACAGAAAGAACCGGAGCAGCCTAAAATATCCTGATATTTAATCAGCACGTCACTCTGTAGCTCATTGTGATGAAATTCCAGTACTTGTATTTAGAGAACATTCTAGTAATAGTGACGAAGATTCCTCCAGTGTTGAAGAAAATGAAGAAGTCGTTTTTGACGATGATGCTCCACAATATGAGTCATCAGCTCCTCATAGAGAAACTTCCGTAATTTGGTCCTGAACGTTATCAGACGTCAAATCTAGCGAGTCTTCAGTGGCCCCAAAACACTTGTCAGGGAGAATCGCTTCTTATATTATATCAAATCGTTAATAATTTGGAGTCATTTTCTTTCTGTTCTATCTTGAAATGATTAGAAAAGAAATGGCATCTTTAACTAGAGTTAAGTCAAAGAGATTGTTGAGATTGACTTCTGTGTTTGTTTCTTTGTTTGTTATTTTATTATGATTCCTGTGACCCTCTGTCGTCTAAATAACATCATTATATTTAATAATATTTATTAAAATCACAAAATAACGACGGGGTCACCATGAAAGAAAGATTGATAAAAATGAAGAAGTTGGGGGAAGTGAAAAAATGTGGACGGTATATAGCCAATTAGACATCTTAGGGGCTAGAAACAGGGAGGGCACGCATTTTTCCGGACTTTGGTTTTCGTCCGGCGCCCTGGCTCTCGTGTTACCTTGGTTGATGGTTGCTTAAATTTGCGTCTCATTCCAAACGGACCGAGTGCCGAAATAACCGTATCCTCCAAGTCGGTCCAATTGCAAGGACCGGAAGCAGATAAATGTTCCTTTATCGAGCAGCCTCAATCACTTCAGTCCTACCTTACAGAATCCAGGGGTCTGTCCAAAATGTTGAGTGAATTTCATGCATTTGTTCCAATGAATATCGGTTCTATCCCTCGTTGTTGATTTCGATAAGAGATGGCAAATTGGAAGAACTCCACACAAGCATGAACTCAATTGCTACTCGAACCTCATTTAGGAATAAACCATCTTTGCAAGGACAAGATGTGCCAAGGCACCAAATCTTAAGTGCCTCCGTGTGAGGCTAGGAAGCGCCTCATCTTCTCACCTAATTTAACCTCCTGGCACATTTTACAAAACTAAAACCAAATGTATGTTATATATATATATATATATATATATATATATATATATATATATATATATATATATATATATATATATATATATATATATATATATACATATATCTTGCAAAAATATATAACTTAACCAAGCTGTATTCATTCTTTGAATTCCTTCCTGTTTTCACTCGTCATTGTGATCCGACCATGTAAGGTAATGTTTCAGTGTCTATATTTTAGTTTTACCTTTTGTTTGTATCCAATTCTCTATTTTTCCATTTCAATTTTTTAGTTTGGTAATATTACGTTTACTTTGTTTTTCCTTAAATGATAATATCTCTTTAAAAATATTTTGCTGTTCTTTACCTCACTATTTTGTTTGTTCATTAACGTAACGTTCATTTTATATTTTTAACGTCGTTTTTGTGATTTTCTCTAATCTGTGGTTTTTAACTTTAAACTTGTGCTGTTATTTATGTTTTTAGGCTTAGATTAATCATTTAGAATTTGTTTTTAGCTCCTGAAATAGGGTTTTGTAATAACCCGAAACGTTGGAATTAAAGATGGGACCCGCCTTCTTCGTTTTGTCCTTCTTACTGAATATAAGACTCAAACTTTCTAGAAGAAATCTAGGTATATATATATATATATATACAAGCTGCTGTTCTCTTCCTTAACAGGAAGAGCTTGGTTACACAGGTACCCCTGTGGCCTACGGCCTTATTTGCTAATCTTAACCGCCTTTTTTAATCCCCTTTATAGACTCTTTATTTTAACACCCTGAACACCCTTTTCTTCTTCTTCTTCTTCTTCTTCTTCTTCTTCTTCTTCTTCTTCATCTTCATCTTAATCTTAATCTTCATCTTCATCTTCTTCTTCTTCATCTTATCTTCATCTTCACCTCCATCTTCTTCTTCGTCATCTTCATCTTAATCTTCATCTTCATTCCCATCTTCTTCTTCTTCTTCTTCATCTTCGTCTTTATCACCATCATCTTCTTCTTCTTCTTCTTCTTTTTCTTCTTCTTCTTCTTCTTCTTCTTCTTCTTCTTCTTCTTCTTCTTCTTCTTCTTCTTTATTAGTCCAGCTAAGTTTAGATGCTATAAATAAAATTAACTTAGTCGTGCTATATCGTCCGCCTTGCCAATTGGAAAGAGAAGATGCTGCACTCTTCGATACGCTTACGTCTTGGATTAGAAAAGGGACCACATTAGTCTGCGGCGATTTTAATTTACCTAATGTTAACTTTAGCAACCTTACTTCTGATAAACCGGGTGAGAGGCTATTAAACTTTATGTTGGAGAATTTTCTCGTACAAAAAGTGGAAGAGCCTACTCGTGATAGCAATATTCTTGATTTAATCATAGCAACCGATGAGTCATTGTTAGAAAACGTACGTGTGGGTGAACATTTAGCTTCCAGCGACCATAATGCGATTAGATTCGAACTAAACACCTGCGTAGAAGTTAGAATGAGTTCGCAGCTCATCCCTCGTTTTGGTAGCTGTGATTTCGATATTTTTCGCGAAAGGATTAAGGATATAGACTGGGGAATACGATTCGAGAACAGGTCGGTAGGAGAGATGTACGCAGAACTTCGATGTACGCTGCTTCGTGTGAATTCTGATTTGGTTAAGTATGTGCGTAAGAGCGGGAAGTCGGTGAGAGCTCCGTGGCTTAGTCCGTTAATACTACGCTTAATCCGGGACCGAAATAGAAAATTTAAAATTCATAAAAACAATGGGTCAGTTATAAGTCGGCAAAACTACATAGATTCTCGTAGGGAAGTTAAACGTGCGGTCAGAGATGCGAAGAGGAAGTATGAAATAAACCTCGCTAAGAATTCAAAGAATGAACCGAAACGGTTTTATGGGTACGTAAATAATAGGAAACCCGTAAAAGGATCGATAGGGCCGATCAAAGATAAGGATGGTCGTTTGACTGAACTTCCGACAGAAATGTCCAAAATTTTAAATGAGCATTTTACGAGCGTGTTTACTGTGGAAGATTCTTCCGAATTGGAATCGTTAATTGGGGAAGTTCGTAGTGCTGATAAATGCATATCCGATGTAAGTATAAAGGACGAGGAAATTCTTAAATTTATTAAGCTAATGAAAAAGTCGAAATCTCCGGGCCCCGATGGGGTATATCCAATTCATTTAAAGGAGCTTCAAAATGAACTCGTTAAGCCATTGCGTGAAATTTTCAATCGCTCATTAGAGGATGGCGTAGTTCCGTTGGATTTCAAGCGAGCAAACGTTACACCTATATTTAAGAAGGGGAATAGATTTGAAGCAACGAATTTTCGGCCTATTAGTCTAACTTCGGTAGTTGGGAAGCTTTTAGAATCTGTAATTAAAGATAGAATAGTGAGCCACCTCGAGGCAAATAAGCTGATTAACGATACCCAGCATGGATTTAGGCGTGCGAGATCGTGCTTGACTAACTTGCTCGAATTCTTCCACAAAATGATTTGCGTGTACGATGAAAGCAAAGCTGTAGACGTAATATATTTAGACTTTAAAAAGGCGTTCGACACCGTCCCCCACCAAAGGTTATTAATGAAAGTTAAAGCGATTGGGGTGACTGGTAAGATTTTAAACTGGATTAGAAATTGGCTGAAAGATCGCTCGCAGCGGGTGGTAATAAATGGGGAATGTTCAGATTGGGCCAGCGTTAGTAGTGGGGTACCTCAGGGCTCTGTTTTAGGCCCTTTATTGTTTTTAATTTATATTAACGATTTAGATAAAGGCATACTTAGTCGGATTTCGAAATTTGCGGACGACACGAAGCTGGGTAATCGTGCCTATGTAAGATCGGATGTCGATAAATTGCAGGGGGACCTAAACTCGATTGCCAATTGGGCGGACAAGTGGCAAATGGAATTTAATTTAAGCAAATGCAAGGTAATGCACTTGGGTTGCCATAATTTAAGAGTAGATTATACCATGAAAGGCCAAGTCCTCGACGCGGTTAAATTAGAAAAAGACTTGGGAGTATTAGTCTCAGACGATTTTAAATTCTCGAAGCAATGCGCGGATGCGTGTAAAAAAGCAAATCGCGTTTTGGGTTATATCGCGCGCAATTTCATCTTCAAATCTAAGGATGTAATTTTACCTTTATATAAATCCCTTGTGCGGCCACTTCTCGAATACGCTGTTCAATTTTGGGCTCCATATTTAATGAAAGATATTGCGCAATTAGAAAGAGTGCAGCGTAGGGCTACGAAATTAATTCCAGAGCTGAGGAATAGATCATACGAGGAAAGGCTCAGGGCTTTAGATTTGCCATCGCTAGAAAGCAGAAGATTACGTGGCCAGCTAATAGAAGTATTTAAAATACTAAAGGGTTTCTCAAACGTGGACTTTCGCAATCTGTTCGAACTGGATCATAGGGGAAATACTCGTCAGCACGGGTTAAAATTAGTGAACAAGCGTTTTAACACTAGTATAGCCCAAAACTATTTTACATTTAAAGTTACTCAAAATTGGAATCGGCTGCCCACCCACGTAGTAGATAGCACTTCGGTTAATATGTTCAAAAATCGTCTCGACGTGCATTTGAATAGTTTAAATATAACGTAGTTGAGCACTGTGAATTTAAACGTCCTTGCAGAGAGAGAGTTTGGAGCGGAGGTTTAAGGATATGAAATTATGATGACTAAAAATGATGCCGGCGATTCTCTGCATGTGTAGCTTAGATGTCCCATTTCTTTTCCGCCTATCCTATAAGTAGTCTATCCCTAAATTAGCTTTTCACCACTAGCAGTCGAGTGGCTGCGGAAGATGAGAAGAAAAACTTTCTATCTCCCCCGACCCCTAGTTTGATTAGTTAAAATTGCACGATAATGTACACATGTAGATAAGTGTGTACAGTAGATAGTATTAAAAAAAAAAAAAAAAAAAATAGCATGTTAGAGATACACTCGTAGATAAGGGTGTATCGTAGTTTTTGATTTAGTGTAGCGGACTAGCCTCGAGCGGACCTTAGGGTCTTTGCTGGTCCTAGATTCTGTAGTTCTGTAGTTCTGTAGTTCTTATAAAGGAATTATTAGAAGTAACTTTGATAAAAAAATTAAATATAATTAGGTGACAACCGATCTAAAAGAAAAAATCTTATTCAAACACCTTCAAAAAATCTCGTTCCTAAAATATAGGGTTATGGATATATATATATATATATATATATATATATATATATATATATATATATATATATATATATATATCCAACACACCGCAAGAAAGAGAAAACGGTTATGTTTTTTTCGGAAATAGTTATTTCCTACTTCGAAAAAATCCGAGCTGAGGTGGAATTCGGACCAAGCACAATGAGATCAAAGCGGTTGCTCGCTGCCTCAATGTGCACGATTTGAATCCCACCTCAGCTCGGATTTTTTCGAAGTAGGAAATAACAATTTCCGAATGATAAACATATTCCGTTTTCTCTTTCTTGCGGTGCGCTGGATTTATTTCATCATTCTCTCGCGCTCACGAGAGATATACATTATATATATATATATATATATATATATATATATATATATATATATATATATATATATATATATATATATATATATAAGGCTAATTTATTACACTTTAGGAAAAGGAATTCCAAGTAAACTTTCGTCTCTCTTTCTCATCATTTAGGGGTCGCCCCACTGTTCACTTTTTCTTGGTCAGGCTGGTCTTTGAGGATGTCGGGATGGCCATTCGGTGTTCTTGAATGGCAAGGAAGATGAATTGCTTCTGATCCTGAACCTTCCCGAGAAGCCAAAACTCGGGGCTCGAACGAGTACTGATTGCCTAACCTGAAAATAAGAAGAAAAAAGAAAAGATTAAAGCTGGGGCGACCTCTAAATATTATTGTATTGTGATGAAATTTCGCACACAAGGAGAGGAATGCAACAGGAAAAAAAGCAGTGGTGTGGAGAAAGGATCAGTGCACTTTGAATTTACCCCCGTTTTTTGGACCACCCTAATATATATATATATATATATATATATATATATATATATATATATATATATATATATATATATATATCGGTAAAAATCACGAGAGGTAACACGTGAATAAGTCTAAATATTTGGTTGTACCACATAGGGAAAAAGAAAGTTTGATGATTGGAGCTTGCTTTCCTTATCTCAATCACATTTTAAAACTCACAATGTTTATGAAATAGAGAGACACTATTTATACGAAGCTATGCTCTCACCATAAGGTCTGACCTTATAGCGAAAACATAGTTTTGTATAAATACGGTCGCTTTATACCTACGTGAACAACCAAATATATATATATATATATATATATATATATATATATATATATATATATATATATATATATATATATATATATATATATATATATATATATATATAATATGTAAATAATGGAGACTAATAAAATTGCCATCAATATTGTTGCTCAAGCATCGAGCCACGGAAATGACCTATGAACGAGGCTAGCAAATGCCTACTGTTCTCATCTAATTTGACCTCTTAACTCACTTTACAAAACTGCCACTTATTTTGGATGTGTTATAAAAACCTATCCTAAGAAAAGAAGGAGGCTGCAAAAGGGTGACCAATAGCCTATACGAGGCAGCTCCTGTTCCCATGACCCAGGTTCAGTCCCTACCTACCATCCTCATCCATAAATCTATCTACTCTATTCTTAAGTGGAGGTTCAATTGCAACTTAACTTCACGTGGAATACATGGAAGTAGGGTGGTCACTGGTCATGTCAATTAGAAATGACGTCACCACTTTACAGGATTACTAGAGTTTCAAAAAACGCAGCCGTGCCTGCTTATATTATAAATCAACAAAAGGTGTACATAATGAAGAATAAGAATATCACAAATGAATATTGTGTTTAGTAAGTCTCGAACAGCTTCAATTACAATGTGCGAGGCTAACATACGCCTTCGAACCCCTCTTAAAAAGCGCAAATAATGGAGAAAATTAATATTGCAATGATTGTTAAATTGATTCGAATAGGATAAGAATATTTTGGTCTTTATTTATCAGAATCTTTATTTGTGATTTGTTGAATATTTATTGGAATCTTTATTTGTGATTTGTTGATGCCCATTTCGTACCGAGCGATTTGAGAGAGCTGGCGACCCCCGGCCTTGGGCTGAAGCGCCCTCTTCTGGCGCTCTTAAAATATAAATACCTCAACCCCCCTCCCCGTCCCAAAAAACAAGACAAACAAAAGCAAATCAAAAAGCAAAAGCAAGAACAAGAACAAGAAGGAAGCACGATCCGGCATAGAGGGTAGGCCCGGCTTAGGAAAAAAAGACCAACACTAAAAAAAGTTAAATACAATGGAAGAGGCCAACCTCCTCTAAGAAGTAAAATAGTCCACAAGTCGATGTGCACGAATCTGTCCCTAGTACAAGGGACAAGCGTTGTACTAGGAGGAGTGATACGCTCTCCCAGTCTCAGTGTCCCCGGCAGTCTCAAACTAGATTGAGATTATCCGAGCTTTATTCCTTCTAGCGTGTTATAATATACTCTTTACTTTGCTGCTTTCTTTATAAGAAAGTAGGCTAGTCGCCGACTAGCTTTCGCCCATTCATCCCTGGTCCTAGCCTTAGGGGGGGAGGGTCATCCTTCCCTCCTGGCTCCAGTTGGGGTGGTGGGTCTTAGCATGTCTGCATTTTCCCACCTTATTTCTCCTTCTACCCCCTCCCCCCCGCTTTCTCTTTATTTTCCTTGTATGTCCTTTTATGCACCCACAAAGAGATGTCTGGTCAACCTTGCTGCGGTTGACATCTGAAGTGTGTACTCTCCTGCCCCCAACACTCGCAATTTGACCTCTAAATCTTCTCCACATTTTCACTTTCTTTACAGTTTCCACTTACAAGCTTTATGCTAGGTGCCCTCGTTGGTTTTTCGCCACAAATTCAAGTGGGAAAAGTGTGTTGAAGCATTTAAGAGCCCTTGCAGCACAGTTTGCGTTGCGCCGCACTTCCTGGATGACAAGCCAAATCCCGCGATTCTGGGAATTCCAATCACGAGCCGACAAATGGAAGAATGAATCGATTTCTATCAAATATTTAAAACCTTCTGTTTTTTTTAATGGAAATTTTCGATTAAAAACCGACCTACTCAAGAACTATTTTACATTTAGTCGTGGACTACTGTAATAATCTTCCCACAGAGGATCTTAATTGCAACTTTGTAAAACGTTTAAAAAAAATTGCCTACACAACTTCAAAATTCAAACTTGAAAGTGGACTGGGTCTGAATAGACCTATTTGTCTGTCTTAACCCTCAATATAATATTTAAATTTTTATTATTAGCTACTTATCGTATTTCAAGGGTATCGCATTTCTTATTTAAACCACTACATTCATGTAGCGAATTCCCTTGGCCCTTAAAGAGGCAATGACCTCTTTAATGACATTTAGGGTAAGTCACCTTAACAGCGAGGGGGTAGACGGCCTTTGAAGAGCCTTAGAACGAGCTTGACCACATGACTCGAGATCAAGTGCTGTAATCAGAGGTTGAGTCGTAACAGGTCGCTAATGACTCATTTAAAACGAGGCTATGAACCGGTCTCTGAGTCCGTTGACGACGAGATGTATACTCTGGGGACTAAACCTATTGAACAGTGCCTCTGTACAGTCATGGACAAAAGTTTTGAGGCTGCTATAGTTTTTCATATAATAAAATACATATAACTAATCAGACCCTGCATTTTGTTTTAGTATGTTTGTATCATAATATGAAGAACTATATAAAAAATTAGAGCCCAAACCCATTTTATTAATAAACACAATCAAATGATGCGCGGAGTCAATATTTACAACGATGTCGCTTGTTCTTCATGGCTGCTTCAATTGGTTTGGACATTTTGTTCAATGAGTACCCGGAACTGCTAATAATCTAATAATTGGATGGCTTCGGTTTACCCACAAATTCTCTATCGAGTTCAAACCTGGCGAATTCCCGAAACAAGGTCTACAAGTTCTGTTATTTACAGCCAAGAACTTTGTTACTGCTTTTTGCTTTGGAACAAGGTATGCCATCATGATGAAAAAATGCAGTAATCAGCCCCAAATTGGTCATGAACTGTTGGGAAAGGGTACTGATCAATCACGTTTTATTACCATTCTGAGTTCATGGAAGTGTCGCTGGATAGAGTCACATTTAAGGTCGATTTAGCGGTGTTTGGTTCGTAGTGACCTGTGGTTCGAACCCCACGCTAAACTGTAGGCCCCCACTAAGGAAATAAAGGAATAAATAAATAGGTGCAAAGTAGTGGTAAAGTCGTATCAAAGAGTTGATATCGGTGGCAAAATCCAGCACCAATCAGTGAAGATAGGCGTTAAACCCTACACCAATGAGGTGAGAACGGTGGTAAAACACACGGAAGATTTAACATTTTAGTGGTAAATTCATAACAAGAGAAGGTCGGTGGTAAACTCTGTATAAAAAAGTAGAAAATCTATGTTAAACACAGCATCATTGAGTAGAGGTCGGTGGTAAAACTGTAAAACTATTACCAAAGAGTGTGATGTGATAAACTCTTATCAAAGAATTAAAATCGGTGGTAAAAAACCCTACAAAGCATACATATCAGTGATAAACCCATACTAATAACTGCAAATCCGTGGTAAACACCGTATAAACGATACATTTCGATGGTAAAACCAGCATCAAAGACACCAGATGGGTGACAAAACCCTACCCGAGAATGAGACACAAACAGCAAAACTTTTAACGGAATTTCACTTGCATTTTAGTCGAATTCATAGAATTCCAGGTGTATTTAGTGTAATTGCAGTAGTATTTAATGGAAAAAGGTGTTTAAAAAGCCTGAACGATTTTTAGTGGTAATTTAGTCATATTAAGTGACGCCTTAATGTAATTTTAGTGGTAAATGGTGAGCTAAAATACCCTGATACTCAAATCATGCGTTTATTAAAGAAGAAAAACGTTCGAATGGCTGAACGAGTGCGAGTGGCTCTCGAGAGGTGAAGTGTGTGGGGTCGTGATGGTCTAATACTCTAGTCTAATGCAATGGAACGGATAAGAAAGAGAAATAAATGGGGGAATTGTGATTTTAAAATAGCGAAAAACAACCAGGGCATTTATGCCAGATAGTTTCTAAAGAAGGTTAAGTAAGGTGAAGTGTGTGGAAGATCGGAAGATGAACAGTCCCTGTAGCCAAAAAAATTAAGATGGTGAATAAAGAAACAAGGAAGTGGAAAAAGAAATAAGGTTAATAAAGAAATAATGAGCTAAATAAAGAAATAAGGATGCAAATAAAGATATAAGAATGTAGAAAGGAAATGAGGGGAATGAAGAAATAAGGAGGGAAATTTAGAACTGAGAACGTGAATTAAGACGAGAGACATCAATTCAGAACTGAGGAAGTGAATTAACAGAAGAGGACATCAATTCAGAACTGAGGCCGTAAATTCAAAATTGTGGACGTGAATTCAAAAGTGAGGACGTGAATTCAGAAAAGAGGATGTGAATTAAGACGAGATGACATCATTTAAAAACTGAGGACGTGAATTAAGAACTTAGAACTTAATTAAACCAAGAAGACATCAATTCAGAAGTGAGGAGGTGAATTCAGACCTGGGGACGTTAATTAAGACGCGAAGACATCAATTCTAAACTGAGAAGGTGAATTCAGAACGGTGGACGTGAAATAGGATGAGAGGAGGTGAATTCAGAACTGAGGATGTGAAGTAAGACGAGAGGAGCTCAATTCAGAACTGACATTGTGAATTTAGTCAAGAGGACGTTAATTCAGAACTAGGAACAGTAAGTGAGAACTGATGACGTGAATTCAGAATTAAGGACGTAAATTGTGAACTGAGGAAGTAAATTCCGAGCTAATGACGTGAATTTAGATGAGAGGGCATCGATTCAGCACTCAAGACGTGAATTAAGAGAAGTGGACATCAATTGTTAACTGACATGAATTCAGAACTAAAGATGTGAATTGATACAAAAGGACATCAATTTAGAACTGAGGACATCAAGTAAAAGGAGAGGACATTGTAAGAAAATCAATATCCCACCCTCAAAACTGAGACCCTGCTCGGTAACCGCAACGTCCTGGCATTTTGGCGGCGTAATCCTATTACTTACCCCCCCCCCGTCCCCCGCCTCTCTCCATTCGCCTCGAGTATCACCCGAAAGGCCTTCGCACAACCACGACCTGCACTGATCATCACATTTCGGGTCCGGTTGTCCTAATATTGGTTAAACCAGCAATATTTCCCCTAAGAGTTGGTATTTAATTTCACTTCATATGCGAAATTAAAGGAGCGACAACCAAATACCAGAAGGTGCCTTTAGGGCTATGTGAAAGACGCTCTGAGAAAAACCGTTAGAGGAAGAGACTTAATTCAATAGTCCTCATCCACCCCCTTTCTTCCCCTACCACACAGTGGGATGGCGAAGTATATATGCGAATAACGGCAGAAGAACGAGGAAGATCGTGTCAGCCATCGAGACAACGAAGTCCGGCTAAGTGCCCGGCAACCCAACGAAAGGGACTTAGAAGCTCATCCTGAGCCAGTTCCTGGTGGTCACACTGAAAAGTAGCATCTTGACTCAGGAAGATCGAGTTTGCGATCGAGACAACGAAGTCCAGCTCAGTGCCTGGCAACCCTACGAAAGGAACACAGAAGAAGATCATGCTGAGCCAGTTCCTGGTCGTCACACCGAAAATTTAAGTTAGCTTGTATTGAGAAATAAGTTCAACTAGCTCTCGTCAGAGAAATCCCCTATCTTGGTGTACAGCAAAACCCAAAGATAGTCCTCGCCTTTGAGGAATACCCCAAAGTAAACTCCCTCAAGCACCCCCCTTTGTCAAAGGATTCACTCGTTTGTTCATCGCTCGTCAGTGCGAATTATTCCCAGATTAACCCGAAGATTGGAAGAAGCATACTTTCCCTGTCCCGTTGGTGAAATCCTCTTACTAAGACAACGTGCTTAACGCCCGCCGTCGCACGCACCGAATTCATATGTGGCTTTAAAATATCCCCGCGCCAGACTAACATCTGGGGTGGCAGCGAAGACGTCCACGCGCCTGCCCGAAAACATTCTTGAGGCTACATAAAAATTGAGGCCAAGGTCAGTCTCAAACTAAATTCTCGTGTGGTTTTGTTTGAGGGTAAATAAAGTCCATTATTTCTTCTTTTTTTTAAGGTCAATTAGCGTTCAATATTAAAGTGAGCTTTGCGTCAACCATTAGTGTATATTAATTTGTGTAATTTATTAAGTCTCACTTAAACTTGTTTAATTCAAAGCTGTGTAGTTTGTTTGTTAGATTTCATTTTTTGTCCATGTTGCAATTAAAGGTCTATTTTCTTAGAAGCATCTAATTCAATCCTCGAAACACTGAGCAGGGTACTAGAAACCCTCAAAGATTAAAATAACGTAATAATAATAATAATAATAATAATAATAATAATAATAATAATAATAATAATAATAATAATAAAATAAAGCACTTTTAGAGAAAACTTAATCAAGGAGTTTTTGAAGTACGTAACAAACCTATGCGTACGTTCACTACCACCCGGTCCTTGCAATACCACTGCCAAAATCAATTCAGAATTGAGGACCTAAAATAAGACAGGAAGATGTCAATTCAGTACTAAGGAGGTGGATTCATAAATTCTGAACTGAAGACGTGAATTAAGAACGTAGGGCAGGATTTAAGATGAGCTTACATGAATTCATAACTGAGGACGTGAAGTAAGACGCGAGCACATCAATTCTCAATTAAAAACGTGAATTCAGAAGTGAAGACGTGAATTAAGACAAGGAGACGTCAATTCAAAACTGATTACGTGAATTCAATACTGTGGAAGTGAATTAAGACGCAATGACATCAATTCTGAACTGAAGACGTGAAGTAAGACGAGAGGACATTAATTATAGTAAGATGGCATCAATTCAGAACTGAGGACGTAAAATCAGATTCGAAGAAGTGAATTAAGACGAGACGACATAAATCAAGTACTGAGGAATGAATTCAGAACTGAGGACGCGAATTAAGAGAAATGGACATCAATTCTGAACTTACGACGTGAATTCAGAACTGATGATGTGAATTAAGACACAAAGACTTTAATTTTTAACTGAGGACGTGAATTCAGAAATGAGAATCTGAAGTAAGACGCGAGGACCTAAATTCTGAACTGAGGACCTGAATTTCCAGACGAGGACGTAAATTAAGACGTGCGGGCACCAATTCATGAGCTGAAGACGTGAATTAAGACGTGCGGACACCATTTCATGAGCTGAGGACGTGAATTAAGACGTACAGACATCAATTCTGAACTAACGACGTGAATTAAGACAAAAGGTCATCAATTCAGAACTAAGAACGTGAATTAAGACGAGAGGAGATCAATTCAGAACTGAGGAACGTGAATTCCAAACTGAGGAAAGAATTAAGAACTGAGGACTGTAATTAAGAGGCGAAGCCATCAATTCTGAACTTAGTACGTATGTTTAGAACTGAGGGCGTTAATTAAGACGCCAGGACATCAAATCTTAAATGAAGACGTAAATTCAGAACTGAGGACGTTAATTAAGACGAAATGACATCATCCAGCTTGCATCATGGACCCCACCGTGCAATCAATAATTCGATAACACCAGAATGTGAGAGCCCGACCACAATACAAAGGACTCCTCTCGCCCCAATCCCGGTACCAATCAACCCAGCAGATGACAATCTTACCCCCCCCCTCCCTCCAGACTCGCAGTATAAAACGGTCTTCGATCAGGATACGGCGCGTACTATCCCATACCGAGTCCTTCATTTTAACCTATTGCGCTGCAAGACAAACTCAGTCCTGGAAGAGCCTCGCCTATTTTTAAAAAAAGGTGAGGTATTATGGAAGCCAACTTCCTTTTCAGAATTGGAGCCATATGTACACGCCCACACGATTGTGATACGATGTATGCCCCAAGAAACACGAATGGTGACAAATGTTCAATGGGCAAAGCCATCAGATCAAGCGGCCCAAGAGTTACACCGAACTTTCGAAAGAGTTACCTAACATTAAATCATAAAAGCTTAGGACACGATGCCTTTTTGAGGGGACTTGACGACCATCGAGATTGGCCGCAGACAAAATAATAGGAGATGGCGATTTGGGGAGAGACTTATCCCGTGCATACAAGGGCATCATGCATAGAGGCTTTTTATAGAGGACGTGGGAAAGGCCTCAGTCGCCAAAAAAATAATCAAGGAAAGTAAAAAGGACATAGCGAATCAAAGTAAAACAAACCCTGAACAATTATATAGCTATATCACAAAGAAAAGTGTAGCATCAACCATTGGACCATTAATGGATGAGAACGGGGATTTTATACATTCTTTGCATCAGTTGTAGGGACCCCGTCGTAAGTTGGAATAAGGCACTCAAAGAAACCTGAAAAATAAGCACTTTGAAGTTTTAAGAAATATTATAATGGTTTCACACGTTGAACAAAAACCTAACATTTGATATAAAAGAATACGCATGGATAAGTAATCTAAAAGAAGCATTATTCCCGTATAGTAATTACCTCTCTGTTGGGAAACATCCGAATGGACAGTGGTCAAATGACCGGATCTTTTTTGTTTTCCTAAACTGGTGGAATCTGTGCAAGTGGGCAAACTACAGCAACAAAATAAACAAAACCCTAAAAAATTACAAACGAGCGCCAAAAAGATACTGCCAAATCTACTTAAGAGACGAGGCAATGGCTTCGCCAGCTTGCGCTTCGCTTCTAAGATTAAAATTTAAAATCTAAAAGAAAGCAGCCATGGTTAAATTTTTATCAATTTTCTGAACTTCGCCAATTATAATAATTTTACAAAGGAACTCTAAACTAAATTTTCCCTTTTTGAAATTTAACGTTGCTAAAATATAGAGTTATAGAAGAAGATATATAAAAATAAATTTTCTAAACTTCACCTTTGTAATTCTTTGGGTTTTAAAAAATTCACAAAATTTTGATACCTATATTTATTTCTGAACTTCGCCATTTTGTTTTTTGATATTATAAAAGAATTATTAGAAATAACTTAGTTTGATTATGACATATTTTTTTTATCAAAGTTATTTCTAATAATTCTTTTATAATATAAAAAATAAATTGTGAAGTTTATTAATAAATATAAGTATTGAATTTTGTAAAACCCAAAGAATTACAAATGGTGAAGTTCAGAAAGTTTATTTTTATATATCTTCTTCTATAACTATATTTTAGCAACGTGATATTTTGAAAGAGGGGAAATTTAGTTTAGAGTTCCTTTTTAAAATTATTATAATTGGCGAAGTTCAGAAAATTTATAAAAATTTAACCATGGCTGCTTTCTTTTAGATTTTAAATTTTAATTTTAGTAGCGAAGCGCAAACTCCTTCGTGTAGGGGAGAGTGGCGAAGCCATTGCCTGGTTTCAAGACACTTTAAAAGCATCTTAAAAAGAAACGAAAGACTGAAATATAATAATTTTGGTTCAGTAATTATAAAATCTATGTAAAACTCTATATGTAACAATTACAATCTCATTTCTTCTATATATTTATATTTAATATATATATAGGCCGAGGGGTGGTTGGAGTTCTCCCTGACTCTTATATATATATATATATATATATATATATATATATATATATATATATATATATATATATAAGCATAAGGAGTAGTACGACGACCCCTCCGCATTCGTGATAATAGGATATATATATATATATATATATATATATATATATATATATATATATATATATATATATATATATATATATATATATATATATCCTATTATCACGAATGCGGAGGGGTCGTCGTACTACTCCTTATACTTCTTTCTGCTCGTGCCCTGAATGGGTTTATTGACTTAGAGTGCTTAGAGGTTGGCTACGGAGGGATTGGAATAAACTTTGCCAGCAATCAACCCAATGGAAATTAGATACACAACAATATGAAAATAAAGATTTAATGAACGCTAAACAAGAAATATATATATATATATATATATATATATATATATATATATATATATATATATATATATATATATATATATATTTCTATATATATATATACATAAGGAATTAAACCACATGAAGACAATTTAATTCAGAACAGTTTCGGTGTATCTCACACCCTTTTTCAACTGACACTGGGCAGAAAAATGAGAAAAGCATAACACAAGATCCCCTCTTTTTCCCCCCAATCCCCTACTTGTGGCTAATCTGGGAAAGAGGGTTAGGCCTAAGCATATTAAAGGGCTGACATTTTACTATTTTATTTATTTGCGATCTTATTACAGGATTAAAAGAAAATTGACCCTCAGATAGATTTAAATTAGGAACTGACGATATCAAGCTCGATTCTACGATTCTTCTCTTAACATAGTTGGCCGATTTAAATAACATTTTACTTCCATTGAAATCGATCGTATGATTCTTGTCTCTAACATGGCGAAAAATTCCACTACTCTCGCTACCCACTCTAATATCTCTTTTGTGTTCGTACAATCTCTTGTCTAGATTTCTCCCCGTTTTCCCTATATAAACTTTATGGCAATCGCTGCATGGTATTGCATATACTCCTATGTTATGATGTTCTTTGGGTTTCCTGGCCATCATCAATTGGTTTAAGGAATTATTATATTTAAAGGCTAGATTAATACCCGCTTTTCCAAATATGTCCTTTAAACTATTTAATTTATTATTAAATGGCAATGTTATACATTTGTTGAAGTCATTAGTGCGGGAAGGTTTATTACCATGGAATGTTTTCCTAGCTGCAAAATGGGCAGACGATATGAACCAATCGGGGTAATACAAATTAGAAAAAATGGTCCTGATAATGACAATTTCTTCATCTAAATAGGAAGGATGACATATTTTGTATGCTCTAAGGAAAAGGTTAGAAATTACCGATTTTTTAACAGTATTATGGTGAAACGAAAAATAATGTATATAGGCATTCGAGTGGGCTGGTTTCCTATACACGTCAAGTTTTAATTCATCCTGATCTTTATTAATGAGGACATCTAAAAAGGGTAATCTATTATCATATTTCCATTCATATTTAAATTTGATGGAGACATGCAAATTATTCAAATTATTAAAAAAGGTATCAAAATCATGGCCATTAGGCCATACAGAAAATACATTGTCAATGTACCTTAACCATATAAAGTTAGAAGGAGAAATTGTGGGAAGGAGTTGTCTCAAAATATTCCATGAAGAGACATGCCAATATCGGAGATAAACTATTTCCCATGCTAAGGCCAAATATTTGTCTATAAAACTCATTATTTACTCGAAACACATTGTCAGAGAGACATAATTCAACTAAATCGATAAATTTACTCGTAGAAATGGGAAGATCCAAATTAACTCTAGGCATGATTTCCCGCAGAAGGCCCATGGTTTGGTCAACCGGAACTTTGGTAAACAAAGAGTTTACATCAAAGCTCAAAAGTTTTCCATCTGGTAAATGCAAGTGGTTGAGGCGGTCAACGAAATCTTGAGTGCTCTTAATGTGTGCAGATGAGATTCTTCCTACTGCTGGAGATAAATGCTTGGCGATCCATTTGGAGAGCTTATAAGTGGGAGAATTAATATTGGAAATGAGTGGGCGTAAGGGACAGCCCTCTTTGTGGGTCTTTGGGAGCCTATACATATAGGAAAGTGAAGGGTTCATACTCCTGAATTGTTTAATTAAATATGCGCTTTTCAATATTCTCTTCAATTTGTTGTTGAAATTGCTTGTTTTGTTATTGAGCGGATCACTTTGTAGCTTTTCATATGTGTTCACATTATGATAGAACGGGTTGAGGCCGCGTTAATTTCAACCCCTATCCCATGTTATTTAAAACCACGATGCTCCCACGTGCATCTTTGCTTTGAAGTTTGGCGCCTTATCGCAGCCACTTGAGTCAATGTTTAAACAAGGAGGTTTATCTTCCCCCGTTCGCCCCCATACGCCGACCTCGCCAGATTGAGTTAGGCTTATGGGCAGATAAGGCATTGTTCCCAGGCTCGGCTGTGCATTCCCTCGAAGCTCCCACTCCATTTTTCCCCCCGCCAAGGGAGTGTCTCGACTATTTAGATGGAAACTTTACCACTAAGAGCAGATTGGAGATCCAGATTTTTGTCGCGAAACATCACCCCGACCCTCTCTCACTTTGTGCGCCAAGGGACCTTGACCTCGAGATTCACCATCACTTGTCCAGAAGGAGGACAATATCCCTTGAGTGCCAAGGTTCGAGCCTTTCGTGACGCCAATTCCACAAGGCTTCTCCTTGTTGTTCAGAAAGAGAACAACGTTAGAACAGCCATTGTTTGTTCGAGCCCGTTGACAAAAAACGGTTCTCACCCTTCTCCTGTTGTTCAGAAGAGAACAACGTAGAACAGCCATTGTTCGTTTGAGCCCGTTCACCAAGAAACGGTTCTCACCCTTCCCCCTTGTTCTTCAGAAGAGAACAACATTAGAACAGCCATTGTTCTTGAGCCCGTAGACAAGAGACGGTTCTCACCCCTCCCCCTCCCTGTTGTTCAGAAGAGAACAACGTAGAACAGCCATTGTTCTTCAAGCCGTTCGTTGAGAAACGGTTCTCATTCCCAAGACGCCACGTCAGGATCCTTTTATCCCCCTCCCCCCTTCGGCTGGAACTCGCCAGCGGACCGAAAATTCCTTCACGTCGACTTCCTCTGCACCACTAGTATAAAATTACGTAAGCCGAACGTTACCTTTGAGTATTTAACCCTTTTGTCAATTCTATACTGTGCTTTAAATGGTTTAGCGAACCATCCCATCTCTTTCACTTTATATTTGTTTTACCTTTTTGAATCTTTTAATCCTCGGATTAGCCCGAGCCCCCACGACCCTTTCCATTCTCTGTTTATGTCAATATTTTCCGTTTTGTGTATTGTTGATAGTTATTATTAATAAAACTCTATTTTATTAATGATAGCAATATTATTATCCTTGAGCTCAGTTCCACTTCTTAAGCATATCGAAGATACATAATATCGGCCCGCCAGACATCCACGCACTCTAAAGATAATTAAAGAAGTTTCCTCAACGAATAGTTATATATGGTATATCGTCGTGAGTCCATTCTACGACACACATCATTAAGAAGTTCATTTAGTTTATCATTATAACTATGTTTGTCCAAAATGACTAACTGATTCGTTTTATCGGATTTGGTTATAACAATGTTGTTATTAAATTTAAGTTTATTTAACGACATCGGAAATCTTTTAGGAAAACCATTTTGGTCAGATTTTTAGATGTCCTCATTAATAAAGATCACCATGAATTAAAACTTGACGTGTATAGGAAACCGACCCACTCGAATGCCTATATACATTATTTTTCGTTTCACCATAATACTGTTAAAAAATCGGTAATTTCTAACCTTTTCCTTAGAGCATACAAAATATGTCATCCTTCCTATTTAGATGAAGAAATTGTCATTATCAGGACCATTTTTTCTAATTTGTATTACCCCGATTGGTTCATATCGTCTGCCCATTTTGCAGCTAGGAAAACATTCTATGGTAATAAACCTTCCCGCACTAATGACTTCAACAAATGTATAACATTGCCATTTAATAATAAATTAAATAGTTTAAAGGACATATTTGGAAAAGCGGGTATTAATCTTGAATTTAAATATAATAATTCCTTAAACCAATTGATGATGGCCAGGAAACCCAAAGAACATCATAACATAGGAGTATATGCAGTACCATGCAACGATTGCCATAAAGTTTATATAGGGAAAACGGGGAGAAATCTAGACAAGAGATTGTACGAACACAAAAGAGATATTGGAGTGGGCAGCGAAAGTAGTGGAATTTTTCGCCATGTTAGAGACAAGAATCATACGATCGATTTCAATGTAAGTAAAATGTTATTTAAATCGGCCAACTATGTTAAGAGAAGAATCGTAGAATCGAGCTTGATATCGTCAGTTCCTAATTTAAATCTATCTGAGGGTCAATTTTCTTTTAATCCTGTAATAAGATCGCAAATAAATAAAATAGTAAAATGTCAGCCCTTTAATATGCTTAGGCCTAACCCCCTTCCCCAGATTAGCCACAAGTAGGGGATTGGGGGGAAAAAGAGGGGATCTTGTGTCATGCTTTTTTCATTTTTCTGCCCAGTGTCAGTTGAAAAAGGGTGTGAGATACACTGAAACTGTTCTGAATTAAATTGTCTTCGGAGAATGTGGTTTAATTCCTCATCTTTTCTTGCGATATTGCATTAATTTTCATATATATATATATATATATATATATATATATATATATATATATATATATATATATACAAATAAGGTTCTTTGAGAGATAAATTAATAAGTGAAGCTCGGATATCTCACTTGGCTTGTAAATAACTGTTGGGGAATGTGAAAGGGAAGGGTTACCTTGGAACCTGATGGTCGGGTGGCGCTGGTGAGTGAAGGTGGTGAGATAAAGGGTGGGGACGATGAGGTAGGGTTTCCAGAGACCGACCTGATCCCACAATTCCGTTACGATTCTGCTGGAAGAAGGCGGTGACGGGAGCCTCTTGTTAAAGAGGGCCCCACGCTCGTGAACTCCGAGGAATCTTAGGTGCCGTAGTTTTCTCGCCTAGGGAACCAGAGTGAGGCTGTTTGTAGCTTCGGCTCTTACACGTGAGTACGAGCTTGGGTCCGCACTGACTTGCAGACCAACGGGGTAAGGAGCCTCCCTAACTGGGACCGATCCTCTCTCTGAAGGCTTGGTGCTTCAACGATTTACCACAACACCGAGATAGATGGCAATTCCTGCCCTGCCAGACGCTGTGCAAGCTCTACAACCGAGGGTTAAAAGAATTCATCTTTTATACCTGAAACTCGGGAGAGGTTCACATGGCTCCGGAAGTAGATTTGATGTCAAACGCCCTTCTTAGGGTGAGAGTTGCTTGATTATCTCCTCCATTTCGTCCTTTGTCAACTTCCGGAAACCATCGGAAGCTAAGATGGGCTCCCATCTATCTATAACCAGTCCGGGAAGGAATGCAGTGGTTAGCTGAAAAGACCGGCGGATTCTTCCGGCAGGAGGCCACCAGACATCGGGCCGGAAGGGGAAGGTTTGATATCGCGGCCTGCCCGGAAGGGAGGTGGGGAAACGTGGGAGTATTAAGCTATTCTCCTACGGATGTTTACCAACAGAAATTGTAATTTGAGCCTAAAATTGACAGAAATGGTTGCAATTTGCAACCATTGAAAGCGCTAGATGCAACAATGTCCGCTAATTAAACATTGAAAACAGCCATCAAATCACTAATCTTATAGAAAAACAATTGAAATGATGGCTTTGTTTGGTTTCTTTCAAGATTTAGATATCTGTGCTTAAAATCAAAACAATTTACTATAAATCAATCTCCGAAAACTTTATTTTTTTTTGTTTTAAAACGCTCTAAATTTAGTCCAATTCGATCGAAGAAATATGTTAAAGGAAAATTATTAAATCTTATTAAACTGCCGACGTATAATAATACAGCAATTACGAGATTTAATAAATATGTAAAACATTGACAAATAAATTAATATAAGTAGAGTATATAAAGTGATATTATTTGAATTCATTTCGAATGTATAAAATTAATTCCAATTATAATCCGTTAAATACTGCTGTATGTGTGCGGACCGTTTATGTAAAACGGAAGCTGGAAATTGGCTCAAAATGAAAACTAATATAGTTTAAAACTCGAATCTATGAAGAGTCACATCTAAACACTCCAGATTCCCGCAGTTTAAAGAATACTGAATCCAGCTCCAAGATTTATTTACCTCTGAGGAAATTTCTGATCACCTTTACCCAGCCTACAATCAAGAAAGAAGATAACTCTCTACCCTTTATGAGTCAGTGCCTCTTGTACAAGGCACTCCTAGGTGAATCAAACCGGTAGCCGGCAAGTAGACCCAAAATTTTATCTGGCTACCCCAGGAGCGGTATAAAAACTCAGTGAAAAATCACCTTTGGTACCCAAACAACTCACAAAAGAGCTTATCCAGCTTACTTTTATACAGTCTTCACCACAGAAAGCCTAAGTAGTATCCTTTCGCCAGGTCAAAGAGAGGATTCATGCGCTTTACGCCATGCCACCCTGAATAAAAACGATGTTATAATACTGTGTAAGAGCTTAACTCAAACAAATCATTAGGGCCGGACGCTATCTCACCAGGAGTTCTAAAAGAAGCTAATAATGAGCATTCCAAACTACTTGCAATGGTTTTTAATAGATCTTTGCAGAACGGGTATTATGCCAGACAATTAGAAGCTCGCTAATGTAACACCAATATTTAAAAAGGGTAGCAAATCTATACCTGGCAACTATCGAAAAATTAGCTTAACTTCAGTTGTGTACAAAAGTCTGAAACGCTCATAAGGAACAGAATAGTGAACTATTTAGAGGCAAATAGCATTCTTAAAGACACTCAGCATGGCTTCCATAACAAACTTTCTTAATTCTCAAACCTTTTATACTGCTTCCATGATTTTCTTAATCTATACGATGAGAGTAAAGTCGTTGATATCATATACACTGCATTCGAGAGGCCCTTCGACAAAGTTCCTCACAAAGGGCTAATGATAAAATTGCAATCGCCCGGAATACAAGTCATCATTTCAAGATGGAATGAGAATTGGTTCAGCAAAAGAAGCCAGAGGGTAGTCATAAATGGCAAGGCGTCTAAATGGCTCAATATAACTATTGAGGTTCCACAGGGCTCAGGTTTAGGGGGTGTCCTCTTTCTAATCTAGATTAGTGACATTGATAAAGGTCTGATATGCAAAATCTTAAAGTATACGGTTGATATAAAAATTGTCAATACTATAAAGTCACATAAGAGAGTAGAAGATATAGAATATAATTTACACAAGTTATCACATTGGACCCAAACTTGGCAAATGTGCTTCAACGCGAATAAATGCAAAGTCCTCCACATAGAAAATCAAAATGAAAAGGCATCATAATGAATGGAACACAATTAAAAAGTGTAGAAAAGAAACATATTTAGGAGTAACAGTATCGAGTAACCTAAAGTCTAATCAACAATGAACAAAAGTTACGAAGAAGGCAAGTAAAATAATTGGCCTTATATGAAGGCCATATGAGTACAAATAAAATAAATATTCTCTACAAATCCCTAGTCCGGCCTCTTCTGGAACACTGTGTTTAAGTCTGGTTCTTTTACGACCAAAGAGATATAAACAAGATAGAACGGATTCATTGTAGTTACCAAAATGATATTTAATCTAAAAAACAAGCCATAGGAGGACAATCTTGAGGAATTAAATTTCTTCCCATATACCCAGCGTCGACTAAGAATTGATCTAAGTCAAGTATTTAAAATCGCCAAAGATATAGTTAATATGAACTGTAACAAGTACTTTATAATCGACCGATCCAATTATACAAGCGGAAACTGTTGCAAAATTGTCGGTTAACCGTTTAAGTCGCACGAGTCTGAAACAAATTTCTTCCACTAAAGAGTCATCTTATGGAAGGTTCTCCCACGTACAACTCTACAACAGTTGATTCATTTAGACACAAATTAGACAAAACATTACCTCAGACCCCAAACTGATAACGTTTAAATTTTCTTTATATTTTCTTTTTTTTAACCTTCTATCAGATAAGCGAGCATCTATGATCGAGGCGATGAAATTTAGTAAACTTATCTTTGATGATAATGATAATAATTTTTGTTGGCATCCTTCTGTCTCAGAAGACAATGGAGATTGCGCCATGCGCAGCCCTGGGCAAAGGGTATTGAGATCCTGGGTTACACAGTCATCAAGATCCTCCTCTCGGCCTCGACGGTGTCATCCAAAGGAATGCAGAGAGGTACGTTTGGCACCAGCTTCGCTGCAGGAGCTGTCGGAGTCAGTGTGCACGGCGCACTGGTCTGCCCAGTGGAAGGTTTACTCCCCTACACTTGGCCGTTGAATCAATCGAGGATCTGCTCCGTCCGGCGATCCGTTGGCTGCTAGAGGCAGCTCCTCCACTTAGCTCGATGCTGCAATGTAAACAAAATCCCCTCACGTGGTTTAGCTCGCCGGCAGTCGACGAAGGCTTGGTTGAAACCTGAATAATAATAATAATAATAATGACTTACAGCTAAAACTCTTTACGGGATAAATTGCTCGAGTAAATCTTATAAAATAGTTGATGCGACCACGACTCTCAAGTAATGGGAGCTGTAATACCTTGAGCCGAAGCCCTGCCGGGAGTCGTCTGAAGGAGATACATAAATCAAGAAGGAGAGTCCTTATATCTTTGTTCTTTCTACGGACGTATCAAAACGTAACCTTAGTGAAGACACAGAAGATACGACCTAAATTACCAACCTAATAGACAGCGTAGTAGAAGAAATATTTTTAATTGCCCTGAAGATGGAGGCAGAAGAGGAAGGAAAGAGAGACAAAACTTTCTTACATACAAAATGAGAGAAGAAGAAAGGAGGTAGAAATCACGAAATAGGTCCAAGAATTACGGCTTCTGATTATTTCGAGATGAAAATATAATGACGTGGAAAAAAATATTGCAAAGAGTTATAAAAAATAATATTTTATTATAAATATCCATTCTTATGTTAAAATAATAAAAAAAAGATCATAAATGTAGCTAACAAGTATCAAGGGGAGCTTAAATGTCTAACAACAAAATGCGACCATGACTCTCCATTAATGGGAGCTGCAGTACCCTGAGCATGGAGCAGCCACCTACTACGGGATGGCTTCATGCACCTGGAAAGCACCATTCACCCAACTCTCACTTGTGATTCCTAGCTGCTAGTCTAGGGCAGCGGCCACACCCCGGACAACTATCTTGGCTGATGGGCTGAGTCAAGTGGGAAGAGCCACAGGGGCTATAGCTCCTATGGTATGGAATCTTGCCAACTCTACTAAATGAAGTCTCGAGCAGCAAACGGAGCCTATGAGCATAGATTGTAGGACTTTGGTAAGTTTGGTGTGAGAGGAAGATGGGTGACACATCTATGGCGAGCCTGGCACATAGAAGGTAATCGGCCAGTCACCGTAAAAAGGATTGGAGCCCTTACTTCGTACTATCCAAGTGTAACCATTGAAGAAAGCTCAAGAAATAGGTGGCGCTTCATGGTTGCCGAAGTCCAGGTGGATGTGGCACGTCGGAAGGAAGGAAGAAGTTTAGCTACCTGTGTGAATGCAACTTCTCGTAAAGATCGAATGGTCTGCTGTTGCATGAGTTTTCCTTTGTATTCCTTTGTATAAACTTAAACCCCACAAAAATGCATCCACCTAGTCTCATAAATGGCATTCACCTAGCCCTCATAACTGGCATTCACCTACTCCGATAACTGTTATCACCTACCACCCGTAATTGGAATTCACTTAACCCTTTAACTGGTAGTCACCTACCCCCCTCCTAATTAACATTCAGTTACCCAACTCAACTGGCATTGTCCTAACGCTATAACTGATATTCACTTACCCCCATAATTAACATTCCTTTAACCCCATAATACCAACATTTTTCAACATAGTTCATGAACCCTTTATTTGGAGACCTTAAGACAAATGTATAAATAGAAACAAACAAAAATTCCAACGAATTTGATAGACAATTAAACAAATACTAACCTTTTCATTTATGACATTTTATAAATTACACGAGTAGTTTCTGTAATCATATATCCATAATTTAGACTATTCAGGAATAATCTAGAAACGTTCTAACAGTCCCGTTATTCGGCTTCGCGAACTTGGCCCTTTTACTCTATAAACATTAATCATGGCGAAATGGAGTGAACTCTCCTCTAAATTAAATGGAAGAAGAACTAAATGTCCATAAATTTAGTGTATCTCTCCCCCTTTCGAGTCGTCCTCGTAATCATCTTTGAAAAATTCCAATCCGTTCAGTTCGGAGGATCCATAGATCTTTTAAAAATAACTCAAGGATGACTAGAAGCGAGGCGAAGGATCAGTTTTAGGAGAGGAAGGCGTCGATGTTAATTTAAACAGTGTTCAATATGTTAAATAAAACGGAAATGCATGGACATCATCAGAAAAAGACAACATTATTAAAAAAAAAATGCATTCCTTTTAAAGCCTCTCTGAATTAGGCCAACGAACGTTTGCTGAAAGATTTCAATTTTGGAGCGATGTGCCATAGGCAGATGGAAGAAAAATTGAGTTGTTCCGAACAAAGGATATCGTGTGTGTATGTCATAAGAGTGCTAAGGCTGGTCCTCCCCCCTCAAAAAAAAAACATTTCACACACTCATACATGGAGGTGGATCCCTAAGCTATGAGACACTTTCTGCTCAACAGGCGCTGTCACCTTTCATGGAATCGACGGAACGATGAATAAAAAAATACTTCGGAAAGATACTTGAAGATTATCTGAAAGGCGATAGAATCAATTCTGTCCCAGAACAACCCAACACGACAACCCAATTTGATTTTTATTGGCTGAAGGAAACTAAAACAGGCGTTTTGGAATGACCCTCACAGTCGCCAATCCTCAACCCGATAGAAAATATATGCCATGAACTGAAGGTTCGCCTTCATTTAAGACACGCCCAAAATATTAATGAATTGGAGAAGTTTTGCAGAGGAGTGAGACCAAATTTCTATACGAAATTTGTTTGAACCTAATAAAAAAGTAAAATAATTATCGTTTGAGCAGTGTCATTATGCAAAATGGTTATACTATTGACTATTAGTTATGAAATTGAAAAGGGTATGAATACTTTTTAATTACGAATTTTTATAAAAAGTCTGATTATTCCTTTATTTGAGTATCCGACGTATTGAAATTTTGCATTTGGCTCATAATTCCTTGCTCTCGAATGCGGTCGTTACCGGAAATCCACATTTTTGGCATAGTTCTAAAGAACTATGCCAAAAATGTGATCTTAGGAATGAGTAGGAATACTCTCTGGAGAGGGTGTAACCGCCATTCACCAACCACCCATAATTGGTATTCATTTATCCCTCCCATAAATGGCATTCACCTTTCCTTCATAACTGGAATTCACCTGCCCACCCATAACTGCCATACAACTCTTCCTCATAACTGCCTTTGGTTTAACACTCTCATTAATGGTATTCACCTATCCCCATAACTGGCATTCCATTACCCCTCCCATTAATGGCATTCACCTTACCTTCACGTCCGACTTTCACCTATCCCCATAACTGGTATTCCTTCACCCCTCCCATTAATGTTATTCACTTTCCCTTCGTGTCCGGCATTTACCTATCCCCATAACTGGTATTCCATTACCCCTCCCATTAATGGTATTCACCTTCCCCTCATGTCCGGCATTTACCTATCCCCACAACTGGTATTCCATTACCCCTCCCATTAATGGTATTTACCTTCCCTTCACATCCATCATTCACCTATTCCCATAACTGGAATTCACTTACTCCTCCCATAAATGACATTCACTTACCCCCATAACTGGCCATAATTAGCTAAATGAATTATTACACCCATTACTATCTTCACCTGATCTTCACCTGAGTGATATATTTGTAGGCACAAATTTGCAATACTGAAATTTAAATGATATTTATATGTCCTCAACCAAAGTAAAATAGAAGTAAATCTCAACTCTTTTTTCCACCAATTATTAGACTTCGAGGAGTCATATCAGAATGTTATGAGGATTGCCACATATCTGCCTCGCCTCAGGGTGTATCTGGCAACTTTGCGAGGCATGTTTTAACTAGGACTGTTTGTAAATGTGTACCTAGTTAGCTTTATTTTGTTTTCCTCAGTGGTAGTATTGCTAATTCCTGCTTTGATACTTAAATTTAACAATTTACATTATTAAATTTATTTTTGATACCCTTACCTATGTGGCAAGTGGTAGTGAAAATCTTAAAAGAAAAAGTGCTGGTGAAAGTGATGTATTTTGGGAAAAATGGACTGAGCCCTATTTTTGTTAGTGAATTTAATTATAAGTGTATTTGTCTTACTTGCAACGAAGATGTTTCCGTTTATAAGAAATACAAGTATAATCTTGAGTGGCATTTTATGAAAAGACATAAGAAATATGCAGATTTGAAAGGATTTGAACGTTTAAACAAGATAGCCTTCTTGAGAGAAAATATGGAGAAAAGACAAACTCTTTTTAAAACGCCTATTCAGGAAAGTGAGTCTGTAACTTGATCTAGTGGTTTAAAAAACTTAAACCACATAGTGAAGGTGAATTCGTGAAAGAGTGTATGCTTAATGCTGTTGATATTTTATGCCCAGAAAATCTTAAATTGTTTTAAAATATTAGCTTATCGAGAAGAACTCTTTCTGATCGTATCAATTAAATGGTGAATGGGGTTCAAACTTCCTTAAAATCAAAATCAACATAATTTGTGTTTTATTCATTGGCTATAGACGAAACAGCAGATCTATCTAATACTGCACAGATGGCGATCTTTATACGTGGAATAACTGTAGTATTCAACATACAGGAAGTTTCTTGCTTTGAAATCAATACATGGAACAACTAGAGGTGAAGATTTATTTCAAATGGTAAACTCAGCATTAAAGGATTTTGAATTACGGTATGAAAAACTAAGTGGTCTTGCAACAGATGGCGCTCCATCTATGGTAGGTCGTGAAAAATGGCTAGTTTGAAAGTATTTGTCTTTTGGACACAAATACTTTAATTGTATGTCACTAATTTATTCCTATGAAAAAAATATGTGCACAATCACTCAAGATGGCAAATGTGATGAAAGTTGTAACGAAGGTCGTTAATTTCATAAAAAGCAAAGGGTTGAACAATAGGGAATTTAAAAAATTCTGCAAGATCTTGAAGCCTTATATAGATGTCGTAGGTTAGCCGAGATTATATATATATATATATATATATATATATATATATATATATATATATATATACAGTGGTACCTCTACTTACGAAAGGCTCTACATACGAAATTTTCAGGTTACGAAAGACTTCTTCGGAAAAATATTGCCTCTTGTTACGAAAAAAATTTCAGGATACGAAAGGCGAAAATTTCAAAAACGCGCTGCTACTCACAGCTCCCAGAGTCCACCGAACGTAATAATACTTGTAGCATCCTGTATCTTGGTTTGAAAGTGGCGCGTCCGAGCTGCTCTGCCATTGGCTATTGCCCAGCATCTTCCTGGCATCCCATTGGCTAGGATGGACCTCTGTGTGTATGTGCGTATACCCAGAATCCCCTTCGTTTTCCCGTCGGCCCACGAGGATCACCGAAGCCTCAGTCTTACGCTAGCGAAATTTAGTAAAGCACGAAGTGTTCGGACAGTTTTTCGTCAGCTTTTGTTAGTGTTTATTGCAACTTTACGTGTGTGTATTAACTTTTATTCACTATGGGCCCCAAGAAAGTGATGGAGAAAGTGGTGAGAAGAAGAAGAGAGTTGTTTTGTCCATACAAACAAAGCAAGAGATAATAGAAAAGTACGAAAAAGGAATGCGTTTGGTTGATCTCGCCAAAGAATATAACCGTAATCCATCAACGATCGACACGATATTAAAACAAAAGGAAGCCCTAAAAGCTACGACTCCTTCCAAAGGCCTCTCTGTCATTTCGAAGAGGAGGTCGGCAGTGAACAATGAGTTGGAGGGTAAAGTTGGACCTGAAGTTGACGAAATTGTTTCGCTGGGAAAGTGCATGGGGCTTGAGGTGAATGACGAGGACATCGACGAGTTGATTCAGGAGCACCACGAGGAGCTTTCGACGGAGGAGCTGAGGGAGTTGGAGGCGATGCAACACACGGCAGTGCAGGAGGAGTTCATTAAAGACGAAGAGGAGGCAGCCATTATTCCGACAGCCCGAATAAAAGACATTTTCCAAAAATTCTATGAAGTTTCGGACTTTGTTGAAAACAATCACCCAGAAAAAGTGTTCACTAATCGGGCTATCGCTCACTATGATGATGTTTGCCTTGCACATTTTCGAAAGATTGTTGAAAGCCGACAAAAGCAAACGACCTTGGATCGGATCTTTACAAAACGTCAGGCAAAAACCACTGCTGAGAGTGAACCTGAACCGAAGAAGGCGAAAGGTGACAACGATAGTAGTTAAACAAGAGAGCCATTAAAGTAAAAGAGAAGAAAAAAAACTTTATTCTTTACATTATGTACAACTCTCATTTTTATGTTTATTGTGCAGTAATTTAATTCTAACATGTATTTGTTACAGGTTTTGATGCATTTTTGTAATTTATAAAAAATTTATGTCCGATTTTTAAGGGGCTTGGAACCGATTAGGGCATTTATAGGGTAAAAGGCGTTTCTACTTACGAAATTTTCACGTTACGAAACGATTTCCAGAACGAATTAATTTCGTAAGTAGAGGTACCACTGTATATATTTATTTGTTTTATTATTTTTTAATAAACCAAATAAACTTTAACTTGAGGTGTTGTTCGTGCCTCGGTGATTGCTTGAGGATCGTTCTCTAAGAGTGCTAATCTTTATTTTTATTCTCAGAAATGAATAAAAGGGGTTTCTTTCTTGACTTTATCAAATATTGCCACTTCAATTCGTTCGAGGATAATTAAAACAGTGATTTTACTAAAGAAATAGACTTTAATGAACATAAACCCCCTCACTAAATAACATAAAAAAATACAGATCTAATACACTTAAAAAAGAAAATCGGATTGCTGGGCGAGCTCTCGAAGCTCGTATGAGATAGAATTTTACGGAGGGAACAATTTTAAGTTAATATCTTTATCATTGGCCAGACATCCAATAAACTAATTATTATGCACGGGGACATAAAGAACAGGATTATTCTTTACTCACATAAGGTAATGGAGATTAAATACTCGCGACCAGTTAGACTATCCTCGGAGATTTTGATCCGGAGAGGCGTTGCTTGAGTTGTTTGCTCAGTAGATGGCGTTCGTCGACCTGCCTGTTAAGGTGACGGGTGACGTCACGAGGGATCTGAATGGGGTGGAGGCGACTTCAAGCGAAGGCTTAGTACTTCTACTTTTCTTCCGGACGAGATGAAATCGTTGTCTTCTTTTTAATTTTTCTATCTAGTTGGGGTTTGTCCAACTCAGATAGAGTAGGATCTGGAGTCCTCAAACTGGCTAGCTTGATACTCAATATCTTGGGGCTCCTGTTACCGGAGAACATCGGAGGGGCAAAGCTAAACCCAGATGTCTTTTGTTATATATATATATATATATATATATATATATATATATATATATATATATATATATATATATATATATATATATATATATATATATTAAACTCTTATTATACCTCTATAATAGACATTTATTATACCTTTTGAAGTACGATGAGTATGTAAGACCCAAATGCTCAAGCGATTTTATGAACTGAAAGAAGAAGTAAAAATGTTCATGGACATAAAAGGTGCTCCTGCTGAAGAATTGGAAGATAAAAAGTTTCTGAAGTGATCTTGCATTTTTAGTAGATATTACTGGTCATTTGAACACTCTAAACTTGAAACTACAAGAGCCTAATCAACTAATAACTTCTTTGCTTTCATATTTCAAAAGCTTTGAATCAATGCCCCATTTATTTATTACACAATTAAAAAATAGCTATTTCACACATTTCCCCACATCAAGTGACACATTCCCAAATCAACCAAGAAATACTCTGATGAATATGAAAATCTTTTGAATAAATTTCAAAGCAGATTTGAAGAAACACAAAACAACAATAAAACTACCTAGATTAGAAACATCTTTTGATGTGCGTCCTGAGGAGGCATCCAAATCCTCTTGGAACAAGTCTTCTTCTAATAAGTCCTCCTTGAAAAAGTCCTTTGAGTTCATTCTCTAAATTGCCAAAAGTGAGCATCGCAAATCATTTTCTCCTGTTCGATAATCATCGCAAGAAAGTTCCCATTTGATGACAGATTAGTTTGGATGACACACAATACATACAGCTTCCCTTTGCAATGAAAGTAAATGGGTTATTCCAATAGTAAATTTGGGAGTAGTAATACATTTTGTCCTGCCCGATAACAATCCCCCCAAAGTTTCCCTCTTCTCTCCAAAATAGCCGATGACATCGCTGAATTTAAGCGCGTTCGTTAAAACCCTCGTTGTAATCATTCATTAGGTACAACCGAGAGTGGATTTTGCAAACCACCCCAAATTCCTGGTCTAGAACCGCGCAAATGCACCTTAAACCTCACGGGTGTTGGCAGCTGATAGATGTGACTGATTGACAAGGAATTAATATAGGGTAGGAAGTGTTTTCTACCAGGGAGTGGTAAAGGTAGATGGTATATGGTACTAATTTAGGGAAGGTGGTAACGATCCACATCGCAAAGATACCCAAAATCTTAAGACTGAAAATACAAAGCCCCAAAAGTGGCCCTACATCAAGGCGACCCGATTTCAATACATGGAGCATATATTTTCACTTCCCTTAACTTCATCTCTCCCATTTTTTTATGGGGGAGATCTCATGTTGGTTTTCGCATTGGAGTAAAAGTATAAGAACATAAATTTGCCATACACCATGTCGGAAAAAGCATCCCTCCTCCCCTTATATCTCGGGTCGTGGACCCGTGTGAGATCAGAGTCGGGCAAGAAATCAGAATCAAACGTCTTGTGCCCCTATAACACATTCGTCGTGCCTCTATGAATACTCTGAGTGATCATGGCGCAATAGCACTAGCTGAACCATAGGTTCTCCAAAGCGGCTTATTTCCTCTATTATATGTATGGTAATGGAAGTAATTACACCAATAGAATTCGTAAATTTGAGACCATTTAGCGAATTTGTAAAGATATATTTCATTCACAGAACCATACAATTATGTAATGAGTGGTTATCTAAAGCCCGCGAAGATCGATAACTGGTACTTCCGTCAACGGTTCGGTGAGACTTCCAACGATAAGTGAGCAGCAAAGCACTCAGGTGTCTTCTAATTCTGTCGCGATCTGATATCTTTATCCGGGAAAGATAGGATACACAAGGAGTCCAACGGCTTTTGCCTTGGCAGGCTATAGGATGAAAAAAATCCCGTAAAGGGTAAATAGAATCGGGCACAGCTATACCCAGACTTATAAACATTGCTCATCCACAATTAGCTCTAAGTTATACGTGTACTTTCAATATCCTAACAGAGACATTTTCTACCACTACCAGTATATGTCTCATATATTTTTTACTGTCAATTTCACTTTGTTGAATGGTCGCATAAACTCCTATACCAAATCAAGAAGATTCGTGATATTATACCTCCTTCTTATGGTTGGTTGGAAATAGAAAAATGCACACCAATAATTGTGCAACCTCATCATTCAAGGCTGGAATAAACTAGCACAAGAAGTAGTCAACGCTCAAGCACCGGTCACAAAAAACATATATGATAAATTTAAAAACAAAAATCAAATCAAATTAGCGTAAGATATTAGATAATGAAACAAAAATAGAATAAAAAATACTGGGTGTTCGGAGTAAATTTGGCGATTCTTAGTGTCTCCCCTTTTCAGGAACATGTTGATGGCATACAAAGTAAGGTTTTGGTTGAGAAAATGTAAGCGACATGGAGTACTGAAGTCATCTGAATATTGGAAAAGAGTTAGCTCGATTATGATGATTCGAGGCGGATATCAAAATGTCGGCATAATGACTGCTGCTCAATGTTCTGTGAGCACTGTAAAGGCTGTAAGACGTGACAGGGGCAGTTGTAACAGAGACTACGAAGCCGTGGCCAAAAGATAGGAACAGAGCAGGCGTTCTGACTGCATCCATACCCCGGAATTTACTAAACAAATGCAAGACAAGGTGATGGAAGATCAGAAAAAGGGAATCGAGCTTTTGCGAAAAAGATAGGTGCTCTAGTCGCGACCAAGAAGTTAAACATAAATGAGTGTAGAAGTCTAAATATCGCGTACATAGGTGTACGCAGAAATACTCCGACACAAGCTGCGTGCCCTCTCGTATCTCTAAATGCACCTCTCGCTTCGAATTCTCTGTCGCCCTTTTTCGCGCCACCGTAAACTCCGAGATAGCTCGAAGGTGTGAAAGACATACTGTCTGCCCAAAGATGAAAAAAGCTCTTTCGCGCGACGATACGGATTTTACGAGAATTCGATTTTCTCTCTCGATTTCTGCTCGTGAGGGAAATAAAAGGAAAACTTCTCCTTGGATTCAGGCAGAAGATCTTGGACCTACGTCGAGTTTGTGTGGAGCCCGATCCACAAAGGAAACCGTTCGCCCGCTGGAAGGAAGGAACTTTCAGGGAATTGGTTGTTGCCATCACGGTACTTGTAGGTGCTAAACTTCTCGCAGCCTCCCCCCCCTCAGAGTCTGAAGTTACACAGGACCTCCCTCTGCGGATTACCCTAGATGTAGCTAGGTAATCGGTTTTGGCTACCAACTCCAGGAGCCGAATAATCAGACAGGTACTTCGAGGAAGAAGTCCGATTTGAGTCACCGTTTGGCTCACCTTCGTGATCCGGCATAGGATCAGTATATCACCGGTCTAGGATTACCTTCTCATTCGGTAACCTCGGACGGCCCGACTAAGTGCGATCATCGTCACCAGAAGAAGAACTTCACCGTCCCCTTCAAAAATACTTACGAACTCAAAGGTATCGTTAATTGAATTATCCCCTCCTCTAACTTCACCAGTTTATTTGTGAACTAGAATTCCCATCCAGGGCCCGTAACCTCGAGTATTAGAAGTGCTTACTTAATTCAGTGTTTAATTCAATAATACTATTCCATTCATGCTGTCGGGTGTCATTAAGACGCAAGCATCCCAGTGATTAATTTGCAAGTAATCCCCACGACATTTTTGTAGACTTATTTATTCAGTGCAAGATTAATCCTATTTATATTTATATACGCTGTTGCTTATTTCAAATTCATGTACATTAAAGATTATTTTTGTATCTGTGTGTTTAACTATTTTGGACGATCCTTTGGCAATTATTAAGCAATCCACTCGGCTTAAATCTCAATATTACACTGATCCACCCATGGTTAGCTTTTACTGAGTGGGGACACACTCAGCGGATCATCATCTTAGTTTTGATCAAAAGGTACGCACCGGGGTTATTTTTATTCACCGAAAGTGGCTAAGGTAGGTGTATTGGATACGCTTCACCTCTGCTTTACCTCGGTTTGGTAATAAAATATATGTCCAGGAAGTGGGACTGGGATTACCCACTCACTAAACCCTCGACAATGAAGACCTTCGTTACCATTCGTATAAGAGGTGGAAATGACAAATTCTGACAGCCAAGGCCATAGAGAACCGCTTAACGAAGGCTGCATCCACACGCCGGAATTCACTCAACAACTGTAGAAGAAGGTGATGGAAGACCAGAAAAAGTAAATTCTAGCTTTAGAAAGAGGTGGTTACTGTCGTCGCGACCAAGAAATTAACCATGAATTAGGACCTTCGCTACCATCCGTAGAAGAGGCGCAAAGGACAAATTCTGATAGCCAAAGCATTGGAGAACCACTTAACGAAGGCAAAGAAACTCCTCCTCTTGAGCTGGGGTGATCTGTTTCTTCTTAGATGAAAAGACCTGTCAGGTCCAGTTGCACAACATCTAGAACAACAGGTGGCTTGCCTATAACCCATGCGATGTTCCATATATTATGAAGACCAAGTTCTTCCAAACTTTCATGGTTTGTGGGTGTCTCCAGTGAGGGTGACGCCATGCCAGCCCACTTCTTTGAGCAAGGCCTTAGGCTCAATTCAAGCAGCTATGTGAAGCTGCTGGAGATTGTGGTCAAACCCTGTCAGGAAAAGATTACTGCTGGAAGTTCATGCTTCCGGAAAGTCAGAAATAGTTGTCGGAGAATTTCTACAACTTCACCAGTCCCACTTTCTGGCCTCCTGGATCCCTCATTTGCGACCCCATGGATTACCATGGGATGGGCGCAATTAAGAAAGGCACCACCCGCTCTGCCTGCAACACCAAGGCTGAGTTGGTGATTAAGGAGTATTTGAAGATCTTCCCAGGGACACAGCGAGGAACGCATGCGCTAGGTTACGGAGCCGTCTTGAGGCCGTGGTGGAAGCTGAAGGTGGCTACTTTATGTAAACTGTAATCTCCCTACCATAATCCAGTTGATATTTATTTTATTTTAAAATACACCTATTTTAGGCTGCGATATTGTGAGGTGGTTCTTTTATGCAGACAGTCAAATTAAGCGCGAACACCCTATATGTTTAAACACTAGCCATTTTCTTAATAGGGCATACCATGTGTAGGGAATGGTCCCTCTCCCGTTCTCTCCCAGTTGACACACGGGACGGTGACCGCAAAAACATCCGGGCCCGGCACCGTGGGTCAAACTCGTAACCACAGCCCCTCGCCACTCGTTTCTGTGAAAAGCCGAACGGTTTTAAACTGCAAGATCTTCCCTACGAGTGTATATTCAATTTCACCTCAAGTACGAAATTGGAGACGCGTTTCTCTCAAGCTCGAAGGCCAGCTGGAGCAGAGGTAAGACTTGATGAGAAAAACCGTTAACGTAAGAACCCTCCTGCGGCCCGTCCACAAGCCCCCCCCCCTCCTACCCTTAGCCCAGTGGGGTGACAAGGTATAAATACCAAGCACTTGGGAAAAACGAGGTAGAATACGTGAGTCGCCAGGCTAAGGAGTCCTCGGCAATAAATGCCGGGCTACCAAGACTGGAACTAAGGGAACTAAGAAGAAGTTCATCCTCGAGCTAGTTCCTGGTTAGCAAACCGAACCTTAAGTTAACTTTTCAAGTTTAACTTACTCTCGTCAGAGAGACTTCTCCTATCCTGGTGCATCCTAAAGCCCATATATAGTCTTCGCCCCTGAGGAAATACGATAAGAAGAAGAAAAAAGCTCCCCTTCGAGCCCGTTACCCGGTGGTCACACCAAACTCTAAGTTAACTTGGTTTAGGAACCAAGTTCAACTGATTCTCGTCAGATAGCCCGCCCCCCCCCCCCACATTATCCTGGTGTAGCAGAAAGCACCTTGAGAGTCCTCAACCGTGAGGATTTCCGAATCAAAAAAGAAAAAGCTCCCCCTCGAGCCAGTTACCCGGTGGGCACACTGAACTCTAAGTTAACTTGGTTTAAGAACCAAGTTCAACTTACTCTCGCCAGAGAGACCCCGCTTATCCTGGTGCCTCCTAAAGTATCGCGATAGTTCTCGCCCTTGAAGAAGACACCCCCCCCCCACACACACCCTGAATTCCGTGTGGACCCCCATCTGCTACACTCGCCAAAGTACCTTGTGACTGCCAAGTCATCCCGCCCACCTCCAACAATCTGGTCGAAGCACGCGTCATTGAGTTCAAGATCAAACTCAAACCTGCCGCCAGAGCAACCAAGGTATTTAAACTCCAGTAGAGACAATTAGCCTATTTCTTTTATATTGAAGTGAGCATCAAATTAGCCAATATTAGAGAGTCAAGTTAATTGAAGTCATTATTGTGTATTTTAAATTCGTAGTATTTCTGTGGTTCATGTTTTTTTGTGCAGTAAATTGTTAAATTTTAATATATGTTTATTTTGGGATAATTCCTGTGCATTTCTCTATACCCTTACGTGTTGAAGCGGCTCTTCCTTAAAAACAACAAAATTACCACTCTTAGACAAAAGCATACTTCAAAAAAGAAGTATATCACGACAAAAAGGTATACTTCGATAAAAGTATTACTCGACCACAAGGTATCCCACGACAAAAGTGGTGTCAGGTCTGTAGGTTTTTATTAGAAAGAACCCAGCAGTGTCTAATTAAGGGAGAGCTAGCACGTAAAGGAATACCAGGAATAAGAGAATAATTGACGAGAGGAAAATTGGTAAAGTTAGTGGTGGAAACAATCTGATGGTAATTAGGAGGCCAAGTGTTAAATTTTTTGTCGGAGTGGTATTACAATCAGCATAGTAACGGGATTATGGATAAGTTAGGCTGTGCGATACCTGGTGAGTGGCGCATAAGTACCTGAGAGTACACCAAGGAAAAATCGACGGACAAACACAAAATGGATCTGGTCGAAAGACTCAACCAACAAGCCCAACTACTGGGACTTGAAGGCGAGGACATGGATGCCTACGTCCTTGTCAGAATTGAGAATAAAAAGAGAAGAAGAAGAAGAAGAAATAATACAGTTTAAAGAAAAATGGACAATATAAGAAGAGAGGGGAAAAGAAAAGCAATGAACATACGGATGGACAAAAAAGGAGAAGAAGACCGAATACAGTGGAAAATAGAAACAGAGGGAAGAAGAATACCGAACGGAAGTAAAACAAACGAAAGAATAAGACAGTTGAAAAGAGAAGCAGAAGAATTAAGAATAAGAATAAAAAGGGATGAAGAAAGGAGAATATAGATAAAAGGAGAAGATGATGAAAGAAGAATAAAGATAAAAATCTAAGATGAAGAAAGAAGAACTCGACGCGAAAGCGAACTAGCGAAAGCGGAAATAGAAGCCAGGAAAGAAGAATGAAGAGGGAAAAAGAGTTAAAGGGAGAAGAATAAAGATAAAAAAGAAGTAGATGAATCAAGAATACAGAGGGAAAGAGAACTTGATCAAGCTGGAAGAGAGGAGAGAGAAGAAAAAAAAAATGCTCGCACTCGAAAGTGCATCTATCGAGAATCAGATGGAGGTCGAGGAAGTTTTAGCTCGGCCTGGACCTAGGAAGGGACCATCGATGGAAACCCAAATGGGGTAACGATGGAAGAAGTAGTAAGTAGGGATGAGGTACCAGCCGGAGTACCTAAGGAAGAACCTACGAGGAAAACCCAGTCAAATGGGGTAATAATGGACGAAGTAGTAACTAGGGAAGAGGCACAAGCAGGTGTACCTGAGGTATTACCTACGAAGATAATCGAGTCAAATGGGCTGACATGGAAGGAGGAAAGAAGTGTTAATACGATACACCCAGGTAAAACTGGTCAGATGGTAGATGCGGATGAGTATCACCTACCCCTAGTAGTCTCCTCCCCGAACGGAACGTCCACGGAGTTACCATTAAAACTCCAAGTCGTAGTGAGCTCCACGCCCATTAACGACCCCGCAAAGAAAATTTTATTCGACCCCCGGAGATCGAACCCAGACACGATCTCTCCGTGTACCTGGTTAAAGGAGTACTATGGGACTCACGCTCCCATCATTTATGCAATTCTGCCAAATGGGGTGACGAAGGGAGATAGAAGTGTCAAGGTGGTACACCCATGTAAACCGATTCAGTTGTTAGACAAGGATAATAAGTATCCCCTACCCCCAGTAGTCTTCTCCCAGAACGAAGCATACACGGAGTTACCACTAAAACTCCAAGTCGTAGTGAGCTACACGCCCATTAACGACCCCGCAAGGAAAAGATTTTTCGACCCCCGGAGATCGAACCCAGAGACGATCTCCCCGTGTACCTGGTTAAAAGAGAACTATGGGACCCACGCTCCCATCAATTATGCCCCACTGCAACAGGCCCCGGTAAGGAAAATGGTTTCCGAACAAATTAGATCGAACACAAACTCGATCTCCCAAGATACCTCGTTAAAGGAGGACTATGGGACCCCCGCTCACAGCAATTATGCCCCACTGCAACAGGCCGCTCTAGCCATGATAGTTAGTTTAAAAGTAGCCAAGTACCATAATACGGGTAGTTCGCATGAGTTGGAGTACCACCGCCATTTTGTGACTTACTTGGGGAGACCCCATAAATCGAATGGCCAACTCAGGCGCGGTAAGGTAATGGTCACAGAGCACCATTTTAATATTAGTTACATCAAAGGGGCCGATAAAGCTAAGACGAAATACCATCGAGGGTTATGTCAGTACCTAATAAGCGTGAAACCATGTTTTCATTATTTTACGTGTTAGTAGTTATCGGTAAGATTTAAGTTCTTAAAAGCTTAGAAATGTAAGGAAGTAGCTTGTTTTTTGTTTTTGTTTTGTTGCGTGTAATCGATGAATTAGGTTTTAGTTGTTTGAAAGTTAAATTGTATTGCGAGTATGTTAAGTTCGCTGTGTAACATACCCCACCAGTAGGCTCGTGAGGTCTATTTTGACCCAATGCATGTGTACGCGCGCGCGTGTGCGCTCAAGTTTAAAGAAACTTAAAGTAAGAGAAGGCTCAAAGATATACAACTTTGCTGAACTCGACTATGTTGAGTTAGTTGTTTGAGTTCTCTGAAGTCTTCCCCCCCATTAAGTTCTTAGAAATGAGGTGCGTAGGGGAATCGCCCATCTCCCGCTTTCTTCCAGTTGACAAACAGGACGGTGACCGCAAAAATATCCGGGCCGGCACCGTGGGTCAAACTCGTAACCACAGCCCCTCGCAACTCGTCTCTGTGAAAAGCCGAACGGTTAAAAAACTGCAAGATCTCCCCTACGAGTGAATATTCAATTTCACCTCAAGTACGAAATTGGAAACGCGTTTCTCTCAAGCTCGAAGGCCAGCTGGAGCAGAGGTAAGACTTGATGAGAAAAACCGTTAACGTAAGAACCCTCCTGCGGCCCGTCCACAAGCCCCCCCCCCCTCCTACCCTTAGCCCAGTGGGGTGACAAGGTATAAATACCAAGCACTTGGGAAAAACGAGGTAGAATACGTGAGTCGCCAGGCTAAGAAGTCCTCGGCAATAAATGCCGGGCTACCAAGACTGAAACTAAGGGAACTAAGAAGAAGTTCATCCTCGAGCTAGTTCCTGGTTAGCAAACCGAACCTTAAGTTAACTTTTCAAGTTTAACTTACTCTCGTCAGAGAGACTTCTCCTATCCTGGTGCATCCTAAAGCCCATATATAGTCTTCGCCCCTGAGGAAATACGATAAGAAGAAGAAAAAAGCTCCCCTTCGAGCCCGTTACCCGGTGGTCACACCAAACTCTAAGTTAACTTGGTTTAGGAACCAAGTTTAACGGATTCTCGTCAGAGAACCCCTCCCCCCCCTTTCTTGGTGTAGCACAAAGCACCTTGAGAGTCCTCGACCGTGAGGACTTCCGAAACGAAGAAGAAAAAGCTCCCCCTCGAGCCAGTTACCCGGTGGGCACACCGAACTCTAAGTTAACTTGGTTTAAGAACCAAGTTCAACTTACTCTCGCCAGAGAGACCCCGCCTATCCTGGTGCCTTCTAAAGCACCGTGATAGTTCTCGCCCTTGAAGCCCCTTCCCGCTTGAATACCGTGTGGACTCCCATCTGCTACACTCGCCAAAGTACCTTGTGACTGCCAAGTCATCCCGCCCACCTCCAACAATCTGGTCGAAGCACGCGTCAAAGGACCCACCAGATTTCTGTGGTGTCTGGGCTCATTGAGTTCGAGGTCAGATTCAAACCCGCCGCCAGAGCAACCAAAGTATTTAAACTCCAGTAGAGACAATTAGCCTATTTCTTTTATATTGAAGTGAGTATCGAATTATCCAATATTAGAGAGTCAAGTTAATTGAAGTCATTATTGTGTATTCTAAATTCGTAGTATTTCTGTGGTTCATGTTTTTTTGTGCAGTAAATTGTTAAATTTTAATATATGTTTATTTTGGGATAATTCCTGTGCATTTCTCTATACCCTTACGTGTTGAAGCGGCTCTTCCTTAAAAACAACAAAATTACCACTCTTAGACAAAAGCATACTTCAAAAAAGAAGTATATCACGACAAAAAGGTATACTTCGATAAAAGTATTACTCGACCAACAAGGTATTCTACGACACCATGTATGAACTGATATAGCTCCCATTAGGTACCGATATTTTTTTATCGAATAAGGTTGATTAACCCGAGAAGTAGGTCGGGGAAGGAATATTTGTCCTGAAGGTAGAGGAGTGTAGAAAATGGAGCGATGAAAAAATAAAAAAAAGTAGCGCAAAGGGAGTTGAGAACGGCTTCCTGCGTCCAGAAACAATGGTTGACAAGCGCCGCATCGACTGCGCCATCTTAAGTCTAAAAAAAAGACTTAATCAAGCAAAGTTTCAAACCACCCATTTATACTTCTCGATTGCTATATTTTAGTTGTATTTCCTGTGCAGTTGAGCTGCGCAGCTGGCCCATGCTTTTTCTTAAAGCATAAAAAATAGCAAAGGAAACAAGTGAATATTTATCGAGTGGTAGAAAAAAAGTTGAGGTGAAATGGTAAAAATGTTAATTTTTATTTTGTGGTTGGGCCGTCAGGTTATTTCACTTATTAGCGGTTCCCGGGTATAAAACAAGAATAACGTAGATATCTTGAAAATATTTTCTGCCTGCTTGTTAGTGGACGTTGCGTTGGAGAATCGGAGAACGTGGAGGTAATGTAACTATGCTTGTTATGGGTGAGATGCATCACAAAACGAAGATCTGCACTGGAAGAAAGCGCCATAACAGACTTCTCCGCGTCTGAAGTAAACTGAAGTGAGGCAAACGAAAACATAAATCGCTTGAAGTTCCGCAATGTCTTGCTGGGCGACCAGAATTGAATCATGAGGAAGGGAGTGGATAGCGATTGGAGTTTAATACCCGAATGTTCTCAGTCCTCACCACCGATAACAGACAGAAAGGCCGTAGAGGAGACATGTGTTACGTGATTAATGCCACGGGAGACACTCGCTACATCAATGCCACGTTAGGAGGATTCGTTACGTCGTAATGCTTCGGGAAACAAATTCATTACATCCTCAATGTTACGTGCTTCAGATACGTTACGTCACTACTGATAGGGGGAGGAACGTTAAGTCATCACTGCTACGGGAGACAGATTCGTTACTTCATAAATCTTACGCGAGAGATTCAGTACTTAATAATTGCTACTAGAAAATGATTATTTACGTCATCAATGCTATGGGAACAGATACGTTACGTCATCACTACTAAGAGAGAGAGGTTCGATACGCCATCAATGCTAGGAGTGACAGATTCGTTACGTTATCAATACTCTGGGAGACAGATTCGTTGCCATCAATACTAAAGGAGACCAATTCGTTACGTCATCAATATTACGTGAGTCATCCGTTACATCACAAATACAACGGAAGACATTAGTTTCTTCATTGATGCTATGGGAGACAGATTCGTTGTCATAAATGCCACGAGAGACCGATTCATTTCGCCATCAACATTATGAGAGATACCTGACTTCATCGATGTTAAGAGAGACGAATTCCTTACGCTACCAATGCTAAGGGATACGGATTCGTTATGCCATTAATGCTACGGGTTCTGATTCATTACCCTATCAATGTTATGGGAGTCATCCGCTTCATCATCGATCCTATGCGAGACAGATTATTTCCGTTATAAAATCTCAGGGGGCATTCGTTGCGTTATTAAAGCGACAGGGGACACATTCGTTGTCATCACTAATCAGTGCTACTGGAAACAGATTCGGTACGTCATCAATGCTACGTGAGTCATATTCGTGTCGTGATCAATGCTACGGAAGACAGCTTCTTTACGTCACTAAATCTAAAGGAGACAGATTCGATACGTCATTAATGCTACGTGAGTCAAATTCGTTTCGTCATCAATGCTACGGGAGACAGATTCTTTACGTCACCAAATCTAAAGGAGACATTCGTTACGTCAGCAATGCTACGTGAGTCCAATTCGTTACGTCATCAATGTTACGTGAGTAAAATTCATTACGTCATCAATGCTACGGGAAACAGCTTCTTTAACCCACCAAATCTAAAGGAGACAGATTCGAACGTCATCAATGCTACCCGAGTCAAATTCGTGTCGTCATCAATGCTACGGGAGACAGCTTCTTTACGTCACCAAATCTAAAGGAGACATTCGTTACGTAATCAATGCTACGTGAGTCAAATTCCCTTCGTCATCAATGCTACGGGAGACAGCTTCTTTACGTCACCAAATCTAAAGGAGACATTCGTTACGTCATTAATGCTACCTGAGTCAAATTCCCTTCGTCATCAATGCTACGGAAGACAGCTTCTTTACGTCACCAAATCTAAGGAGACATTCGTTACGTCATCAATGCTACGTGAGTCAAATTCGTTTGGTCATCAATGCTACGGGAGACAGCTTCTTTACGTCACCAAATCTAAAGGAGACATATTCGTTATGTCATCAATGCTAAAGGAGACAAAGCCTAGTTATAGGCATTCATAATTACCAGGAAACATTTTTAGACTGGGCTCTTTTTAGAAAGGTATTAGATATTTAAATTCAGTGTCCAAGTTTTAAATAAAAGCTAATGAGAGTTTCACAGCCAGAGAGCGTCACAAAATAAAAAAGGAATCAACAAGCACGAGCTCCCAATGCACAAATAAATAAGATAATTTTTATAAAATAACACAAAGTAGTAAATGCATTCTTGACCTCCTTGGTTTGGATGTCACGTTTAGTACTACGACCCGCAACTAACGCCACAAGGAAAGGATTTACGAGGATAAATAAGGTTAAGATTGAGAATGAACGATGTGCGAGTAATCCAACCAAGATTTCGGCATTCGAAAGGGGAAAACAATCTGGGTACATTCAATAGCCCCACACACGCCTTCTCTGCCATGCGGTTGTGCCATATCCAGTCGACCTTTACGACGTGAGGGTGGCAGCGAGGGTTATTACTTTGAATCAACTGTCACGAGTCATTGCAACCCCTAAATACGGACTGGAATCGGGATGAACAAGCTTGTACAAAGGGGTCGAACATGGCATTGGCCGCCTTTCGATCCGAAACATGCCCCAACTAACCTTAACTCCCTTCCCCTTTTATCCTTCTTTACATATATCAAGAGGATTAAATAGGATAGGGGCAGGGGGCCTCCGAGGAGATAAAACATCTCATGGGAAAGACGAAAAGGGAAGTACAAAGAAAGAATAAAAATATAAGCAGATAAATTAAAAAAGCTTACCAGAATGGCGATATCTGGCAACCGTAAACGCAGGTGCATTGTGGATGGTTGAGCAGCTAGGGGAAACGCGGAGGGGAAGAGTGAAAAAAAAAGACATAAATTTACTCGAAGATGTGTGAGGGAGGTGGGGTGACCTCGTGAAATTCACGTCCCCCCTTTGAATTGGTAAATCACGCATACAGTTAGCATTGGGGTCATGCTAGGGAGCGAGAAAGTGTGTAAACATTAACCGGTTTTTGCCGCATCTCACCACCAGAGGTCGGTTGGCCGTTACGTCACGGCAGATGATTCGGCAGCAGGAAACGGAAGAACGGCCAAATGGGAGATATTAAAAAAGAATCGGCAAGAAATGGAGCTGAATAACTACCAAACAAAGTCGTAAATAAAATATATTTTTCTTAATTAAGGTAAACAACTCTATTTTGACGTTTGGGAAGAATTTTGGCCTGCACGTGTTTTCATGCACGCGCACACGCACGCTTTCTCGCTACCCTTTCGTTTGTTGTTTCTGTTTAACGTAGCCACCCTTTAGGAACGATACATATACCCTTTAACACAGTAACTTATCTAGTTTATGTGACGGTTATATTTCCACATTGTTTAACTCTATCCTTATAACCATTTTTTTTTTCAGCTAGAAATAGTTGCTGGTGCTTTAGCGTATGGCCTACCGACCAGTTTTTTCTTTAGCGTGTATCGTATCAGGATTGTTAAGTTTGCTTAGGTTAGGTTAATTTTGGTTTAGGCCTTCACCCAGAAAGCATAACCTAACCCAACCATTTTTTAAATATATTTAAGAAGAGTAGGACCAAACACTTCACAGCTCAAAAGTCCATGTCAATATGAGTAAACGCTTAAGCCTAATTAAATTTCAAATTTTAATATGTTATAGTTTCAGTGAAGCAACGAAATTTCGATTTAAAAAAGTATTAACTTTTTATAAAAAAAAACCGGCAATGGCTTCTTCGCCAGTCGATTAAAACTTTAAATAGAAAAAAAAAGCGGCCATGGTTAAATTTTTATAAATTTTCTGAACTTCGCCAATTATAATAATTTTAAAAAGGAATCTAAACTAAATTTCCCCCCTTTCAAAATATCACGTTGCTAAAATATAATTATAGAAGAAGATATATAAAAATAAATTTTCTGAACTTTACCATTTGTAATTCTTTGGGTTTTAAAAAATTCACAAAATTTCGATACCTATATTTATTTCTGAACTTCACCATTTTGTTTTTTGATATTATAAAATAATTATTAGAAATAACTTTGATAAATAAAACATAAGTCATAACCAAACTAAGATGAAATTATTATTCAAATATTCAAAAAATCTCCTTCTTAAATTATAGAGTTAGTGATGATGATGATGATGATGATGATGATGATAACTAATCTATTTTTTCCTGTTATCTTACAGATATATGCAAAGGTAGATCACAAAAATTGGTAGGACACACGCTAAAGCAGCACCAAATAGTTTATCTAATTATTTCTAGCTTAATTTCTTTTTAAAAAGGCGAAGATGCCTTGTCTCTAGCATGTTTAGGTAGCATTAGAACTGTTTATGCTTCATAAATAAGGAATAAAACTTTCATTTTTATATATTATGAAAATAAGTTTATTCACTTCCATCCCCGCATATTGTACATGGGAGGGGTGGCGGCAGGGAGGGGGGGGGGCAGAGGTGGGCGGGTGAGATAAGTTTATGTTTTCTTTGTGCTGATATGATATGCGGTCTACAAGCGAGCGTGACGTCATTTGCAAATGAGTGAACCGAGCCAAGGTTTCTGTGAGCTTTATATATTTGGATGACTTTTTGATGTGGGGATTAGATCTTTCGCATTGTTTAACCTTATCCTTATAACCTAACCAAATAGAGATTGACGTTCGCAATATATATACAGTCATGGCCTAAAGTTTTGAGACTATATTTTTCCTACGAGAAAATTAACACAACTAATTAAACGTTGCATTTTGTTTTAGTTTGTTTGTCTCATAGGTTGAAGGTGAAATATACAAAAAAATTAGAAAACAAACTCATTTTATTAATAAATACAGTCAAGTGATGCACACAGTCATTATTGACAATGATGTTGTTCTTCAGGACTGCTTCACGTTTTGGTAAGGAGCTGCAGGGCCCCCACCAATATATATATATATATATATATATATATATATATATATATATATATATATATATATATATATATATATATATATATATATATATATATTGTAGGAGAATAGCATAATGCTCCCAAGTTTTGCCCACCTCCCTTCCGGGCGGGCCGCTTATCAACCTTTTCCCTTCCAGCCCAATATCTGGTGGTCTTCAGTCGGAAGAAACCGCCGGCCATTTCAGCTAACCACCGAATTCCTTTCCGGACTGTTTATCAATAAATGGGAGCCCATCTTCGCTTCCGATAGTTGCCGGAAGTTTATAAAGGACGAAATGGAGTAGCTTGACATCTAATCTACTTCCAGCGCCCTGAGAACCTCTCCCGAGTTTCGAGTATAAAAGACGAATTCTTTTACCCCTCAGTAGTAGAGCTTGCACAGCGTCTGGCGGGGCAGGAATTGCCATTTATCGGTGTAGTAGTAATTCGTCGGAGTATCAAGTCTTCAGAGAGGAGATCAGTCTCAGTTAGAGAGGCTCCTTATCCCGTTGGTCTGCCTGGCAGTGCGGACCCAAGCTCGTACTCACGTGTAAGAGCCGAAGCTACAAACAGCCTCACTCTGGTTCCCTAATCGAGAAAACTACATCTCGGCTTTTCTCCGTGACCCTACGCGTCGATAGGTCACTTCGTCCCCCTTCCCTCACAGAGGCACCTAAGATTCCTCTGAAAACTCCAACCACCCCTCGGCCTATTCCTCGATATATATATATATATATATATATATATATATATATATATATATATATATATATATATATATATATATATATATATTGTATCTCCCCCCTCCCCCCCTCCCCATTTTCCTCTGCAGAGAGGGAAAAATTTATCTGAGGAGTTTAAAAGAACTGCAGGTATGGTTGGGAGACTCAACTGAAAAAGGAAGATTTTATTTCGTCCACCTTTTATTCCTTTTAAATAACAACACCGTGTACTACTATAACATAATGCCAGACTTATTATACTATGCAGTATGCTCTAGTTTACTATATTTTTCTTATATATATATATATATATATATATATATATATATATATATATATATATATATATAATAATATGTAAGGAAAAGGGACGCCAAGAAGAATACCCCCTTCATTTGTTTCTTGAATTCCTTCCCTCTCTCTGCCTCCTAAGTATAACTCCGCTTGGAGTAATCTCTGAATCCAAAGAGAAAAATAAAGAAGAAAAAGTTTGAATATCCGTCAGCCACCTCACAGGTGCAGTTAATTAAGTTAGGCGGGCTAAAAGGTTTTACCTCGCCGAGGAAGCGCTGATCTCCGTAGTCGGGAAACTGCTAGACGAAAGTTTCCGCCCACATCGTAAAGGCCATTAAGACTTGGGTCAGGCGACAAACGCTAATTCATCTGGCCCCGGAAGTGGTCGGCCAGTCGTTGGCAAGCTCTGCCAACGAGGAGAAACCATAAAAATGGCCGTCATATATATACCCTGGGTTTTCGAATATCGGCAGATTGAGTTTGAGAACCCGTCGCCTTCGGTTCAGATCGTGAGTCTGTTTCCCCAAGTTCCTGGTATTCGCTTATACCATTGAGTTTGGATCTCACCAGGCAGATCCATCTCTTTTGTGAAGGCTTACTCTGTTCAGAGCAAGCTTCGAATCGTTTCGTCCCCTAAGGATTGGCCGGAATTCCTCTCCTCTCATATGGAATCCTCCCTCAAGGATCTCCAGTTTTCCGTGTGAGACTTCGCGCCAAGCCACGTCAGAGTCTCGATTTTTGGAGGTTGCACTTCTCTGGAGCATAGGTGCCATCGTCCGTCTTCAAGGAGGATTGTGAACTCATCTTCGTCAGGATATTCGGCCGAAAATCACGTCCATTGTCCGTCTCCATTTCCCCGGGCCGACTCGCTAAAGGATTCCCCTTCCTCGAGGTGATCCCATTAAGGTAAAGCGACCTTTGATTGTATCTCCTGTTAATCGACCCACTTTCCGACTTATAAATATTCCCTCCGTATAACTGATTTATAGTATCTCATTTAAAAGCTGATTAACGAGTAATTAACGTTACCCGATTGCCAATTAATCTATATTCTGTCAGAATTGTCCTTATTTATATTACCTATATTTCCCGTATGTATATATATGTTAACTAGTAACTTATTAAATTATATTTTTGGTTTCCACTCTTTAAATATACTTGTGGAGAAATGGCTACATTAAGCATCCTGGAGGAGTATAGGTACATTCAAGCCACCCCCCCCCCTCATGAGGAGAAGCGTGGGAAAGGTAGCCGGCGAAAATGCTTACCATGTGTGATCTCCCCGCCGCTGTGGGCAGTTGGAGCTAACATCTGTTTGAAGGCGACCACCTAAGGTCCTTAAACGACGCTCTAACGATCGAATTACCTACGAGACCCATAAACCCGTGGTTATGGAAAAAAAAAAGCGGTGCGAGTCAGAAGGCACGCCAAGTAGCGGTGCGGTTGCGAGCCTATAATTTGCGAGCTGACTTGGGCACCCCAGTGCCACCTCAGGAATTCTCGCTCTCCCCAGATGCTAACTCACCATTCGCTCCCCCCTTCCTTTTGCCTCTGTGGCCTGGTCACTTCCCCCTTTAGATGGGGCGGCAATCCGCCTATAAATAAGCCCCGCAAAGAAAGACAAGAGGATTATCAGAAGTCGATACGCCAGAAGTGGATTAGTTCGTAAAGATCGATCCATCGGCTAGACAAGAAGATTATTAGAAGTCGATTCGCCAGAAGAAAGATTAGTTCGTAAAGATCGATCTTTCAGCCAGACAAGAAGATTAAAAGTCGATACGCCTGAAGAAGGGTTAGATCGTGAAGATCGATCCTTCAGCCATACAAGACTATTTCCGTGAGAAACGATAGGATCAGATTGAGAAAATCGATCCATCCTTTCAGGGCCGTATTAACCTAAATAGTCAAGTTTATATCGGTGCCATACCGAAGAAGCCTTATCAGTCTGCAAAGAAGTCCGACTGAAGAAAAGCAAAGCCGCTCACACTCGAGTGATTCTCACATCTCAAGCACCGTAAGAGTGAGAGGAGAAGAACCCTGCCCCAACGAGCTCCCGTTCTTTAATTACGTTGAAGAATCGGCCCCCGTCACAGGCGACGAAAATTCCACCAGCGACCACCACACTTCAAAGCGAGAGATAAGTCCTCCAGCGACATCCGGCAATCCCTAATACCTACCTGTAAGTTAACAATAACATTTATATCTCTATTGCGATAGTAGAAGTTTAGTACGTCCCACGTTTTAGGAGAGTAGAAACCATTATTCTTGAACCTAGGTCATATGTGTTTGTAGATGAGAGTACGTTAATTTAATGTTTTATGCTAATCAAATAGGGTCGTGATAAAAATACTAATTGGCAATTGGTATGTTTACTGGAAGCCTACTTGTTTATGTTTTGTCATTGAAAGATCTTTGAGGCCAAAGATAGAAATGTGTTTACTGTTGGTTTGTAATATTTAATTTAAAATACATGTTTATTTTGGTAGATTCTGGTGTTTCCTCTTATCCTTATGTGTTTAAAAATAGCTCTTCCTTAAGAACTAAACCACTAAAATAGCACTCTTAGAACAAAGCCTACTTCATCATAGAAGTAACTCACGCCCCTTAAAGCATACCGCTACTAAAAGGGTGTCAAAGAGTAGAAGGATCAAAACCAAGGGTCATTCTACGACAATACTCTTGAACTGCAACTTGGTAAACTCATTAAACGCTATCAGCCCCTGTATTAAAATTGCACTCTTATACCTCGTAATCAACGGATTACTTTTACGAAGTTAACGTACTTGTACGTAGCGATGGACGCGTATGTACATTAGAGGATATATGTATATATAACTGTATATATACATATTTTCGTGGCTTTTATCTCTTTCCTCCCAACCAATATATATATATATATATATATATATATATATATATATATATATATAATCCAGGTAGTTTTCGCTGTGCAGCCTTAATTTAATTTTCAATAAGAAAACAATGGCGAGGAGTATACTTAAATCCAACATCAAACAAATCTTTATTACGATTGAGTAGTGCAACGTTTCGACCTAACGGTCATCTTCTGGCTCTAGAAAACAGATTAAGATATATAAATATACAAATTAGGTTTAAGTGGTCACCGCAAATTATAATTATAGGGGAGTAAAATACAACGATTTAAGGAAAGAAGTAAAGTAAAATTGTACAGAAAAAAAACTGGCTAATAAAAGCTTAAAAAAACAACAAAAAAATAAATAAAAATAAAACTAAACGGATCAAATGAGAAACATACCTTGAATCTTTGATATCCAGTGAGAATATGGTATGGTAGAGAGGTGACGGGAAATATAACAGTTTCTCTAGTAGTGGTTGTTTACAGGATGTTTAATGCAATAGATGAGGAGTCAGAATTGAATGAGGGAGATAGTGTTTTGAAATAAATAGATTCAGAGATACGTAGTGACAGTGGGTTTGAGTTGGAGTCCAAAATCTCGAAGTCACTCAGGGATGGAATTTTTTGGCATTTAATCGAGTGTTCTCCTATAGATGAATGTTCTTTTTTATTAAGAAGTTTCCCTGTTCTAAGGCTGATGCCCATGTGAGAGAAAAAACGGGCCTGAAGGGTACGTAGGGTGCTTCCAACATATTTTCCAGAGGTACACTCTGGACAAGAGTAAAAATAAACTACACCACTACGTAAGTCCTTAGGAGTTTGATCTTTAATTTTAAAAAAATTTCAAATGTGTGGTTGTTGGAAAAAACAACTTTAAATTCAGTTTGCCTAAAAAATTTTGCTAATTTTTTATGCAAACTGAATTTAAAGTTGTTTTTCCAACAACCACACAATTGAATTTTTTTAAAAATTAAAGATCAAACTCGGTAAGTCTCGACCTCACTGTGCGCGCTGAAGCGTTCACATCGGCCTCTTTTCAAGCGTAAGGAAGCTTAGCACTGGACAACTTGATCCTTTGTCAAGAGACGATCTTGACGTTCATTTGAAGCTTGGGCGTCCAGAAGATTCTTCACAGGAGTGTACCAATCTTTTTAAAGTCATTAATGATCCTAAAAATGGTACTCCTTGATTCAATACCCTTAGCAACTATCTTCTTTCATTTCACGCCACTTTGGTGCTGGTAACAATGGCTGAAGACTTTTATTTGGAAAGAACCATTTTGAAATTGAAAAATATTCAAACATTTATGTTTACCAAAAAATATAACGAAATAGATCATAATTACACATCATTCATTTAATCCTCATTTGTCACCATTTTATCCTTTTGATCAAATAGCAAAGTTCCAGGGACGGAAAGTTACCTCTTACAGGAACAGAAACAAAGTGAGATTTTGGATTCAGCGAAGGAATGCACTGTTTTTTCTTATTATTTTTTTTTTTACTAAACATGCGATAATTTAAATAGTAGAATAATTATTCCTATCACGTAAATTTTAAAAAATGAATGACAAGCATACGAATATATATTTGTCTTAACACTTTTCTAGATGAGAGACTAATGAGGAGAATTAAAAATGATTAAATTGAAACATAGCAGCGATTGTCAGACCAATTATGATGTAGAAGATTTCAGCTTATTATAGTCTGCTGTAATTGATCTTGTGTCCCCTTAAATTTCATCTTAGGGCCCGCTTATGTTGTAGTCGAGAAGTTTGTGTTTTGGACTCGAAGTGAGTGTTGTTTGTGTGAGAATCTGGTTTTAAATTACGTAAGTAATGCGAATTTTTCCTTGTTTTCTTCTTTTCAATGCTTGGTCTGGACCTTTGTAAGAAGCAGAGAAAGTGGGGCCTATTTGCTTGTCTCTAACAAAGACATGCGTGTATTTCTCTAAATTCTCAGGAATAAATGTATAATGTAGATGAAATGTCTGGAGAAGAGGAATTCAAGAGTGTTCCTACTCTATTGACCTCTACTCTATTGTATGGACCTGTGTTGTAAAAGATCCCTGTCCCTGTTGACGAATAAATCATCAAGACTGTGTAGTGGAGTGTTATATACTAATTTTGTATGGGGAAAATCCAGTTTCTTGTCCTGCCGTGTAACGCATTGCGAGTAAAGTAGTTTCTTTTTTTAGCCAGTCCCTAGGCGATTCCTTCGCTAGGAGAGATCTTCGTATAGTGCTGTGACATCTTTCTAGAACGACGTTTCCGGTTGGATTACAAGGAGATGCAAAAATGTATTCAGTAGCAGTTAATTTAAGCAATCCATTATTAGACTATCTGAATAGGCGCGTCAAAGCATGTGACTTAGTTATTGAAGAAGGATTCAACAATAAACTCAGATGTGATATCTTTAAGCGAGTGTGGCTCCATTCATTTGGAGTATCGAAAGAGGATGTTTGAAAGGTATTTGTATCCCTCTTTCGAGGTCCGAAAGCCACTTAAGAGGTCCACGTGAATAGCGGAAATGGTGCATAGGGGATTTTCATATGTCGGTGTGCTTTGGATTCTTGCCAGTTTAGAGAATTCTTGGTCCATTTGTGGGGGTCGAACCAAGTAAAACATTCGAATGAAAAATTTAAACGGTTCACACATTGAAGCTTATAAATGGGAAAACAAACTTCCAGCTTTGTATTATTCTCTTTCGTAAATAGGAAGATGGACTTCCCGCTTTGTATTATTCTCTTTCGTAAATGGGAAGATAGACTTCCGGGTTTGTAGTATTTTCTGTTTTGTAAATGGAAATTTAAACTCCCCAGTATGCAGTATTTTTCTCTTGTAAATAAAGGAACGAAGATCCCAGTGTACTCGGTCGGTGAAGGAGCTTTACCCAAACCGTTGCCTCCTGTGCTGGGTAGTGAGGTAAGGGGCCAATGTGATGGACTTTTTGGGAGCACAAATCGCGCGGGTCACAGAGAGAGACATTGTTGAGTCGATGCTACTTAGAGCTCTTGCTCTTCTCTTTGTAAGACCTCGTAAGGAAGAGTTCACGCTATTGAGGTCGCTTTCCCAAACCTTTACCTCCTTTACCGAGAACACACATTCGGTAGTGTAGCCGGATGCGGATGTGAATGTGAATGATATAAGTGGGTAGGGGACAAAGAAAGGGTGTGGGGACAGATAGCTGAAAATAGACAAATGGTGAAAAGAGAAAGAAATGTGGTAGGGTTCAAAGAGATGCTAAGTGCCTGGTGATCAGGCCTATCGCTTTTAAATATTTTCTTGTTACGTGGTTCCTTTGTTGTCTTTGGGATAGTTTATATTATTTTGGCATTCAAGCCATTTGCCTTCTATAAAATTAATGTTCTTGGATATGTTATGCGCATTTGCTGTTGTAGTAATAAATTACTTCAATCACTTTAGTATTATGCTTAGTGTCTTTGTTTTTTTTGTATACCTTGTAGTGAGTGTAAATCGTGTCTTTTGTTTTTTCTTTGATGTCTTCTTCGTTATAGTTGGGTCTTCATCGGTGAATTTTCTGTCGATATTCGGTGAATTCTTGTAGAAATTGGTGAGGTTTCGTAATTAGGTTTTCTTTTATTGATCGGTTTTATTTGACAATGGTTTGGGTAAAAACATTCTTATTCTCATGCGTAGAACAACACTTCTGCTCCACCAGCTAAAAGCCCAGCGGAGCTCGGAAATCTCTCGCGACTTATACTTCTAATGTTCTGGTTAATCATTTGGACGATATCATCGTTCAATTCTCGATTAACCAATTCCTACATATTCCTTATCCGTTCTTCTATGACATCGTTAATGGAACTTAACACCGCTTCTCGGTGCAGCTCTTCCTGGCCTCTTCTTTCTCGCCTGAGTGTACCTGTAATTAGGTACACAGATTTGTTCTGCACAACTTGTAGTTTCCTCTTTTGTGTCTTCGAGACATACGAGAGGGCGGGAGCGGGGTATAGCAGCATCGATCTTGCAAGTGCATTGTAGATCTTTTTTTTATTGCTTTCACGGAGATTTCTGAACATATAGAGTTCTGACTGCAACTGTGGCCTTGGTGATTCTTTCTGCGACGTGCTTTGTGTACCCAGTTGAAGTAATCTTCCTTCCGAGTACATTACACTCTGTAGTGTAGGGATAGCGTCTATCCCCCACCCTGACGTCGTATAGTAGTCTCCTTCCTATGGGAACTACTTTGAACTTTTCATGATTCGTGCCTATTTTCCACCGAGCCTCGTAGGTGTTAATGTTCTCAATTTCTGCTGCTATCATACGAGCTTGCCAAGGTGCATTCCTCCATGGACAAGTGATTATCTAGGTAAAATCATCGGCGAGTTAAATGTTGACTCAAGTGGGAGTCACAGGGGCTGGGACATCAGCGGTGTAAATCAAGTAGAGAGTGGGGGATAGCCCCCCCCCCTGTGGGACGCCCGCAGTGAGCGGACACTTTAGTCCGTCTGTGCACCCTAAACTGATATACGCCGCTCTCTCCATGGCATAGTCACAGAGAGTTTTTTCTAAGTTTTCACTTAGGCCCAGTCGTAAGATCTTGTACTGCATTCCCCGTTACCATACCTTATCAAACGCCTTTGATACATCCCGACAAACAATGTCCACGTAACTTCTTTCTCGTTTTGCTTGGGCTAGCTTTTCCGTGACATTAATCGCCATCTCCGTACTTCGCTTTCTTCTAAACCCGAATTGGTATGGGTTGAAGAGGGAGTTCTCCTCCAGGTGACACACCAGTCTTCGGTTGAGGATCTTATTGCAGAGCTTCCCGCAAAATTCTAGAAGTGAAATTGGCCGCTAGCTCTCTTTCAAGATTGGGTCTTTTCCGTGCTTGGACAAGAAAATAATCTTGGCTGTTTTATAAGCATCTGGAAAGTATCCCGTGTTCAGAACGGCGTTAAATATCCTTCTCATCCCTTCGATGACATAACTGGAGATTATGCAGCTCCAGTTATTGGCTTGCAATCTGCCAATACACGGAATTCGGTGCCTTCAAGCATGTATTTAAAATGCTTGATTGCAAGAGCTATAGCAGGTAATTCCTTGCTAAATAAAGAATATCTTAGTTCTTACACCAGGCGACCCCGTAAGGGGCGCGGCGATTTGCCTTCCTGGCCACCGTGCTGACGGGACTCAGTGCCCCGTCCGGCCCCAGCTTAGCCTCTTCTCCTTCCTTCTGACAGCCTGTGTTTTTACCCTACTTCCACACTTTCCCTACAACCTCTCCCACAACTTTTTCCGGTCGGCCTCTAATTTCACAGGGTAGATGCCGACCAGCTTCCTCTCGCCCAACTATCCCAGATCGGGGCTGAGGGATGAGGGGACAACTGGCTTCATCCCCACCCACACCTTCCTCACATCCCCTTTTATTCTCTCTACTATCTCACTTTTTACGCCGTGGCCAAGGCGGAGCCGCCATGCTGATAGACTGTCAGGACACTAGGCGGGAAGAGTGGCCTCAAATGGCGGCAGCCGGTTCTGCCGGCCCCGTGTTCACCCCTCGCAGAGCGGGCTAATACATGGGGGTGATGAGCGTTTGCATCCCGTGCTGTAAAAGGGGTCACCATGCCTAATGATAATGTCAAAAAAAATAATAGTACTCCATCTCTACTTTTCCCTCGACCATCGTCGGAGCCCCCCCCTCAGGCAGCTCCACGGAAAAAATGGAGGTCGCCCCTCTCTGCTTGCACAGGGGATCCCCTTCACCCCTTTCTCTGGAGGCGACTCACTATTTATAGCGGTAGTCCCCCCTTTGCTTTCCAAGGAGACTGCCAAGAAGGCAGACAGGCGGCCCATGCGGAAGCGGTGGAATAGAGCCAACCCACTTAGAAGGGGGGGGCGAGGGAAGGCAGGCCCCATGCCTTCCAAAGACCTGCGGGCGCGCATAATGAGCCAAGATGACCAAAAGTACCTGGAATGGAACCTGTCATGTCTCGGTGGGGGGGGGGACTTAGAGGCCCCACTTGAGATGGAAGGGTCTCTAAGGTGACCCAACCCTAGATGATAGGATCTTGCATGGAATCGAACCCGATATCGCCCCTTTCTAAGACGGCTCGGGTCCCAGAGGCATCACAGGGGGAGGAGGGATCTCCCCCCCCCCTCCCCCGGCTGACGCTCCTGTGACGGGCAGGACCTTCTCCATTTCAGAGAATGATCTTGCCGAGGCCAGCGTATCTGAAAAAGACTAAAAGGTTAAGGGCTTCTCTCCCTCCGCGAGATCTACGGGGACGGACGGGTCTTCTGCCTTTTCGGTAAGCGACCAATCCAAGATCGGCACGTACGGTCCCGTTGCTCCCCTTTGTGGGAAGTCCCAGACGAAGACCAGAACTGCGCAGAGCGAAGCTTCGTTTACATCGGGGCCCCTCATTCAGAGGCTATCTAGCGTTTTCGAGCCTGCTGGCTTCACACCCTATACTCGCTATTCGTTCCACTGATGACAGCATATTGGCTAATGGCAATCTGATCCATCAGAAGAGAGCTCTAGCTAGTGTAATTGGTAGAGAGCCGAAGGTGACCCGTTTCTCGGACGGGAGCCCTTTGGCGAATGCGTCGAATCCCTCCGAGGCGGCAAGATTAGTGCCCTTCGGACACTTGGTGACATGGCTGTTAGTGTGGCGCTGCACTCTACCAAGAACTTCGTAAAAGGAGTAGTTTATGCGAGGGAACTCGTGTATTACTCCATAGATGATATCACCTTAGAGCTGGCCAACCATGGTGCGGTCAAGGTCGAGCGTGTGATGAGAAAACAGGGAGGGTCCTCGAGACCCAACCTTACAATCTTCGTCACGTTGTACTGTGACAAGCTCCTTGTGTCGGTGCGTGCCGTTTGGTATCGCTACCGCGTGAAGGCATTCGTGCCACTGCCGCGGAGGTGCAAATACTGTCCACGCTTCAACAATACTAATCGCTCCTGTAGACGCGCAAACTTAGGGTTACCCGAAGTCTATGTAAATTGCTTCAAGGCCGCATACGATAAGTCCAAATCGTGTGTGGCTAAGTGTGTCAATTGCGTATCTCCTAGAGACAGAACTCCTGGCCGTTAAGGCTCAGGATCGTCTCTCATTTCGCGAGGCTAAGGAGTTGGTCCTGGCGCGCCCGTCGCTGGCTGGGATGTCCTTTGCTTCAATGTTAAGAAAGTCACCCTCTGCTCCTGGCCCATCCAGGCGTACAAACACGGTCGTTTGTACGCCTGGTTCTACCCACCTCGGGTGCTTCCCTCATAAAGCTGGGGGCACAAAGGATTCACACCCAGCACCGGCTAAAACCAGGGCTTCCCTCCTTTTCCCCAGCGTGAGCGTTTTCCGTAAGGTGCATCGACGCGCGTCTCCACCGAGTCGTTAGACTCACAGGAGGCAACACTCCTGAAGTTAGTAGTTAGGCCATCTACCAGGGTTCCTAAAGCTGCCCCCCCCCCGGAAGGAGGACAGCACTAAAGGAGCTCGGCTCCTTCGACAAACTTTGGTATGCTGAGTGGCTCGGGAGACACTGGATCCTCCAAAGTAGGGAATACCTGTCTCCGAAACCGCCCGCTCGTCTAAAGTTTCGAGGCGGAGGTAGGAAAGGACTCGTATAGCGAGCCCGACCTCCCTCGATAAGTCCTCGAAGGCGGCAGCGCATTGTCTGGCCAACAGCGCCCGAAGTTCTGCCTCAAGGAAGCGACTGACCATTCCCGTGAGGGTCTTATCTTCGAAGAGGACCCCCAAATCTCCGACCTAGGCCTGGAGTGCATATTCATTCAATGGAATTGCTGCAGACTCCGGACCAACTGGGAGGACCTACGGAGGCTCGTCTCCTCCCATTTTTCATTAACTATCTTTTTGCAGACCATGCTGCGCGCGTGCCTCATGCCCACCCTCTTGGTGTATAAGAATTTTTCAACCACACTACCACGAGATCGAGGCCGGGCATCGGGATGCGCCATTTTCCCCTGAAATGATGTATTTGTTCTTCTCTTCGCTTTAGACACCTCCTTCCAGAAATAGGCCCCTCGATTGGAAATATACTTTTATTTCTAAGTACATTCCACCGTCAGCCGACTTGGACACGGGGGACTTCCGCCGCGTAGTGGCACGGTTTCACAGACACTTTCTTGCTCGGAGACTTGAACGGAAGACAAACCTGCTGGAGAGAGTACTCAATCAATCCCTGGGGTCAGCTCCTTGCTGACCTGATAGATGAGCTGGAGATAGGTACTCATATATTAAATGTGGACGAGTTTACGCAACATTGCCCGAGAATCGCTTCATTTTCCTGTCTAGATCTATCTCTTTGCTCTCTGGATGCAGAGCCTGATTATAGGCGGGGGCGGGTAGTCGATGACCTCCATGGTACTGATCACTTTCCTATTCAAATATAATTTTCTGGTCCGCTACCGCCCGAGAGCCTGCCCCGTTTTTGCTTAGCGCGGTGGTCTGCATTGTAGGAAATGACTGACTTCTCTGTCTCAGTCGAGGAGTTTAGATCGGTAGATGAGGCCGTTGAGTTCTCCGGCAACCCCATCGCCGTGGGCATAACTACTATTCCTAGAACGTTTGGCCGTTTTGCACGTCGACCACCTCCGTGGTGGTGAGCCGAGCGTGCGGCGGCCCTCAAACATAAGCTTTATGCATACATGCGCTATAAGCGCCGCCCGATCGATTTCACTGTCGGTGAATTTCGTCGGGGGAGGGCCTATATTCCGACATGTTTCGAAGCAAGCCCGCCGCTCTTCTTGGCGGGCATACGTGTCTTCACTTAATGGGAAGACCCCTCTAGCAAGGTGTAGAAGCGAGTCAAAAGGATTCGGGGCAAGTTCTGGCATTACCCTCTGCCCGTTTTCCACGGGAATGGGACCGCAATCTCGGACTCTGCGTCCGTGGCGGAATCCTTCACGATGCTTTCTCCGCGATCTCTAGCCGGGATACTGCTCCGCCAGTATATTGATGTAGCAGGAGGCTGCCGACTGGACTTTGCCCCCTGAGGCGAAGAATCCTTCAACGACAGGTTTACATTGAGTAAGTTGCGTTCCGCTCTCGCTTCGTGCGCGGACACCGCCGCTGGTCCTGACGATGTTCCGTACGCCATTCTTAAAGACCTGGGTGAGCGAGGCATGTCCTTACTGTTAGAGTTGTTCAACAGAATCTGGGTAGAGTGTATCCTCCATGATTCTTGGCGAATCGCTTCTGTGCTTGCTTTTCGGAAACCGGGGAGAGATTACTCTACCCCGGCTGGTTTCCGCCCAATTTGTCTAACTTCCTGCGTGTGCAAGTTGATGGTGAAATTGGTAAATATTAGATTGCCATTTTTTCTGGACAGTGGAGGCCATCTGTCTTTTGTACAGTGCTACTTCTGCAAGTTCAACTACACGTTGGCTGCTCTGCTCCGACTGGAAAATGCTGTCTGCGAGACCTTCGTAGACAGCACTACGCCACTGTGTTTTTCAATATGGAGAAGGCCTATTATACCGCATGGCGATACTCTCCACGCGATGGAAGCGAGAGGACGCCTCCCAATCTTTATATCTGAATTTTGCGAGATCGTCTATTCCGCGTACGGGTGGGGCGGGAAGCATTCTCCAGCCCAATGGAATAGGAAGAGGGCGTCCCGCAAGGAAGTGTCCTTAGTGTCACACTCTTTGCTCTAAGCATAAACGTCATCACATCGGTGCTGCCGGATGTTTTCATTACGCTCTACGTGGACGATCTTTCGATCTCTTTTGGCGCGGTCCAGATGCCAACTCTGGAGCGTCCTCTCCGACATGCATTGAATCTCGTCTCTCACTATACAGAAGCGCACAGGCTTCGATTTTCCTTTGCTAAGACTAAGTGGTGCACTTTTGCCGTCATCCACGGCTCCACCCTGACCCAGACTTGTTTCTAAATGGAGCTCACCGTTTCCTTGGTCTTGTATTTGACCGACGGTTCACCTGGGAGGCTCATTTTTGCAGCTTTAGGGTCTTTTGTACTATCGCCATGGATATTCTTCATTCCGTGACGTGACGTTCAATGCCTGGGACCCTGATAGAGCTATGCCTTGATTCTCAATCGAACCTTTGTTCGATCGAAACTTGACTACGGATGCCGTTTTATGCATCTGCAGCCGATCGTGTATTACAGAAGGTGGACTCGATCCACTACACCGGCCTTCGTCTGGCGATCGGTGCCTTCCGCACCTCTCCCATTTATAGCCTTCTTGTCGATGCCACTCGCTCTGCGCCGTACACAGTGCATTATTCGCCTGTACGCGTCAGCCCGGCGCCTTCCTCAGTCGCCAATAGCTTTCATTGCATCCGCAGCTGATCTCGACGGTGCCTAGGCCGCCGAGATTCGCCAGCCATACCCGAATCCCTTTGGGTTTAGGGCTAGGAAACTCTTTCGAGAGCTCGATATAGCTCTCGGGCTGGTGGTGCCCCTGGTTCTGTCCAGCCACCTTGAAGGGAACTACCCTTGACTATTTGTCGTCACGCCTCTGCCCCCAAAGCTTTTACAACGCAGGGAGTATTGCGTTCGGCCTTTTTGGAGCACACTTCGTGTCACGCTGGAACCGTGCCAATGTATACAGATGGCTCCAAGTGTCAAGAGGGGGTCAGTTTCCACGCCGTCTCCTCTCTGTTTGAATTCAGCGGGGCTCTGCCAGGTGCTGCCTCTGTCTTCCCAGCCGAGCTAGTAGCAATACACCGCTAGGTACGAGAGATAACACGATGTGTCCGGTTCGGATACCGGATTGTGATTTATAGCGACTTACAAAGCGCCCTGAGTGCTCTTGGGGCATTGGAATCTCCATATCCCCTGCTTCGCTATATCCGTGACGCCACGGTTTTGGCGAACCGGGCGATGTCCAGATTATCTTCTGCTGGGTTCCTGGACATCTAGGAATTACGAGGAATGAGCACGCTGACGAGGGCACTAAAGAGTCCGCGAGGACTGGGCGACCAGAGCAGCGTTTCGCTCTTCCTCATACCGATTACATGGCCGCCCGGCTGCTATCCGGGCGGCTTGGCAAAGATGGGAGACGGTCGAGGGGAACTTAAAGTTACGTGTCATTTCGCTGCGACTGTTCCCATGGACCGGTTTCAGGTTGTTTCTGTCATCTCCGAATTGGACACACTCGCATGACGCACCGCCTTTGATGGATCGCTCGCCTGCTCCTTATTGCGATGACTGCGTTGTCCCCCATACTTTTATGCACATTCTTGTTGAATGTCCCACTCTGGGTGATCTTTGCGCACGTTATATGTCCCGGTACCGGGAAGAGCGGGGTCGCTACCGCCTGTCCCTTGTATTTGGGACTGATTCTTTCACATGAGCTTGCGGACTATACGACTCTGTGTAAGGCGGGCCACTTCCACTTTATTTTACTTTTTTGTAGGTCGCATGTTCCTGCGCCGAGGGGAGGCTGGCCTACCTCCGACGCCGGAGCGTGCTTTCTTCTTGCCTTTTTGCTTAGACACTTTTCATGGTCTTGTCCGCCCTCGAGGACTCACTTGGGAGGCTCATATTCGCAACCTTAGAGTGTCTCTTACTCGTGCAATGGATATTTTTCCTTCCGTGGCATTTAGCGATTTGAGTGCTAATAGGGCTGCTGTTTTACTCTTCTACCGATTCTTTGTTCGTTGGAACACATTTCATGTCACGCTGGATACGTGCCACTGTATACGAATGGCTTCAATCTCCAGAATAGGATCGCCTTCAAAGCCGTATCTCCTCTGTTTGAAGTCAGCGGTGGTCTACAGTGTGTTGAGTCTGTTTTCACGGCCGAGCTTGTTGTAATACACCGCTCGGTACGGGAAATAACGCGCTTTGCTCGGTTCGGAGACCATATTGTTATATTTAGTGACTCACAAAGTGCCCTGAGTGCTCTCGAGACACTGGAATCTCCACACACCCTGATTATCAGTATCCGTGACAGCACTCTTGATGCAAGCCGGGAAGATGTCGAGATTATCTTCTGCTTACTTCCTAGATATGTAGGAATTGCGGGGAGTGAGAACGCTGATGATGCCACCAGAGAGTCTGCGAGGACTGGACGACCAGGCAAGCGTTTCGCTCTTCCTTGCATTGACTACATAGCAGGAGTCAGTGTAGCCCTCTGTCCTGCCTGTCAAAGAAGACGGGAGACGGCAGAGGGAAACTTAAAAAATACGTGCTATTTCGCTGCGACTGTTCCCATGGACCTACCCTCTATGCCGCGACGGATTCCTGTCGCCTTCTGTCGTGTTCGATTTGGGCGACTCACGGCAAACTCTGTCATTTGATGAAGCGCTCTTCATCACCTAACTGCGACGAACTGCGTTTTGCCCCAAACTGCTTCGCACATTCGCTACAGCTTATCCCTTATACTCGGGATGGGTTTGGGCACACAGACTTGTGGGCTCTTTGACTTCTTGAAATAGACTGGTCTCATTCATTTTATTTTACATTCTTTGATGTTGGTCGCATGCTCCCACACCGGGAGCGGGACGTGTTTCCTTCTTTTTCTTGCTTTTTTGTTTCTTGCTTTGTTTTTGTCTTTGGTTTGGTTTGGATTTGTTTTTGTTTTTTTGCGCGGGGGGGGGGGAGTCTATCCTTTGCTCGTTTGGTTTTTATGCCCTAGTAGGGTGTCGCCAGATGGACCCTGGAAACAAATGTCCACACATACGATACAGCGCTAGTGAACGTACAACGACAACCTTATATAATTTTGGATCGCGAATTGGTGGGTGGTTGATCTTTGAACCCAAAAAGTGATCCCAGTCTAAGTCGTTAAAGAGAACATTACAGGTCGATAATTGAGGATAGGCCGATGTCAAATATTTTAACAATTCATTTTTAAGTTTGTCGGATTTGGGGAACCAAAGTATGGAAAGGAAAAGAAAACCTTTAATTTATTAAAGGTTTATTATTATTATTATTATATTGGGTGTTTTACCACCGTAGAATTTATTAACTGTTTGTAATGGAGCCAGAGTATAGAGTATTTATTATTAAGAAACAAGCTAATTTTTTGCTGAACAAGGTCTGCTGACCAAAGTCGCGTGCTCTCACTTATTCTGATTTATGACCTTACGACTTTCAAACTTTCAATAATTCCCGGACTAACCTTGGGAGGACCTTGACAATTATATTCGAACGAGAATGTAAAACAACATAGTGGTTTCAAATTTTGTTAGAATCGGCCGAATAGTTATAATGTTATTACCAAAACAAAAGAAAAGCAAAAACGGGAACCGACGGACCGCCCGACCGACCGTCATTGTGAGATATAGAGTTCCTGCGACTAAAAAGCGATTTAGGGTAACTTTGAGGCAAAAATTAATGTTAAGAATTTTAATTACAGATGGAGAGCTGTAAACGTTGAGCATAAGTTATATGTTTTATGAAGGAATGTATGGATTGCCTTAATTTTTAAACTCAAACGTTAAATAAATTTTATCCAGGGTTGGAAAAATTGGGGTTTCGATAAACATTTGACGTGAAGGGACTATTTTCTCGGATCAATTCCACGTCAAGAAAGGAGATGCTCTTATTTTGCTCGAGCTTACACAAAAAAAATATATTAAAATGTTTCGAACTTAAATAATTCAAGAAGAGCAAACATAAATCACAGTGTATACTCTTCCTCTCTCCTTCCCCATCCTCCTCTTCTTCCCTCTTTTACAGGGAGTGAGGGGGGTTTGCATAGACGCAATTCCGATTGCGGTAGTTCAATGTAGGCCGATCGCATCATTTAGGGGAACCTTTTTACAAACATACCGGTAAGCCTATAGGCATATATATATATATATATATATATATATATATATACATACAGTATTGGCACAATTATTATGGATTTTTGAAAAAAACATACTTTTTCTACAAAAGTGTCATATAAAACAATTTTAGTCACTAATAGTTCATTTACTTTACTGCACTAGTACAAAACTAGTATTTAATAGTTATTTTAACTGGGTTTTATAGTCATATAGCAGTGTCAGGTAATACAGAGAGAAAATGTATGGCAACACTGACACAATCACTGCATCGTCTTGTGAGAGCTCAGTAGTAGTCTTGTATTTGCATGGGATGGTGTGTGTTTGTTGCGTTTCCGACCTTTGGCTGTGATTACTTTAGTTCTGTGTATTTGTTTATTTATTTTTAAAACCAACACCGTTTTTTCAGCTTTCATAATAGTTTATGCAATTGAGTAGAGATGGGTAAAGTTAGTGATTTGAGTCCTCGAAAGGTTGGACAGATTAGTGTTTTATTGAAAGAAAGTACATTTAAACAGAAAGAAATAGCTAATCAACTTGGAGTTTCAACTCAAACGGTCAGTAATATTAAGAAGAAATTGGAATATGGCCACAGTTCGGAATCAAATAGAGTGAGAAAATGTGGTAGACACAAGAAAACAACACCGAGGACGGACAGGAAAATAATTAAAATGGGACTAAACAACAGAAGAGCATCTTGCAGAATGATTACCAACGAACTGGCAGCAGAAGGCATTACCAATGCCCGGAGAACAGTAAACAAGAGACTATTGGAAGCTGGACTAAAAGCATATCGTCCCAGAAAAAAAGCCACGACTCACTGACAAGATGAAGCAGGCTCGTAAGGCCTGGGCACAGGCTCACGTTGATTGGACTTCTGAGCAATGGAAGCAGGTAAGAGTTGAACATACAATATTTAATTACTCTATTACAGTATTACTCGATATTCTATTGCTTCTATTACTTTCTTTAGCTGTTCAACGCAATATTTTGTCCTCTGTATTGTTGCAGGTTGTGTTTTCTGACGAGTCCACCATTGCTGTGCTCGATATTCTATTGCTTCCATTACTTTCTTTAGCTGTTCAACGCGTTATTTTGTGATTCGTATTGTTGCAGGTTGTGTTTTCTGACGAGTCCACCATTGCTGTGCTTAACGACCGTGTGCAGAGTGTAAGAAGGCGAGCAGGTGAGCAATTTAAACCGGAATGTCAAAAGAAGACTGAAATTCCCTCAGAAGGTCATGGTATAGGAAGCGATTTATGTGCATGGAACAAGCCGTTTGCAGATTGTTGACGGTACCATGAATCAGTTTAAGTACATAGAAGTACTAGAAAGACGTTTGCTACCTCAAACAAGGGAATGGTTTTCGGATAGACCTTGGATTTTTCAACAGGTCTCTGTACCATGTCACATGGCGAGGTCAGTGAAGACCTGGTTTGAAGAAAAAGGTGTAGAAGTGCTTTCATAGCCTGGAAATTTCCCAGATATGAACCCCATTGAGAGTTTGTGGTCTCTATTAAAAAATTAAATACATGAAGTTCCCATTACGACCAAAACACAACTCATACAACGTCTTATCCAAGTCTGGTTTCATTCTTCTGGTTTCATTTTGTAAAAAAAGTATGTTTTTTTTCAAAAATCCATAATAATTGTGCTAGTACTCTCTCTCTCTCTCTCTCTCTCTCTCTCTCTCTCTCTCTCTCTATATATATATATATATATATATATATATATATATATATATATATATTAGGGTGACCAGACGTCCCCGTTTTCAGTGACCTGCTGAGAGAAATCGGTTCACAGTCTCTACCATGAAGGCCCTGCTAACAGTGAAGACCAACTTCAACCATCTGCCATGCCAGGATTTTATGGAGAAGCTGACCAAAAACAAACCGATTCTGAAAAGGATTCACTCCTCTGAGAAATGCACAGATTAGGTTAGTGCACCATCCAGAAATCTTCAAATCAGAATACATTCAATATTTCAAATCCAAACACTGTCCCTTTTTATTAGGATCATTATGACCTCTTAGTTTTACTCTTTTTAGAATGCCTAATAAGGAGGAGACCTTAGTTTGGGTAAAGTGTCTGGTTGATACTGTTTTTTTACAGCTGATTGTATGGATATGCTTGATCTCAGCTATTTTTATAAGAGAAATAAAAACTCATTGTTAATCAATTGAATTTTTGTTCAATTCCTTTGTAATTTAGGATAAATAGCGCGAGAGAAACTTTTGATTGCTGCTTTATGAATGGTAAGGGCAGTGTCCCCGTTTTAGTTTTTCCATGACAAAAACACTGCATGTTTTGGAGGTTTTTACGCTTCTGAACTGAAGATGTCCCCGGATTTTGTCTCAGAAATCTGGTCACCTTAATATATATATATATATATATATATATATATATATATATATATATATATATATATATATATATATATATATATATATATATATATATCGGTATGTCTATTATAAGTATAGGAGTAGGCCTGTTATATGCACAGAGGCATTCCCATTATCAGAATATAGATGGGCTCTGTCTAAGCATATAGAGGGCCTATTACAATCGCTGGGGTAAGCTTTTATATGTGTACACTACCGTCCCAAAATATCCTAATGCAGGTATTTCTATCACATCTTTCAGGCCTTCTGATCTTTTTGCACACTACTATAGAAGTATGTATGTTATAAGCATACGAGTAAGCCTATTATAAGCAGAAAGGTAGACCTATTTATTAGTATAAGGTACCCCTATTTATAAGCATATTGATAAGCCTATTATAATCGTAGTGGTAGTACTATTTATAAGTATACAGGTAAGCCTCTAGTAAGCCGATTATATGCTACAAGGTAGACCTACTTATAAGTATTGTCTTGGCCTATTTATAAGCATGTGATATGTCTATTATAATCATACGGTAGGTCTATTTATATGCATATGAATAGGCATATTTTTAGCATACTCGTAGGCCTATTGGGAAGCTAAGAAAATACCTCCAAAGTTGGTGGAAAATTGCAGGAAGATCAGTTAGACTGTTTTGCCACCGATGAACGAGCGTTTGGATGTTTCCGTGGCTTATTGGTAAGCCACCCACTCAAGGTTTGGGGAGTGTGGATTGAAAACCCCGGGGTGGTGTAGGAGATGGAATTATGATGTTCCCATGTGTTTACATCTGTATGAATGGGTGTTGAGAGAAGTGCGGGTGTGCATGAGGCAAAGATGTGAGAATGATCATGAATAGGTGATGTTGCTGTACCTTTTTTTCAGTGCGCGAGAATGAGGGGCATTTGGAGGTGTTGATCGAAGTGCTATGTGGTGTGTGTGGTGGTTTGAGAATCTAGAATGTATCGTGAATCATATTGGTATAGATGAAGCTGATTGTGAGCAGATGGTTAGTTTGAGTGTTAAAAAAGTCTCCCGGTCGATAAGAGCGTTTAGCCGCTCCTAACAGGTCCCACTACTACTAATGCTACAGAGTTGAGTGTGGAATGTGCTCGGTAGCTGCATGAGAGTATGCTGGTGGCAACGTTGGTGTAAGGGAGTGGAAATATGGTATGGGAGGACAAGGGGCGATTTCAAGTGAGAACAGTGCAAATGATCAACTTGAAAGGCTTTGTGTGCGAAAGGTATAGAAAAAGTAAGGGAAAACGGAGTATGAGATGTTTTTGGTGCGAAGAAGGAAGTGACCTATGTTATGAGTGAATGTTTTAAGGTGATATGAGCATGTAAGAATAATAATAGATGGAAATAGAATCGTTAACAGGATATAAGTGTGCGATGGCGTGTTTAAGACTGGAAGACCGCTTAAAAGGTGTATTGATTCTATAAATATCTGAGAGAAGGTGACTGACCGAGGATATGTAGATGATATTGTGTATTGTTCATGGAGAGAAGTTTATGAGGGAACGTACTTGCTGTACCTTTTTTTCAGTGCGCGAGAATGAGGGGATCAAGCCTACCTGGACAAAGTGACAGGTAGGCTTGACCACTCATTGGAAGAATCAATAAAAAAGATTATTAAAGAGTCAATGAAATGTGTTTCAGAGGCAAATTCAGCCATTATAAAAAGGTTGTTTTAAAATTTTTTATAAGACTTTAAAATGTCCACGAGTATCAATTCACAGAATTGGACAGGGTAATTTGATAAAATAGCCACCACACATTCAGGTGTTTCACAAACTGTATGCAATATTATACACGCAAAGCAGTACTGTGTTTAGATCGTCGATCAAATTGAAAGCGCTAATCAACAATGCTTTGCACAAAGATGTATCGATTATCCAATCATGCGAAAAGCTCATCCACATAACTGCAGTATTTGGGTGGAGGAGAGAATTTAAGATGAAGTGGACCGACATACAACAATAGTGTGTGTGACTTGGTATGACGAAGTCAAATGTTTAAGGAGCGTTCTTAGTTTCCGAGACTACGTCTACAGGAGCTACATATGTCCCCTAACGTGCTTGGTTATCTTGATAGCCAATTTCTCGGTCGTTTGATTGGGTGTAGCGGAACTGATCATTATTTCTCGCAAAAGAAAATGACTTTTGAGACGATATGTGTCTATATATATATATATATATATATATATATATATATATATATATATATATATATATATATATATATATATTATATATATATATATATATATATATATATATATATATATATATATATATATATATATATATATATATATATATATATAAAGAAGAAGGAGCAAATGCAAGTTCTGCGGGTGATAACAACCACCACAGGGCTTTCGCCATATTTATTTTCTGCCTTTCAAAACAATTTTGAAGACAGAAATAAAGGTGCAGAAACCTTGCATTGCAGACTATATTACAATATAGTACAAGAAAGTGAAATTTGACGCGAATGAGCAATGAGACAAGAAACAGGATCTATTAATTGAGATCAAAGCGGTTGCTCGCTGCATCAATGTGCACGGTTCGAATCCCACCCCAGCTCGGATTTTTTGGAAGTAGGAAATAACTATTTCCGAAGAAAAATTATTCCGTTTTCTCTTTCCTGCGGTGAAGTTGGATATATATGAGCAATGAGACAAGAAACGGGCGCTTTTTTAAAGGTTAGAAAGAGAAGGAGACATTAGAAGAACACTAAGATCAAAGAGAGCAGAGAGCAGCACAATTAAGGCAATCTATTAATGAGAAGACAGAAATAACGCTAGGGGAAAAAGGATTGAAATTCCTGGCCGGGACTCGAACCCCGGTCTGCTTGAATTTGATTTGGGAAATACTGCTATTTAAGCTACTGATAGCGTAAACAAATCATTTGATATCACCACAATGGAAATTGATCAGCGTTGGTTCTATAAATTTACGTCTAGAAACAGGTACACCAATATTGAACCTTGGGGAAGACCAAATATGTAAGTTCTTAATACTGAAGAAAATTATCGGCTGCAGTGGCCAATAACTCAAAAGCACTAGTTTGAAGACTTTATTACTCTAGTAGCTACCTTTTCACATCAACTTAATGCAATACCCAGTCAAAAAAAATGAAAGTGTGGGTTCGAACATGTTTTTATGAAACTCAGAAAGTTCGACGTCTTGAAAGCTATTCAGCTCATCTTACGAGACAGAATATGGATCCATTTTGAAATAGAGAATTCTGGTCTGGGGTGAAAATGGATCTCATACCATAAGAAGAGGTCTAGTGAATGGTAATACAAGAATGAAGAACCGAGTTATTTGCCAAATGTATCATTGCATCTAAAGAAGGTAAGGATTACAGTTGGTGGAAGTGAAGCAATTATCCATTTAACATTTTGGGAACCAAATGATTGCTGAAATGCACTCAACATTGGTCATCAAACAGCCTGAATTGGCAAATAGGCATGTTGTAAATACTACTTCATGACAATACCATGCCCCACCCCTCACAAACGTGTTTGTCTATATTTAGAGAATTGGCGGATATGTTTTGCAGCTGCAACCATACTTACTTGACATTTCCCTGTTGATTACAACCTTTTCAAACACTTTGAACTCCATATTTTCAATAAAACGTTCATTAATATTGAAAAAATAAATCTATTTTTTTACTGTACTTTTGACCAATAGACCTAAAGAATCTAATAGAAATAGCTCCTTCTCCCATGCTCTGGCTTGTGAAGGAAGCCCACCTCCTCCCGGTGCACCGGATCATGCAACCAACCCCAAAGAAAGTCCAATAAAATGGACGAGGCGAGTCTCCTCCAATCTTTCCCGACTACAGGAGACAAGCGGTAGCGACTCCTCTGGTACATGTACCGTATCATTATACAGATCATGTAATACATACTAGGCATTGTTCGGTTGCTCAAAACACCAGTAGCACAAATCCCACACCAGACCTTCACGCCTCGAGTGAAGATCTTTTTTCTTCCACTTTCAACGTTTTGGTTGAACTCAAAATTTGCTTCATCGCTCAGGCAAATTTCATACATAAACTACAATCATTTATCTGGATCATCTCTAATCATTGCAAGCATCAAATGAAGATGATATTGGTGAAGTGGGAGTTCACGAAGAATCTCTTGATGGATCTTGGAATGCCTGAGAGACGTTTGAGGACTGGGTGCAAGAAGCTTCAATAATGTATTTGTTTTCTTCGGTCTTGATCGACGTGGGTCTTCCAGCTCTGCATATCCTCAACTAATCCAGTTTGTTTAAATCTCTTTATATGATTAAAAACTGTGTCAAGTTTTAACACCCGGTCAAAGTCCTCTGCTAAATGGCTCTCTCTCACACTTTTGCTCCCAGTTTGGTAAAAGGGTTTCACAATATCAACCCTTTATTATGCATCTTTGCCTGAAATAATTGCTATTACTCGCTAAATATTACCAATTGTATTCTCGAAATAAAAATAACTATCATTATACAAATCATGTAATACATATAAGGCTGCTCAGTTGCCTCATTACTTCTGCGCCACCCTGTATAGCCCCGATAAGAGAGCTCTCCTCGAAATTATATAAAAAGAGCGTTTGCTTTCGTCTTTGCGTTATTTACGCTCAGAGATTACATGTCCTATGAAATAATAATAATAATAATAATAATAATATATATATATATATATATATATATATATATATATATATATATATATATATATATATATATATATATATATATATATATATATATATATATATATAGTAGGAATATGAAGGACCCAGGATATTACTCTAATCATTTATTGGCCTGGCGTTTCGGATCTTCACTAGGACCATCTTTAGCGACTGTATCGACTAATGAGAAGGGGAAGGAATATTAACAATAACAGTTAAAAAAATGCATTATATAATAGCTAAAAAAGCGGATAAAGACAAGTTAAAATAATAAAATTGTCAATTATTGAGATTAAAGTAAAACACAAATAACAATATATAGAATTAATTAATACTGTCCAGTGTAATTTTAAAAAATAATAGAAAAAAGCGAAGTTATAAAATAAACTGACTTGAATATCAAATATTAAAGGTATCTGGAGTAAACAATAAAATAACCTATTATATTAAATTATAAACAAAAAAATTAACAAAAAAACTCGAAAACAAATTAGAAGGAATTAAACAAAGGGACTAACCTTTATAAATGTAGGAGTTGTAAAATCAACTAACTAAAGATATAAAAACTACTAACGAGATTTGTTCAGTTGGTCGGTTGGCTAGTTAATGTATTGAAGTGTTGGTCAATACATTTACTACATATCAGATTCCCAAGGAACAAATCAATTACAAGTGTATATATATATATATATATATATATATATATATATATATATATATATATATATATATATATATATATATATATATATATATATACCAGAATGCGGTTCTCCGCTTGACAGAACGACTTAATTTAGCGTTGCTTCCGCTACGCTAAAGGTCGCGGGGTCAATCTGGCGTCTCAACTACGTGAGAACCTTCGCCCTCGTGGCTTCGGAAACTGGGCAAACGGTGATTAGAGACCGAAACTGGAAAATTCAACGAATCTCAATTTCGCCCAATTCTCATCCATTTAATCGGGTGCTTAGGACACTTTGAAACCCCGTCCAAAAAAATCACAAACATAACTAAATGTATAAAGAGAACGAAAATGAATTATCGATTAATCAAAGAACAAAAACATGGTATTTATTTAATCTGAATGAAAAACATTAGAAAACGAGGGCCCGAGTTCTTCACTATGCGCACTATTCCCTATTGCGTATCAGTCTGTGCACAGGGAGTTAATTGGACGGGAAACGCGTGTGCATTAGTGGGGAACACTCAAGCGAATATAACTTCTTCGTAGTTTAAAGGTTATTACAGGGTTGTTACGAAAGAAGAAGCACTTAATGCATGGCAAGGGGCTATTTAGTATGATTGTTAAATAGATCTTTATAAATACGACCTCTCGTATTTATAAAGGCCATGGCGCGAAACCGCCTCAACCGACTTTAATTTGGGCAACGCGCGGACGCTTTCAACATTAGTCTCCGCCGTCACTCTCCATATTTCCACTTCCCATAACCACACCAATTTCTTCCCTAACCGAAATTATTTTGACCATGTCGGGTTGGTTATCTTTTTTTTCAATTTAATATAATAATATCGGGGTCCGAACAAATCACAAGAACTCGACGACTTGAACTTCCTTACTGCTTCGTGAAGCGGCTTCGAGTCCCGATGTCTCCGACGTTTGTTTCAACTTGTTCATAACGTGCCCTCCTTACCCCTATAATTAAAGATAGAGTTTGAGTTTTCAGTCTTTGTCACCCTCACCTGTTGTCCTGTTCTTTATTCATCTGCCTCTGTCCTTCCTAGCATTGATCCTCCGACGCTGGTTGCGATTCTAAACTCAAAAATATGGAATTCCTTTCAAGTTAACCTCTAAGAATGAACTACTTAACCTCACAGAGAGGCTATACAGATATGCATAAATATGCACATACACTGAAACTTAAACATACACTCACATAAATGCATACATAAATATACTTTTATAAACATACATATCTAGATAGATACATAAACATACACCCACATAGATGCATACATAGATATACGCATATATAAATATACATATCTACATACACATACACTCACATAGATGCCTACACATATATATATATATATATATATATATATATATATATATATATATATATATATATATATATATTTATATATATATATAAGTAAAAAGATCCAAGACAAATTAGTACGGTTAATGTAGTGGCATTATTAGACAATTGCTCTACTTCAGGCCCAGCGGGACATCCTTTCCTCCTCGAACTGGAAGACTACATTAACCGTACCAATTTGTCTTGGATCTTTTTCTATCTTTCGAGTGTTTTGGCTAGGCCAACCCTGTTAATATATTATTAATAACGGTTTTCTGTGACGGTAAAGAGGTAACATAAAGGGGTAACTTTGAAACCATTTTTTTTGGACTGGTGGACTAGCTATCCTTTAAATGTTGTCTTCCAGTTCAAGGACGAAAGGATGTCACGCTGGACCTGAAGTAAAGCAGTTGTCTAATAATGCCACTACATTAACCATATATATATATATATATATATATATATATATATATATATATATATATATATATATATATATATATATATATATTTATTGCATATGCTCCAAATCGCCAACAATTACTCATATTAGAAGCTCTCTATATAAAAGAAAAACAGCCCAATTAAATACACAAACAAACATACAGTTCACCCTGCCTTCCTCGCGTCCTCGTGCACCAAGTAATAATCCCCGCCCCTCTTAACCCTGTGCTCATTTTAAAATAGCCTTTTTAAGCCGTTTTAACCCTTGCCTAAATGTACCTTTGTATTTAAGAATTTCCATTCCTTATAAATATGTTCGTATAATTGTTAACCTTCAAACCTCGATATATATAGCCATGTTTTTAATTCTTTATATTACTTCTACCTTCCTTTGATAATAATACAGGAGTGTATCGAAACACGTTACGCCAATAAATGTTTCGTTTTATCAAGTGAACTATTTTACTGCCCTCGTTCGTCAGTGCTTTTGTGATGAATTTTGGCGAGCTTATACACGGGTTAACCAACGACCAAAAGCGGAATATTAGAGAAATCGAGAGACTCGAAAAGAAAATTATTAACGCTGAATTCGCAGTCGCCTTCAATAAATATGTCACAAAGAGAATCTTCTGCCCAAATATACGAATATATATATATATATATATATATATATATATATATATATATATATATATATATATATATATATATATATATATATATAAACATACATATCTACATAGAAGCATTTAAAGTTAACTTATATAATGGAAATTTGTGATATATCAGTGATCAAAAGTTCGTGCGTCTTTTTACATCAGCTAAAGTGACGAAAATAGCGCGAACTTTTTGGGTTGCCTGATTTTTTGTTTAATTGAGGAAGGGAAGGAGACTTTCCAAGATACCCATTAGACATAGCATTAATAATGGTTAAAGAGTGACATTTATAGGAAGGTTACCATAGATTCCCGTTTTAGCTATACTTTCTCGTTGATTTATTCCTCAGGAAAATGTTCAAATTAGGGAAGGTCAAAAGTGTGGAAGATTGATTACTGGTCAAAAATGATCTTGGGGAGAATGAAGGACAGAGGTTAAACAACAGTGAACCAAAAGAGAATAATCGGCTTGGAAGGGTCAGAGCGTGCAAAATGGTATGCCTTTATTGAAGTGGGACGCAACTCTCTTTACCCGTACCCAGTACCTGCAACTACCTCCTCTCTTGGTATTAATAGAAGAAAAATATGTTGAAAGTCCAATGTATGAAAGAAAGACCTTGGGTAAGACCAGTCTTTGCAAGGAAGATCTAGAGTAGAACTAGCGTATAGAAGCGAGAGCTTGGTAGGGCATGTGTATGGAAGGGAAAACTTAGTAGGACCAGGCTATGGAAGGGAGAGCTTAGTAGAACCAGTGTATGGAAGGGAGAGCTTGGTAGGAACTGTGTATAGAAGGGAGAGCTTGGCAGGGCCATTATATTGTAGGTAGAGCTTGGTAGGACCAGTGTATGGAAAAGATTGCGTGTTAGGACCAGTGCGTGGAAGGGAGAGCTTGGTAGGAGCATTGTATAGAAGTAAGAGCTTGGGAGGACCAATATATGGAAGGGATAGCTTAGTAGACAGGACCAGTATATGTAAGATTGAGCTTGGCTGGGCCATTATATTGAATGGGGAGCTTGGTAGGACCAGTGTATGGAAAAGATTGCGTGTTAGGACCAGTGTGTGGAAGGGAGAGCTTGGTAGGAGCAGTGTATAGAAGTAAGAGCTTGGGAGCACCAATATATGGAAGGGATAGCTTAGTAGACAGGACCAGTATATGTAAGAGGGAGCTTGGCTGGGCCATTATATTGAATGGGGAGCTTGGTAGGACCAGTGTATGGAAGAGAGAGCTTAGTAAGACCAGTGATGGAACGGAGAGCTTGATAGGACCAATGAATAGTTGTGAGAGATTCGTAGGATTATTTTATGGAAAGAGAGCGTGTTAGGACCAGTGTATGGAACGGAGAGCTCGGTAGTAACATTGTATGCAAGGGAGAGCTTTGTTGGACCAGTATATGGAAGGGAGAGCTTGGTAAGACCATTATAAGGAAGGGAGAGCTTGGTAGAACCAGTGTATGGAAAGGAGAGCGTGGTAGGACCATCGTATGGAAGCGAGGGCTCGGTAGGACGAGTGTATAGAAGGGAGAACTTGGTAGAACCAGTGTATAAAAGTTAGAGCTTGGAGCCCAGTTTATAGAAGATAGAGCTTGATAAGTCCAGTGTATAGAAGGGGGAACTTGTTAGGGTAAGTGTATGGATGGGGAGACCTTGGTAAAATCATTGTATGGAAATGAGAGCTTGGTAGGACCAATGTATGGAAGGAAGAGCTTTGGTAGATCCAGTATAATAACGAAGAGCTCGAGTAGGAGCATTGTATGGAAGGGAGAGCTTTGGTAGATCCAGTGTATTAACGAAGAGCATGGGTTGGATCATTGTATAGAAGGATGCGTTTGGTAGGAATAGTCTACCACAATTTCTTTTTAATATTTCATGAATCGTTTTTTGCAGTGTAGTCAAATTACTGGTATTGGTTCGTCGAATTCATTAATAAAAACATCCACAAAATTTGAATAAGTTTGATTGACAAATAAAGCAGTAATAATACATTTTACGAACATTTGCAACCCCAAATTATTCATACAATAGTATTTTCATTTGCATTTGTGTTTTTTTTATGGCATAAATTGTGATAGTTTCGAAGTCCTAAGAGTTGCTTCTGTCACCTATTTATAATTTGTACTAATCTGGAATTGTCTAGAACAGGGGTGAGCAACCTCTGGCCCGCGAAGGCCTAGCGTCTGGCCCGCCACCTTGCTCGGCATTAATATTGCAATCCGGCCGGTGAAACCCTAGCCCCTGCCCCCCCCCCAAAAAAAAAAAATTCTGCCAAACAGCATCTGTCTCAGTATACTCGTAGAGGGAGAGTGGAGTGAGTCTTACGTATGGCAGTGAAAATGAGTAGAAATTGAGCGAATTATAGCGAAAAATTGCAGTATTAAGTAGATTTATGGATACTTTCTGTGCAAGTGTAACTGACATTCTCCTTAACCCGTAACTGGTATTCACTTACCCCAAATTTTATTACTCTGCATTAAACGATTCATGAACTATGACGGAAAATAGAGGTACCATATAGGGGTATCTTTACTTACTGTAGCAAGTGGAATTTCGTACGAAGACTCACTTTCTAAATCTATTTTTCAGTTATTTTATGTTCAATTAAACAATTTTCATGTTCGAAATGTTTTTTTTACGTTTCCGCTAAATTTGGGCATGAAAAGTTTGTAACGTTTCTATTATTTTCAGATTTTCAATACAGACCCATGTGTGATTTTAAATTTTATAAGCCATCATACCATCAACTTGTAACATCATCGAAGTAACTTTCAGTACCACTGAACCTCAGCAAGAACTGATTAAGAAACCTCGGTTCCACCTGTACTAGTAGTTGTTCAAAGTAAAGAGACAAGTTGATTTTCGACTGCAAGCTGTGTCTGCCCAAGACTGTGCCAGTCAAGAGGCACATGGCGAGCATTAAAAACCTCAAAAGCAGCCACCAATCGACGTTCATACAGGTTTAGTATATGCTCTAGGCAGGTTGATTTCGTTGAAACGTCAGTTAAATGCTTTCTTGGGGTCTCAACAGCCGCAGCATTTCGGTAATATTGAGACTGTTTTTACTCCCAGCTGCCAAGAAAGCATGACAACAAACCATTGGCAAGTCATTTGACATCACTGCGAGTGTCAGTGACAGTTATATCTCACCACCCGTGCTGACGTGCATCAGGCTGACAGGTCATCATAATTGATTGATTGATTTAATCTGTTTTATGGGTGCTGAAACCCTATAAGGATTATTGGCACCGTGAAATTACAGTCAAGATAGTCACTATCACCTCTTCAGTCTAGGGACTCCACTCCTAGAACTCAAGAATAAAGAGAAAGGTGGAGTCTGTTAGTATGAGAAGATAAGCTAAACTAGACAGTGCCAACAGTTACACAATTATGTATACAAATACTCATATCTATATATGTACATAAATGGATATACAAACTGGAAACAAATAAATAAAAAAATAAAATAAATAAATTAAATGTGTCTATATAATGATGTATCTCTTAGAAACTTTAGAACTAGTTCAAATGGGACTGAGGAATTTAGGACAGTAGCATATGAAAATCTTAAGTTGTTTTCCAAGCAGAAATTTAATAAGGGGTTACGACTTAAAGCATATTCAGGGCATTGAGTTATAGCATGTTCTGGGGTAAGTTGTGTATTGCATTTTCCACAAAAGTGGAAAAGGGATGGATCAAAGAAGTAGCCATGGGATAGTTTACTGCACCCTAATCTTAGTCTAGTTAGTACGATACTGTCACAACGTGACATTCTATAAGGTCTGTTATTGTTTAAATTAGGAATGATTTGGGGGAGAATGCCATTATTTTAGGACCATTCAGTTTGCCAGAACCCCAGGTGTGTCGTATTAGCATTATGTATTGCTGCTTTAGCTGCTGTGTCAACCACTTTATTATCTTTTATACCTGCATGACTAGGAACCCATAAAATAACAGCTTCCAGGTTGATTTTATGTATATAGTTAATTATACGGTGGATTAAGTAGTGACTTTTTTGTTCTTTCACAGCTATCAAACCTGATAGGGAGTCTGAAACTATGAGTAGTTTACAGTTGTCTAGCTTTTGATTTATGTACTTGAGTGAACTCAATATTGTATATAACTCAGCAGTAAATATAGAGCAGTGATGGGGCAGTTTGAAGGTCTTTATGGTTTCCCTCCAGCTAAAAGCACATGCTACTCCTTCATTACTTTTGGAACCATCTGTGAAGGTTACATTAAAACCTGATGATTTATACAACTCAATTAATTCTGAGGACAATGTTTGATAAATACATGAAGGAGTTTTGTTCTTAGGGTATGCAGTTAATGAGAGGTTAAAGTGAACTTTAGTTAGTGTTATATAGCAGTTAGATATTTTTATGGTGTTTAAATCAATGGGGTCATATCCTAAGTTTATTATATATTTTTTAATCCAACCACAAAAAGGTTTTGGGTGAGGCTGAAGGTCATAGAAATTATACCAAAAGAATTGTAAAATACATATACGTGTGGGGTAATTTGCAATACTGAGTACTTTGATACCATATCTTAGCCCTAGCAATATTCTACGAAATTTAAGAGGCATTATATTAGTTTCTGCCTCTAAAAAATCAACTCTGGTACAATTTAATGCACCTATAGCTAGTCTAATACACTTAAATTATATTCTATCAAGTTTTAATAGGTTGCTTTCTGATGATGTATGGTATAGGAAAGAGCCATAGTCTATTTTGCTTCTAATAAGGGATTTATATATATATATATATATATATATATATATATATATATATATATATATATATATATATATATATATATGTAATAGATGCATTCTATTTGACCCCCAGTTTGTATTTGCAAGATATTTTAGGAGAAAAATGCTAGATTTATATTTCTCTATTAATGACGTAATATGAGCTGCCCAAGTTAGTCCCTGATCTAATACCATGCCCAAGTATTTATGAGTTTGCATGTAATTAATAGGGTAATTTAATATTATCAGCTCTGTCAAGTTATGTTTCCTAGGGCGTTTTTTTAAAATTATACACTTAGTTTTAGTAGGAGAAAAGGTGGTGCCCCATTTTTGTGACCAGTCAGATATAGAATCCATGATATTTTGCATCTGGTTGTGCATTTGATCCAAGTTTTCACCAGATAGTCACACTGCAATATCATCAGCGTACAAGGCATGGTTTATGTCTAAATTTTTGAATAAATCATTTAACATGATTGAAAATAAGAGTGGACTTATAACGCTGCCCTGTGGTAAGCCGATTTATACAGCAAATTTTTCTGAAGGGAGATTAGCTATTGAAACTCTTATAATTCTAGAGGAAATGAAATTTTTAATAAAGTTGGGGAGATGGTCACGTAAACCCATCTTGTATAGTTTTTTTCTAAAGACCATGGTGCCAAATGGTATCATATGCTTTTTCAATGTCCAGAAAGATTGCCATTACATATTTATTGCAGAGGAACGCTTCCCTTATGTCACATTCTAAGCGTACCAAACTATCCATAGTTGAGAAGTGCTTTCTGAATCCACTTTGGTAGTATGATAAGTACTTTTTTTCATTTAGGTATTTCCGTAATCTAATGGTCAATATTCTCTCTAATGTCTTGCATAAGCAACTTGTCAAAGCTATAGGGCGGTAAGAAGATGGTTCCTGACTTGGTTTTCCTGGCTTTAAAATAGGGATGAGTAAACTCTCTTTCCATGTATCTGGATAGGTATTATTTAGAAATTGGTGACTGTAGAAATTTAAGAGATTATGTTTATTTAGGATACTAAGATTTGCTAGGAAGGGATATATTATGTCATCCATGCCAGGAGAGCTTGGTTTGTTTTGGGGAATAGCTTTTTCTAATTCATATAATGTAATTGGGCAGTTATATTCCTCATTGTTAGATACCCCAAATGAAATTTCATTAAATTCAGCCTCCACCATAGTGTATACAAAGGGCTCTATGTAGGAGTGAATACTGCTAATAGTAGCAAAGTGGCCAGCTAATATTTGGGCAGTCGCAAATGGGTCAGAAGTAAAGTTACTGCCAGATTTTAATGTGACGAGTGGATGGGGCTTATGTCCTTTTGTAAGTCTCCCTATCTTATCCCAAAACTTCTGCTGTATGAGTGTTATGATTAATAGTTTGTACGAACCTTCTCCAAGAGAAACGTTTCGATAATCTAATTACCCTTCTGGCTAAGCTTTAGCTTTATGATATAACAGTAAAGACTCTGGATTCATGTACTTCTTAAATAGTTTATAGGCTTTTTTTTAACTTTTATTGCATAGGCACAACTATCATTCCACCAGAGATTGTTATATTTAGGGAATATTCTTGATGATGACTTTGGTATGGTTTTGGCTGCACATTTGGTGATAGCAGAGGTTACTAGAAGGCAAGCATCATTTGCATTAAGTGGAATATTGACTTTTGGAATTTGTAGGTCTTGATGAAATCTTTTTAAATTACCTTTATATAGCCATTTGGGCCTGGTATTATACTTCATTTCATACATCGTTTCCATAATTATGGGGAAGTGGTCACTATCATAAAGATCTGGTAGTACTTTCCACTCTAAGTTTATTTTTAAAGAATGAGAGCATAAAGATATATCTATATGAGAAAAGTATCCTCTAAATTCATTGCAATAAGTTGGGGCCTTTGAGTTTAGGATGCATAAATTTGCTTCTTCAATAAAATCTGTTATTTTATTTCCTCTCTGACAGCATTCTGATGAGCCCCACAGGTATTGATGTCCATTCAAATCTCCAGATATTAATACTGGTGGAGGAAGTTGGTTATAAAGATTCCTTAAGTCTTGTGTAGTTAAAGGAAATCTTGGAGGTATATAGATTGAACAAATTGTGAATTTTAAAGATGGTAAATTAATTCTAGCTGCTATAGCTTCCAGATCAGAGGTAATATTTAAAGTTAAAAATGGTCATAAGGAGGCTATGTCAAGTAGAACTCCTCCTCCATTACGGCTTCTATCTTTTCTTAAGATGGAATATTCTTTTAAAGAAATGTTTTGCTCTATTCCTAACCTTGTTTCTTGTAACATTACAATTGATGGGGAATACTCATTTAAGATCATCTGCAAGAATGGTAACCTTGTATAACTGCGTATATTCCACTGACATATTCTAAAGTTCATTATCTATATATAATTTAAACTGTTAATCACCAAATAATATTCTGTAACCATCCCTTGAATCAATTTTTTTTGTAAAGCCCATTTTATTAAACACTATAGCCATTTTGTTAACTGCCTGTTTAGGGGCAATGTTTGCTTCCATCATTTTCTTATATTCTTTAAGGATAGACCATAGGTATTCATTTGAGACATTAACATTATCAACATTATGAGAGTTTTGTTTATCTTCATGTCGTAGAATTGCTCATAGTCTGGTCCAATAATTATTCTAGTCCTTGATCTGGACACACCGCTTTTGATTAAGTCGGTGGTATTGACCCTATGACTCAATCCTACGATCATATATATATATATATATATATATATATATATATATATATATATATAAAGGTAGGCTTTAATTCTTACTGAACGTGCGAAAGCTGGTTAGAGGCGTGTTGTGCCGTAGCCAGGATTCTTACTATAAAAGTCCCACTTGTTACTGGGGGGAGGTTTGTGATTGTTGAATTCTAAGAGTGCATAATACAGGTTAGATAAATTAGCCGAAGAGATTCTTAATTAAAGTCTTGCCAAGGGTACGTCAATAGGAAGAAGCCACAAATAAACACACGTACAGAAAATAAACTTTACTTTACACAAATATAATAATTAGCAATAGTTAAACGGGCAAAAGGTAAATAAGGATTAAATATTAAACACTGACGTTAAGCTTCTAGATTTATAATGACTCAATGGGAGTATCAATCACGGTTAATTAAATAGGTGAATTTAAGAATAGAGGGACACTGGGTATACAGATTACCATTAATCGATTGATTAGAGAGACGACTACTCAGGTCCAGACGGGGTGGTTCGGGTGGCGTTAACACGAGTTCTCGGGGAGAGGAGGGATAATACGACGGGTTCGGGGCTGCTGGCTGCAGTTCCGATTAGTTCACTCCTAACTGGATGTGACACTAACAAATAGTAACTTCCAGTAACTATTTGGATGTTCCCTTTCTTACTCAAGTTACGTTGAGCAACAGAGCGTACTCTTCTAGTCACAGACTCTGCGGGGCGGGATTTACTTCCAGGAACACTTTGAGACAGCGACCAAGTTGACTCGACAGCGCGTTGGTAGTCGATAAGTTACGGCAACGACTCTCGTTCAACGTGAGGATTACGCGCGTAGATTTGGGACACTGCTATAGAGGGGTAAACGGCGATGTTATTTATATCGCGGATTGTGGGAAATCGAGAGAGAGATCCCATTCATGAATGTGATAGAACTGGTTAAAGCCGCGTTAATTTCAACCCCTATCACATGTTATTTAAAACCACGATGCTCCCACGTGCATCTTCGCTTTGAAGCTTGGCGCCTTATCGCAGCCACCTGAGTCAATGTTTAAACAAGGAGGTTTATCTTCCCCCGTTCGCCCCCATACGCCGACCTCGCCAGATTGAGTTAGGCTTATGGGCAGATAAGGCATTGTTCCCAGGCTCGGCTGTGCATTCCCTCGAAGCTCCCACTCCATTGTCCCCCACGCCAAGGGAGTGTCTCGACTATTTAGATGGAAACTTTACCACTAAGATCAGATTGGAGATCCAGATTTTCGTCGCGAAACATCACCACGACCCTCTCTTCCTTTATGCGCCAAGGGACCTCGATCTCGAGATTCACCATCACTTGTCCAGAAGGAGGACAATATCCCTTGAGTGCCAAGGTTCGAGCCATCGTGACGCCGAGTCCACAAGGCTTCCCCCTTGTTGTTCAGAAAGAGAACAACGTTAGAACAGCCATTGTTCGTTCGAGCCCGTTGACAAGAAACGGTTCTCACCCCTCCCCCCCCTGTTGTTCAGAAGAGAACAACGTAGAACAGCCATTGTTCGTTTGAGCCCGTTCGCCAAAAAACGGTTCTAACCCTTCCCCCTTGTTGTTCAGAAGAGAACAACATTAGAACAGCCATTGTTCTTGAGCCCGTAGACAAGAGACGGTTCTCACCCCCCCCCCCTGTTGTTCAGAAGAGAACAACGTAGAATAGCCATTGTTCTTCAAGCCGTTCGTCGAAAAACGGTTCTCATTCCCAAGACGCCACGTCAGGATCATTTTATTCCCCCCCTTCGGCGGGAACTCGCCAGCGGACCGAAAATTCCTTCACGTCGCCTTCCACTGCACAACTAGTATAAAATTACGTGAGCCGAACGTTACCTTTGAGTATTTAACCCTTTTGTCAATTCTATCCTGTGCTTTAAATGGTTTAGCGAACCATCCCATCTCTTAAACTTTATATTTGTTTTACCTTTTTAAATCTTTTTAATCCTCGGATTAGCCCGAGCCCCCACGACCCTTTCCATTCTCTGTTTATGTCAATATTTTTCGTTTTGTGTATTGTTGATAGTTATTATTAATAAAACTCTATTTTATTAATCATAGCAATATTATTTTCCTTGAGCTCAGTTCCACTTCTTAAGCATATCGACTTTCGTTAGGGCAAAGGTCTTAGGTTATTAAGGCAGTAGCTATAAGGAGATAACCTAGGTTAAGCAAAATTCTCACTAAAGTGCCTAACGATTTATCCCTTATATCAAACAAGATTTGGAAAGCGTGGGGCGATACAACCTTTCGGAAGAAAGTATGAAAGAGAATGGTCATCATAATTATGATGTCCTTGCACGGACCATGTTTAACGTCCATCATGAATTACACATTGAGAAAATGCCATTCTGTTAAATACCTATTACTATATAATTACAAACTATTAGTTCTATTAACAATTTGTAGCATTTTCTCTAAAATAAATTGCATATTTTTTAGTTAGAAAGTATTTTTACGTTAGAATGTATTCCCATTTCGGGACTACCACAGACCGTGGCAGCAACTTTTTGAAAGGTTTGTTTTATTTTGGGGCAGAGGCCGACTCACTGCCCAACCTGACAGTGGCTCAGCATGTGGACGCCGACTCTGATGCTGCTGCTGAGGTTGCCTTGTTGGCTGAATCAGTAAAAGAGCAGGATTTGGAGTATGTATCCCTGGTAGAATCTCCGGCTGCACCAAGTTTGAGCATGCTCATTAACCCGTCAGAACACATGATATGTTGCCCACACCTGCATCCTAACAGCCAGAAAGTAAATAGATGCTGCACTGTAGATTGTAGCGTTCAAGTAGCCCGCAGGGTATCATGGGCAGGGCCACGCACCCTCTGGTAACTGCATGATAAGAGGAACACTGTGGGAGCGGACAACATCTGCGTTGAGATGGGGAGGATCTTGGTTGTCCGCATGACCTGTGACTCTGTGGTGGTCCACACCACCATTCTAGAAAGTAAGAGGTCTGCTCTCTACAAAGCAGGATGCCAACTTAATGAAGATGTATATCAAGGTAAAAAATAATTATAAATACCTAATTATAAGATTATAGTTATACTTTATTTGATCATATATATTCTTTACTAGTCTGTTTCCCTACAAATTTGAAATTTACTATTCTTCATTGTCTTATTTTCAGATCATGTCGCCTGTGGCCAAAGGGTTCGATAAGATTCAGAGGGAAGACCAAGCCTACCTAAGCACAAGGACTCTGCTGCCAACAGCCACGTAAGGGGCGCAGCGATTTGCGTTCCTGGCCGCCGTGCTGGCTGGACTCAGCGCCCCGTCCGGCCTCCTTCTTTCTGACAGCCTGTGTTTTCACTCTACTTCTTCACTCTCCCACAACTTTTTCTGGTCGGCCTCTAATTTCACAGGGTAGACGCCGACCAGCTTCCTCTCACCCAACTATCCCGGATCGGGGCTGAGAGGGAAGCGGACAACGTTCCCTCAACCCTGAGCTCCGGCCTGGGGTGGTGGGTTTTTAACAACCTGCTTCATCCCCACCCAAACCTTCCTCACATCCCCTTTCATTCTCCCTTCTATCTCTATCAATGAATTTTTACGCCGTGCCCAAGCTGGAGTCTCCATGCTGATGGACTGCCAGGTCACTAGGCGGAAAGAGTAGCCTCAAATGGCGGCAGCTGGTTCTGCCGGTCCCCTGTTCACCTCTCGTAAAGCGGGCTAATGCGTGGGATGTTGAGCGTTTGCATCCCGTGCTATAAAAGGGGTCACCATGCTCAAAGGTGATTTGAAAAAAAATCATAATACTCCCTCTCTACTTTGCCCTCGACCATCGTCAGAGCCACCCTCAAGTAGCTCCACGGAAAAAATGGAGGTCGCCCCTCTCTGCTTGCACAGGGGACCCTCCAAAATTCTTGTACCGGAGAGGTTTACTCCTCTCCTTTGCATACGGGTGCAGGGGAGTCCCCCTCATCCCCTTCTCTGGAGTCGTCCTTGGGCGACTCTCTTCTTCTAGCGGCACCCCCTCCCCTTTGCATTCGAAGGGGACTGCCAAGAAGATGGGCAGGCGGCCCATAATTGACTGCTCCCGGTGAGAGAAGCGCGATAGGGCCTACCCCCTTAGGGGGGCGAGGGAGGGCATGGCCCGTCGATCCATGCCTTTCAAAGTACTGCTGGCGCGCATAATGAGCTTGCAGGGGGTTGCCGTACTGCCCCCCTCTCTTCCCCAAAGGATGCCGGTTCCCTGGCCAAAGACAAAATGACCAAAAGAACCTAGAATGGGACCTGTGATGTATCGGGGTAGTGGGGGAGGATGGCTACATGGAGGCCTCGTGCCAAGCACAGAACCCAAGTCCGCCCCTATGCAAGCTGCTCCTAAGACGGCACAGGTCCCCGAGGCCTCACAAGGAAAGGAGGGGTATCCTCTCCCTGCTGGTGCTACTGTGACGGGCAGGACCTTTTCTATTTCAGAAAAGGATTTGCCGAGGCCAGTCCATCTGGTCTAGGGGCTCTTACCGGCGGAGGAGAGAAGCAGGTTCATTCCCTGCCCTCCTCTCCTAAAAAGAAAAAGACTAAGGGCTCCGCTCCCTCCGTGGACGCCGCGGGGGCAGACGGGCCAACTGATGTGTTGTAAGCGACTAAACCAAGATCGGCATATCTGGCTCCGTTGCTCTCCAGAGGGGTGAGCCCTTGACGAAGACCAGAATTGCGCAGAGCGTAGCCTCAATTAAGTCGAGGCTCCTCATTCAGAGGCTACCTAGCGTTTTCGACTCGCTGGCTTCAAACGCTTCCTTGTTATTCGCTCCACTGATGGCAGCATGTTGGCTAAGGACAACATGATCCATCAGGAAAGAGCTCTAGCTAGTGTGATTGTTAGAGAGCCGAAGGTGACCCGCTTCTTGGACGGAAGCCTTTTGGCAAATGCGTCGAATCCCTCCGAGGTGGCCATGCTTAGTCCCCTTCGGACACTTGATGGCACTCGTGTGAGTGTGGCGCTGCACTGTACCATGAACTTCGTGAAAGGAGTAGTTTATGTGAGGTAAATCGTGGACTACTCCATAGGTGATATCACCTTATAGCTGGCCGACCATGGGGCGGTAAAGGTCGAGCGTGTGATGAGAAAACAGGGAGGGGCCTCGAGACCCACTCCTACACTCTTCGTCACATTCGACTGTGAAGAGCACCCTGAGTCGGTGCGTGTCGGTTGGTAACACTACCGAGTGAATGCTTTCGTGCGATTGCCACGGAGGTGCTACTACTGTCACCACTTCGGCCATACTGATCTCTTATGTAGACGCGCAAAGTCAGGATTAACCGAAGTCTGTGTAAGCTGCTCCAAGGCTGCACACGATAAGTCGAAATCGTGTTAATTGCGGAGAGCTGCACCCCTCTTCTTTGAAGCAATGTGTTGCGTATCTCCTTGAGAAAGAAATACTGGCCGTTAAGGCTCATTTCGCGAGGCTAAGGACTTGGTCCTGGCGTGCCCGGTGCTACCTGGGATGTCCTATGCCTCAATGTTAAGAAAGACACCTTCTGCTCCTGGCTCCTCCAGGCCTACGAGCACAGTCGTTTCCGCGCGCCCATTCGGAAACCTACTGCGGGTTCTACCCACCCCGGGCACTCCCCGGGTAAAGCTGGCGTTACAAAGGGTTCACACCCATCCCCGGCTAAAACTTGCCTCCCCCCCCCGCCCCCGCGTGACCGTTTCCCGTAAGGCGAAAAAGCCGCGCGCCTCCACCGAGTCGTTAGACTCACAGGCACGAGGGAACACCCCTGAAGTTGGTCGTGAGTCTATCTTCAGGGGGCCTAAAGCTGCTCCCCGGAAGGAGGACAGCACTAAAGGAGCTTCGGTTCCTTCGCCCACACTCAGTGGTAGGCTGGTGGCTCGGAGACGGTGGATCCTCCAAAAAAGTAACGCCCGCCTCCGAAGCCGCCCCGCTCTTAAGATTTCGAGGCGTACGGAGGAAAGGACCCGCATGGTGAGCCCTACCTCATCCGATTAGTCCTTGAAGGCGACAGCGCCTTCAGCGCATTGTCACACCAACAGCGCCCTGATTTCTGCCTCCTGGAAGCGTACGACCATCCCCGTAAAAGGTTTCTCTTCGAAGAGGTGGCCCACGTATCTCCTCCGAGCTAGACCTGGAGGGCATATTCCTTCAATGGAATTGACGCGGACTCCGGGCCAGCTGGGAGCGGCTGCGGAGGCTCGTTTCCTCACGTTCCCCGTTATCTATCTTTTAGCAGGAGACGATGCTGGGCGCGTGCCCCCTGCCCACCCTCACGGGGTATAAGGGTTTTGCGACCCCACGACCACAGGATACGGGGCGGGGAGGTTTAGATACCTTCAGGCAGTAGCTGTGCAGTTGCACCTGGATAGGAGGTATACTTTTATTTCCGCCTACATTCCGCCTTCAGCCAACTTCGATGCGGGAGACTTCCGCCGCGGCGTAACACTGTTGCCGACGCCCTTTCTCTTGCTCGGTGATCTGAACGGTAAGCACCCCCTTTGCGGAGAATACTTGATTAATGCTAAAGGTCAAGTCTTTGCTAACCTGATCGACGAGCTGGAGATAGGTATCCTAAATGTGGATGAGTTAACGCATCACTGACCGAGAACCGCTTCATTTTCCTGTTTCGATCTATCTTTGTGCTCTCCGGATGCACAGCCTGATTTTGGGTGAGGGTTGTCAATGACTTCCACGGTAGTAGCTTGCTCAGACTCCGGATCTGAACCCAATTGAAAACCTCTGGAAATCATTTGAGACAAAGTTCGAGACCAGCAGCCTTCAAGACAAAGTCTTGAAAAGTGGCCGTTTAGGGACTCAAAACAATTGAGCAGCCATGTGCCTACTCTATTGCTAGTCCAAAGGTACCCTCTTTGAATGGACCGTAAGGTCTCCTAGGGTACTTTCTTTCCTTGTAACTCCTTGTAACTGTGACGGATTTATGGACTAAAATTGTGCAAGAATGGAAAAAAATATCCCCAGAAATATGCAAGAAACCGGTGAGTTCCCGTGGTCGTTTTTGCGCCGAATTAATAGAAAACAAAGGCATCGACGCCTCATATTAATTGTTTCAAGTTTCCTCGTTGTCAAATCTTGCTTTGTTTCTAGTGTATTTGTTTGCTAAGCAATTCTGTGAATGATCATTCCCTTATTTTGTCAATATTTTATTTCATTAGTTTATTTAGCATAATGTGTGGAATATACGATTTTATTATATGAAATTTGCATAAAATATTAAATCCATGCCTTTAAGTATCAAGAAAATTTTATTTACCTACTCAGCATATTTTTGAAAATATTTTAATAAAGGAGAATCGTTCTCTTATTTTGCACGGTAGTGTATATCCGCGTGGTTTGGACCTCGCGTCAATCAGTAGGTCCTCTAAAGGGAAAGAAAGGCATCTTAAATGATTGCGTATAGTGGTAAACCCCTTAACCTGGGTGAAAATCGGTGGTAACACAGCTGCCAAAGTATTTTCTCTCCTCCCATTCTCTGCGCATATTCAAGTTCTTCCTTTCACGCTCGTTCCTCTCCATCTTTTCCTGAAAATATAGTCGTGGTATCCCAGCTCTTCCTTCCATATTTTGATCCTCTCAAAGTTCTTACTTCCATACATAGGTATTAACTTCGATATCTTCTTGTTCGAAATAGTATTTTACTCTTTGCAGTATGGCATGTCGCGTTCTTCTGCTTAAATAGTGCATGAGGGGTTCAGAGATGCTCTGAGTGATTGTATAACATATTTTTGTATGAGGTTTAGGTGCACATTCGCATCCTTCTCCATGCTTGGCAGACTTTTTAACACTTAAGGTTCAGTATGTCAGCTGAAGCGCATCAAACAAAGCGTCTGCTATCAGATCCAACTCAATTAAATTTACTTTCGTTCCTGAAATTAATTCTCTCCCAATCTTCATCCCTCCAAACAACATGAGCTTCAGCATATTTGAGTCTTGCCTTCTGGTTCTTCTTACTGATGATTGGTTTGGTTGCTGAAGAACGAGCTTTTAAACCAGATGCATTGAGGCGAAGGAACACTGTGTAACGGCTCACTTCTTTGCCACTATTGGTTGTAATTTTTCCAGAATTTCCTGCTGCAGTCTCGAAGGGATCCTAATATCTGTATTCTCAGACGGTAGTTATGCGAACCCGACCGACTTTAGCAGGAGATTTATACGTTTTGTTTTCATTGTATAACTTCAGAACGCGAAACATTACACTCTTAGACCTTCCTACTTCTCTTGAAATCGCAGAAAGAGTCCTCCCCGAATTCTTCAAGCGAACAATTCTCTGAAGGAGCTCAGGAGTCACTTTCACGTGTGATTGCTGCATCCCTGCAGAGTGAGTTCAACAACAATGGTGGTTGTACAGTTCTGAACTCCTGAGCAAAATGGCGTCAGATGATTTCAAGAAACTTCTAGAATGTTACTGAAAATATCGTTATCTTATTTCGCATGTGTCAATATTTTATTTTGTTAGTTTATTTAGTATAATGTCTTGAATATACGATTGTATCATATGAAATCTCCATAAAATATATTAAGTGCATGGTTTTATGTACCCAGGAAGTTTCATTTATTTTTAAAAATTATTTTAATAAAATAAAATCTTTCTCTTTTTTTCTCCGTAGTGTACAGCGACAGCTGCGACACCCGTAAAATCGAAGCAAACTGCGAGGCCATGGATAGGAGGAGGTATACTGTTATTTCCGCCCTCAGCCGACTTCGACGCGGGGGACTTCCGCCGCGACGTGGCACGGTTGCCGAGGCCCTTTCTCTTGCTCGGAGATCTGAACTGGGGACACTACTGGATTAATCCCAGGGGTCAAGTCCTTTCTCACCTGATCAACGAGCTTGAGATAGGTGTCCTAAATGTGGATGAGTTTACGCATTACTGCCCGAGAAACACTTCATTTTCCTGTCTCGATCTATCTTTGTGCTCTCCGGATGCACAGCCTGAATTTGGGAGAGGTTGGTCGAGGACATCCATGGTAGTAATCACTTTCCCATTCAAATATTATTTTCTCAGCCGCTGCCACACGAGAGCCCGTCCCGGGGGTGCTTAGCGAGGGCGCGGTGGTCTGCATTTCATAAAATGACTGATTTCTCTGTTTCAGTCGATGAGTTTAGGTTCGTCTGATGAGGCCTTTGAGTTCTTCTCCGGCAACCTCATCGCCGTGGGCCTAACTACTATTTCTAAAACGCCTGGACGTTTTTCACGCCGTCATCTCCCATGGGGGTCTACCGAGTGTGAGATGGCCCTCAAACAGAAGCGGTATGCCTACATGAGCTATAAGTGCCTCCCGAACGACTTCACTGTCGGTGAATTTCGTCGAACTAGGGCTAGGTCCCTGTATATTTCGAAGCCTGCCCGCCGGTCTTTAGGCTCTGGGAGACCAGTGTATAGAAGGAAGGGTTTGGTTAGGACCAATGTATCCTAAGAAGAGCTGGAGTAGGACCAGTGTAGAGAACAAAAGACTGAAGTAGGATTACTGTATGGAAGAAAGAGCTTGGGGAGGACTTGTTTTGAAGGATGAGGTTGAGTAAGTACAGAAAACAGAGCTTACGTAGGAACAGTGAAGGTTAAGAAGATCTTGTTTAGGGTCAATGTATTGTAGGGCGAATCTTTGTACAACCATTCCATGGAAAAGGTGCTTGGGTAAGACAAGTGTATGGAAGGAAAAGCTTGGCTAGGACGAATGTGGGGAAGGAAGATTTGGCTAGGATCTGTGTATGGTACGATAAGCTTGGGTGGTATCATGGTATGGAAGAAAACCCTGGGGTAGACCAATCTTTGCAAGGTAAAGCTTGTATAGGACCAATATATAGAGACTAAACGTGTGTGAAAGGGGGACCTAGTGTAAGTGCGACCTGTGTGCGGAAGGATGTACTTTATTACGGCCATGTATGGAGGGTTAAGCTGGTTCACACTCATAAAGGGTGAAGGTTAAGGGGGAGGGGTATGGAGCCATAGACAAGGATGTTCTTAAGAGTTAAGTATCTCCTTGGACTGTATCATGTAGTCGCTCTCCAGTTAACTCATAACCACTGGAGAAATCCACCCAAGTCACACTTCCCTTGGAAATTCAAGGTCAACCTTGTACCCATAATCCTTGTACCATGTTTTTCCTTTAGGTTTACGCCATTGGGTGAGTCATTAATTGGAGGTCGGTTGTATTTTTTCTTCTTATCCTACGTCAATAGACATAAATTCATTTCACCTAACTTCATCACTTTCTTTACAAAACATATTTTTGGCCGGTGATTTCCTCGTTGGTTTTCTCTTCTTAACTTTATAATAATACAGTCAATAATAAATTAATAGTAATAATAGTAATATTATCATAATATAATAATAGTAAAATAATAATAATATCATAACAAAACTAAAAATATACAACTAATAATACATATAAATATAATAACAATATCATAATAATGATAACAGTAAAAATATAATATAAGAATTACGCCTAAAATATTCACCTACTCTCGTGAGCTTCGCCAGAGATCAACAGTAAAGGAAGTAGGATAAAATTTTGAATTGGTCAAAGAAATCGTCCCAATTAAGCTACGGACATTCAGTAAATAAATAGACACCCCGTTAATTACTGAACTAATTTTATTTGTAAAATTAAAGTATAAAATACATTATAAATAATGAAAGTAAATTTTTAATACTTTGTGGACTTCCCTTTAGTGGTTTTTTTTTTAAGTCTCAACTCACCTAGGCATAGATCTAATAAGTTCTGAGATTACAGATTGTGGCATTTTCAATTCTGTTTGGCCTATGTCTAGTATTCCTCACACATGTTCTTTGGGGAACTGACTCGGCCAAGGAAGTCATTTGATTCCGCTTTGATCCTCCCATTTTGTCATCCTATTCTCAGTAAGTCAAGGAGCCCCATTTTTTCATGAATAAATATTCTTTTCTTTTCAAGCTGATCATTTGAACACACCGGTAGAAAACCCTGTTTCACGATATATTTGTATTTTTTCCGAGTTGATATTGCCAACGCATTCAACCAACGTTCCATCATTTCAAATTGCTGTCCACACCATAGCACAAAAACCATCATGTTTCATCTTTGTTTTCAATCGGTTTATGTCAAACTCCTGAAGGGGTTATCTCCAAACCCAAACCGTTCCACTTGTCTGAAAATTGAACAAACCCAGAATCGTCTGACAAAATTATGCTGTGTCAAATTTCCAAAAGTTTCATCGCTCATTTCTTCAGCCTAGCCGTGCCTCCTCTTAATATTGGTTATAGTTAAAAGTGGTTTCTTTTGGTTGCTCGCCTATAATATCCAAGTGAGTGCAGGTAATTTACTACTGTTCTTGAACTGAATTGGAATCTTTCTGCCACTTCGGAAATCTTTACTCGAGGGTTGTTCTCAATGGATTTTCGACATCATTTAGAAACCCCCCCCAAAAAAAACGATCAGGACGTGCTTTCATTTAAATTGAACTATTATTATGTTAATGGGGGTAAGGGATATTCCAAGATTCCTAGCAATTTGACTTTGGGACCGTCCCCTCTCAGATTGACTAACAATCCGTCGTCTATGAAAATCTAAAAATTCCTTCAAATTTTCACCTCTAAGCATGATTAATAATTACAAAATTAAACTGAAAACATGAACATAAATAACGCCATAATAATCGTCAAAAAGCGGAATAAAACTTTTTAGCATAAAGCTGCAGGTGTCTATTTCTTGTATGTATCTATATTTATGTATAGCATAAATCTATATACCACATAAAACGTGATATCCTCATTTTTATAAATGATATCCGAGTTTTTCTTTCTGAGTAAATTTTTTAAAAATTTTGAGTTTTCTTTGGGGTCCCATATTGAATAGATATCCTGTATTTAAACATTCTTATGTAACTTTTGCCCTTTTTTCACAAAGATTCTGGTCAATGATTTACTTAATTTTCTATCCCTAACCCCATACTAATTTTATTATACTAATTTCTCCATTTAATAAAAAATGCAAATTCACATTTAATGGAAATTTCTATTGATAAACAAATTTGTTCCAACCAACATAAGAAAGCAAAGCGTAAATGTATTCAGCTCTAGGTTTTTACTTGCCCTAAGAATAGTCTCTCTAGAATACTTGAAAAAAGAAATAGATACACTTTTTAACATAGTCTCAGCAATCATTATTGTGTTACCCCTTATATTTATAGACCAATTATAAGGCCAAAACCAAAATATCCTTTTATAAAGAAGATAATAGGAAATTTTATACTCAAACCATGTTGACAATATCCTATAACAAATTTTTCAGTACCTCTCCCCTACTCCACGTCTCTTGTAAAAATTTGGCATAATGTGGTCTCTAAATATTAGTAAACACCACACCGAATTCTCTTCTAGAACATCCTCCACCAACTAGGAAGATTTTGTTCTATAGAATGCAGGGATTGTACTGAATGTTACTATGAAAAAAAAACATGAAAAAAACTTCAGGTACCATTAAAACGGCATATGATTAATCACTCTTATTTATGTACATGTATAATTGTAATCACTCAATTGATTGTCTTAGAGCGGAATCAACCTTTAACCATAATAATTTCATCTCGAGTAACAGTTTAGAATGCGTTTGTATTGACACTGTCTCCAATTTTGTCATTCATCCATGGCTGTTTTCATTAGATCCAAACATGACTTTCCCCATCAGGTGTCAAATCAAGATTTCATCCGATTTTGTTTCCCCCTACTAAGGAGGAGCCCTCTTTACCCTTTCAGCCGTTGTATTTCATGTTTATGTTATTTGCTCAGAGTGTTTTTTTAGATATAGGCAAAAGCGCAAGGAATCTGGTTTCCTTTTCCTTGTGGAGTGTTTTGCATAATTGAGACTCACCCACTACTTAGCGAGTTCTGTATTATAGCCTCATATATATATATATATATATATATATATATATATATATATATATATATATATATATATATATATATATATATATATATATATATATCAAGTCAACCAACATACTGTAGTTTACGAGTTCACCTGCCTCAATTAAGACTGTAAGCTTTAAAATAACTCTAAATATATTGGCATGTCAACTACCACACT